>WBMY01002130.1:689677-854298 GCA_013397315.1 Donacobius atricapilla | reverse complement strand
CCCTCCCGGCCCGGCCGCGATGTTACCTCATGGCGCGGAGTCCCGGAAAGAGGGCGGGTCTCCCAAGATTCCTGTTTTTAAGCGGTGTCCCAGAGGGTGTACGTACACCTTTTACCTGATTGGCCAGCTTAGCTGTTAGTTCCAAAATGGATTAACAATTGGTTTTTCTTACCATTTATGCTAAACCAATACACACGGTGGAAGTGGAGGATGGCTGGTGGTGGTTGATGATGACAAGCAGGCTGCTGGCTTGTTTGTGCTCGCACTGATGCTCTTCACATTGAGGATGCCCAGGCAGCTTGTGCAGACCCTCCTGCTACTGCTGGTCCTGGAGATGCAGTGGAAGTGTCAGAAACTTCTGTCTGGGGATGCAGTGCCACACTGATATGGAAGTGTGATGATTTTTCTCTTTGTGGCTTATGTCCTGGCAACCTTGGGGCAGCAGGTGGTCAAATAGCTCTTTCTATGCTTTTGAAATGGAAATGATGATTCTTCAGCTAAGTACCTGTATCAGACAGATCTAAATGTAACCTAGGGAAGTGGTTGTTTTGTGGCTTTATTTTCATTTTCTGTGCTTATTTGATCTTGTTGGTCACACTGGCTATTTTGTTTATGCAAATAAGCTCAGATGATGCTTTCTGCAAAGATGGATTGGATATCTCCATGCTCATGTCTTCATTTCTCTTCAGTGGGAAACTAAGCAGAGGAGTTGACATGATGCTTTCATGATCCTAGTGTGTGTTTCCAGCCAGAGGTAATAACTCTTAATACAGAGGAGGAAGAAAAAAGGAGAAAATGCTCATGGCCAGGTTTATGGCTGCTGAAAAAAGCACATGTGAAAGCTCTTTGTATTGCCCTGATGTTTTACTAGATCCCCTCAAACTCAGCATGGTGTAGCCCTTTGCCATGGATTGTCTCTAATATATCTGGTGCCTCTAGAGATCTCTCTTTGAAAGCCTTTCTGGTAACCTGCTTATTCTTTCCCACTCAGCACAATCCATCTGCGGAGCTGTGTGGAAGGACAGGGAGCAGAGAGCCTTTAATTCTCCCAAACTCCCTGCCCTCTGACCTGTGCAGCATTTATGTGGCACTAGACTTGAAGAGTTCTTGTACCAGGGAAACATGGCATCCTCTGATAGGTCATTCCCTCGAGCAAAGGCCATGGTGTTTACACAGCACAGGCTATAAACACAGCTCGTGGGAGAAACTGAAATCTCTATTCAAAGGCTGGTTGCTAAAATCCTCAACACTGCATGAAAAAACAGTCTGGTATACCAGAATAACTCCCTAATTCTCTGGAAGCAGAAGGGCTGCTTGCTGAGTAGCCACAACATTTATTACTTCCCTTTGCACTCTGCTCATGTCTGCTTCCAGTAACTAGGATGTGTTCAGTCCCAGACAGGCATACTTGGAACTAGTTTTGTCAAACCAGACAGATCCAAGTGACTAGATTGAGTTCCCTAGTTCCATTAGGGGTTTAAAAAAATGGCAGCTGTCACATGTTATTACAGATGAGTGTTAAGGTGGTGTTAATTTTGAGTGGCATGATGCATCTAGCACCCGGCAGGGAGAATAGCATGATAACAGCAAGCTTTGCCATCCGTGAAAGGTAATTCCTTCCTGATATTCCATTTGCAGGGAGGAATTTATAATTGTTCTTCCTCATACATAAGCAACAACCATATTGCTACAAAAGGAGTGAAAAGGGAGATTAAGAATTCCTGTTCTCTGCTTGGGAGAGGTGAGCTGGACACATATTTGAGAACATGGTTTTAGCTGTATGTCCGCTGTAAGGAATGATGTCAGGAAACCAAACTTTCATCCTGGGATTCCTGCCTATTCCATCTTTGTGACTTGGAAAAAGTTGGATGGGCTTAGGAAGCTATATCTCACTGAGGTCTGCCCTCCATCTAACTTAAAAAACAAACTAAGTACATCCTTCCGTTCATTTTTTTCTTGTTCTGTGGGGGTAAAAAAAGGCCACCACAACACATAAAATGAGTTTGGGATGCTGCTAACAGGCAAGGAGGTAACTTTCTCATGCAAGTCTATCTCCATTGGGGGCTGAACACTTCATGAATGTGGATGCTAGGATTAGGAATAATAATTAACATCCTGGGCAGGTAAGGAATGGGCAAACCACCCTGTACTGCCTTGTCAAACCAGAATGTCATCAGCAGTAGAGCCAATCTCATTTTTATTATATTTGTGACATCTCTAATTTCCTTGGCATAATGCACTTTATCCGTAATTATAAAATATGCAACTAGTCCTTGGCTTTGCTCTGTTCTCGTAACATGAGAGTGATTCTGTGTTTTTATTAATTTAACTTTCTGTAAGCTAACATATTGCCATAAAAAAAACCCCAGAATTTCTCAACCAGTATAGCTAATAGCTGTATTTCAGCAAAGGTCCCATGGTACATGTTGAACAATAACTACCACTTCTGTGCCACTTGCAATTTTTAATTGAATTTCTATCCCATGGATATCATGTCAGAGCCATTCATCTGCTCCAATAAGTCTTCTGATATTAAACAAGTTCTTCCAAGTTATTATTGTAGTACAAATACTGCTCAGTGGTTGATTTTCATTGCAAATGCACTGGTTCTATGCCCAGTAATGGGGAAGGTAATGCAGTGCAGAAAATCTTAGCTTGTGTAGGCACAGAGTGTCGCCCTGATTTTTTCAGCCTTCTCTTCTGTTTCACAGTTTCATGTTTTGGGTTCTTTCTCACGCTCTGGTCTGTAAACACTGGCCAATGTTTATCATTTCTTCAAGGTAGTTTTCATTGTTTGTCTTAGAGATATGGACAGCTGATGGACAGTTGCCCTGACCAATGGGATGGGGAGAGGTGTCAACCTTCTCCCCCAGTCCTTGGCCTTTTTAGAGATACTATATATTAGAATCAGACTTTCAAATAAAGTAGAGTTTTAGTTCATGCCTGCTGATCAAAGTGTAAGTGTGTGTTCGTGTGTGTGTGACGTACTGCGTCAACAGAGCAATTATTTTTGCTGAAATTATCGTACCTTTCCACTGCTTTTCATGTTGGAATAATAAGATCTGCTTTTTCTGTCCAACTTAGAGTGAGACACTGACACTGGAAAAAAAATTTACAGCTCTCTAGTCTGGAGAAAATCCCTCCTTGTCTCTGAGATGGTGCTCTTACTTAGAGGTTCTGACTCTTGGAGCTCACTGCACTGGCATGAACTTGGACCAGACTGTCATGTGGTGGGGTCTGAACAGCTCCAGAATAATAAGCTCTGATACTGCTGAAACTGTGCTCTTGGGTTCAGGGCATGGAACTGAGGGGATCCATGGTGCAGACTTTGCTGTCACCTTAACTCTGCCTTTTTCTTTAATTTTCTAACCTTTTTGAAAAGGTTAACCAAATCATTGTGTTTCATGGAAAGAAAAAATTTAAACTCCAATTTCCCTCTGCCAGATTCAGACACTTCTTATGTCTGACAGTGAGTTTATGATACTAATGACTCATTTTTGGGCTCTTCTTACTGAATGGTGTATTTGGCTGATGGCATAGAGGAAACAAAAGTAGGGTGAGGTTTCTAACCGAACTGGGGAGAGGGTCTGCATCACTAGACTCTTCAGGAGGGAAGGTCTGAACTGTGTTTGCTGGCCAGCAGTAAGAAGAAGCAGAAGGAATGTCTTCATTGCTGAAATAGAAATTAAACACTGTCTGGCAAAGCTCTAGATAGGAGTTTTCTCAGGGCTTGCACCAAGAAGTGCAAGCGTGACATACTAAGTATTAATTACATGGAGATTCCAATGTGCAAAATTAATGGTAATTTCCCAGCATGGTTTTCCCTCTCTCTGTTTTCTGTTGATTAGTGTACTAAAATCTCTTTGGGAATTAATAATTCAGTCACCTGAGAAGTCACAGTGACTCCAAACATCTGGGCTCTGGAGTTGCTACCTCCCAGCTGAAGTTCAGTCTGACGGTCTTAAGCCTGTCTCCCTCTCTGCTCAAGTCTGAAAGACATGCTCAGATGCACTTAGGAGGGTGTAGGGAATCACTCAGATAACTGGCCTGTTCTTGGTTTGATGTGCCAGTACATGATGGTGTTACATGTCTGCCCATCAGCATGTTCACAAGAAGTTCCTAGGAAAGTGCTCCTCTGCAGAGGACTGGCGTGAGGCAGGTCTGTGTGGGTGCAGGTTGTGTCAAGGCCCCCAGGCTGCCCGTATGAGAAGTGAAGTTGCTCAACTTGTCAGCCAGAGGTTTCAATAAGGAGGCATTCTATTTTTTATTTTTTTAAAGCATCTTGGAGAATAAATTCTCCTAATGCTGTGCCTATTGTGATGACAAGGTCTCACCTGCACTGTGGCATGGGGGCCAAAGGTACTGCTGAATGGGCATCACTGGACTCTGTTTCCTGCAAGAAGAAGCATCTGCCTGAGAGTGTCCTGGTGTCCAAAGGTATAAGCCTTGCTGTAAGGACAGCATTTGCTGTATTTATTTACATCCTGTTTTCTGGATTCAGTATCATTCCAGGATGTTCATGGGACAACCCTAGGTTTAGTACTCCCTTGTCTGGATCCAACCTGTTTTCGGTTCCCACTGAGCTATCCAGGAGGCATTTCAAAGCATGCAGCAAAATCCCATTTAGAGCCTGTCTAGAAACCTCGGTGTGAAAAACCCTGCCTCTTTATCTTCCTTGTAAAGTTGCAACTATGATATTAGCTTATGACAGCAATTATTGATGGTGTCATTAAGGATGAGATAGAATTCCTGGAAATGCATTTAATATTTTCCCGTTTTTTGCTGCGGGGACACTGATAAGTGGTGGCAGAATGAGATGTAAAAAAGTAAAAAGAGACAGAGAGAAGGTGGGGGTTAAAGAAACCCATGTTTATCATTTGCCCTCATCCACGAGGAAGGGAGAATAATTCATGAAAACTTTGTGTACTAGACCTATTAAAATGCAATTTTTGCAAAATAATGACTTGTAGCAAAACCCCATCATTATTTATTTTTTCTATTTTCAGCATCAGTTGTGTTAAGTATGGACAAAGAAATAACCCCTTTAGAAAGCACTCCCAATGTGCTGTTACAGTTGGCTTGAAAAGACAGCTGCTATCTCACCACACTGCTTTGATTATTACAAATGCATTGTTTTAAAGCTTAGCAGCTGTGTAATAGCACATGATGCATATGTACACAATGTTATATCTCTTTCTGCGTCCCCTCTTTCAGTAATCACTGCACTTAAAGCTCAGTATGAACTTCATTGATCCATGATTGTAGTTCGTTAACACAGATCTATTCTCTTGCTTCTGAGTCAAGGACAAATAAATATTTGTGTCTAAAATGGACTCTGGGGGAAGGTTTTTTTGCCTGCATGGACTGTGATTAATATAGACACACACTAGAGGGGTTAAAGAAGTACTAGGAGAGGGAGGGATGGTGGAAATGAATTGGGGGAAACTTGGTTAAGATCAGCAGATTTCCTGTAGTGGGAGATCCTCTCACTGTTTTTTATTTTCAACTGACTAAGTGATGCAGGTTCATTGTGGTGCTTACTTAGAAGTGGATGATGTTCTGAGGAACACACTGTACTGTATTGAGGCTTCCAGTTTTGGATGGGATGAGTAGTTGCTTTTGCACATATAATAGCAGAGGGCCTAATGTTAGAACATGAGCAATCTGCAGCACACTCAAGGCAGTGGTATGAATCCAGCAGGTTTCTTGTCCAGGTGCCCTCACAGGGACCCTTTGAGAGGAAGAAGATGGGGGATGAAAATTCATCTATTCTGAGCCACTGGTCAGTCATCACTGCCCTGATTGTTTGGAATAAGCTGCAGAGATGAAGCACTCTTCCTACATGTTCATTTGTTCAGGGTGTCTATTACTGCCCACTGACGTATCGGCCATGACTAAATGCATATGCTAGAAATCATGGCAGCATGTGAATCTCCCTCTTTTGTACCCATATTTCATTTTCTCCACTGTCCTCAGAGTAAAACCTGCAGAGGTGTGCACAGAGAAGCTGCAGAACTGCCTCTGCAGCAGGTGGTTGATCAGACCCCTGTTTACTGCAGGGGGTTTATAGACAGAGCATTCCTATTCAGCCTGCAGGAATATTCATTTCCAGAATGTTAAAGCTGATGTTAAAACAAACCACGTATCTTCTGGTAAGACAGCTAAAAGGGGTAAGGAAATGGCCAGTGATGAGTTGCCACTATTTCCTAATTAATCACAGGCTATTGCAATTTACCTGCTAAAAGACGGGCAACCCTTTATGCTGACATTATCCGTGAGGGACTTAATGGTACCTTCCAGGAGTGTAATACCATGCTTCATTTTGTCATTGGCTTTTGAAGTATCAGGGTGAGTAGAATGAAGGAAAAAAAAGCCATTTCTTTCCTGGTCAAAATAACATCACTGGAAGAACTTCAGTGCCACTGCTTTAAAACATTTCAGGGGCTCTCATCCCACTGGGTTAGAGCACAAGTAAACATAAGCTTCACAATTTATTGAATTTGGGTCTAATTTTCTGATTTTTTTTAGGCGTGGATCCATGGACAGTGCTGTCAGTAACATGAACAACAGTTGGTTGGTCACAAGGCTGATACCCTGAGTTAGACTGGAACCCAGGTTCAAGTGGAAGGCATGACTAAAGGCCCCAGATATGTAGTCATAGACTGGAATTCTTGAATAGACATCTACATGGATGGACTCTGAGCTCTGTCATGGCACAGAGCACAGGACCTCAGACAGCCCAATCCATCTGCCATGGACAGGAAAATGTGGATCTCAGTTTGAAATGTCTTCCTCTATGTGAACCTTTGGGAGATGCCATACTCCAACCTAGGTGGTTGGAACAGCAGCAAAATGTGCCCACCTGTGTAAAAACCACATAGGAAGCCTGTGGCAAAGTAGGAGCCCTGCAGGTCTCCCAAGATACCTTCCAATGCCTTTAGTACAACAGAATTATTTCTTCAGTGAACCTTGGAGTCTGCAGGCTGGGTTCTTTTGTGTTTGACCCTTTATATTATTAAATCCGAAGACATAAAGTAAATCCATGGTGTTTTTAGGAAAAGGACCTTGATCATGGACAGCTTTCTCCTTTCATTTGCATTGATAATATGCAGGGTACTTAGCCCTTCATGAAATTAATTTAGATAAAAGTCAAGACTTTATGAATATGGACCTTCTCAGCACACTACACAGGAATAAAGGCATACAGATATTTATCCTTGTGTTTCAGGTTCTAAACAAAAGTATTCCTCTTTTAACACCTAGAGGAAATATCTGCAATGTAGTACTTGAGCCAATTCTCAGTTTGAACAATTTTAAGTTGTATCTTTCTGGCTATTTCTTGGGTCAACCTATCAAACTGGAGAGATGACTGGTCTCTTCCAGTGCTTCCTTTTCTGTCCTTGTGTCTCAGCCTCAGATACCTTCCCTTGTGAGTTTGAAGGTGATGTGCATTTCCTTGTGCTCCGTTTACTATTCCTTCGTTAAAAAGATAATCAGCTATCACCTGGGGGACTTGCTGATGCTGATTGACTTTTCAAGCTGCTCCCACTTTATTGATCTCCTGTCTGAAAAGATTCCAACAGGTTTATTCTCCCAAAGGCAAAGTGTTTTGTGTTAGATGAGCTTCTGAAGGCTGAGTGCAAAAGATGACAGGAAAAGGAGGCTTTTCTGGGGTGAAATTATGTCTGAACCAACGTGGTGGTTTGAAAGGTAGTAGGCAGGGAAGGTGTTAGGGCATTGGTAGAGTGGGAGTGTGCTGTGTGCTTTCTGAGGTGCCCACAACTGGCCAATATTTGGTGGGGAAGAGGGGGACCCCTGCCCTGTGGATCACAGTAATTATTAAATTTGATGATAAACTGCAAGCTCAGCTTTTTGGAGAGTCTGTATTGATGCAAGCTTAGACCCCAGTGTCTGCATTTTGAAAATGTGGTAACTGGAGTCAAGGCTGTTAATCATCAAGCTCAGGGAATTAAAACTCACACTCAACCAGTGCTGCCGTGAAATTCTTACCTGAAGTGTAGCACTGAATTTAGGAGAGGTATAATCCAGCTGCTGATAAGACTATTGCACAAACCAAGAAACTGGGTGACAGCTGTCTTTCATTTTTGCACTTATATCCCAGTCCCTATATTTCTCAACCAAGATTCTTCACTCTGAGGAGCTAGGAGAGAATATAGGGTCACGATCTGAGTGTCTGGATGAGAAAGGACCGGAGTCATTTGGGAGCATTCCGAACAGCCCTAGCTTCTTGCCTGGGGAGCCAGTTGTATAACCAGGCCACCCTGCAAAGCAAGTGGTGCAGCCTTCAGAAGAGCATTGTCAGCTGTATAATCTGGCCTGGAAGCTCCTTCTGTCTGGTGAATTATGATGTCTCTGCTATGCGATGCTCAAAAATGCTATTTCAAAAGCCTGGGAGGGTTTGCAGATCATGTCATGGATATTTCAATGGTAATTGGAATGGATAAGTTTTGAAAGATTCAGAAATGTGCTGATTTTGGGTTTTATATATTTATTTCTCATATGGAAAGACAACTTGTGTTGAAGTCTGTTCTGGTGGGAATATGAAAACCACAAAATACCTGTTGAGAGCAATATTAACTAGAGACTTTTGTTCTTTTATGGTTCCAAATTCTGTTTTCTTCTTTAGAAAACTAAATTTGCACTATTGTTTTGTCTTGTATATGCAAGTTTAAACTTTGAAAATTCTCAGACATCCAGAATTCTCACAAATGCAAAATTGTGAAATGCTTGCAAAACGCATTACATCCTCTTGTTACTGTTGTTGTTAGTCTTATGTTTATAGATATACACAGATATAGTGGGTCCTGACCTTTATTGTGTGTATTTGTGTAAATCTGCCAATATAACTCATTCACTTGTATGTGATAGGGCCATATTGATTTTAGCTAATGAGGGAGGTGGTGCTGTCCTATTAGTTCTGGAAAAGTGGCACATAGAGGCTCTCAGTCATGTTTTGACTGGAGGTAAAGATGTGTCCCTAAGTCTAGAAGGTTCTTTCATTGCAAGTCCCCAGCTGTCCCAGGTAGCTGCATCTCATGAGCTTCAGATTTTTTAGTTTTGGGAACAGTAAGAGTCAGTTTTTCCCCAGGAAACTAAGTTAATGTGAAACTGAGTGCTGAGGAGCCTTGCCTGAGGTCAGGCAGGATTCTGTGGTATTTATGTTCAGATTGTGTGGGTGTGCTGCTGGGGACAGTAACCTTTGTGGGTCTCAAGTAGGGATAGACATAAGGCTTGTGGGAGAGGGGTCAGCTGAGGTAGGGACTGGAAAGAGCTGCAGGCTGACTGTAAAAGTTGGTTTGGGAATTGTCTGCAATTTTTAATATCTGTGTCTAAGGAACTGGACTAAACTATCTTTATCGCTGCCCTCTTTTTTAATTACATCAGTTTTGCAAAGATTTGCTGATGGTTTGAAAAAATTAACATGCCTTGTGTTATTTTAGAGATGACTCAAGTTCATCTAGGTGTCCCCACAGTTCTGCCTACCACTGATGCCAAAACAGCAGACTGTGTCAGAAGCAAGTTTTGGGTAAATCACCTTCCCAGGGGGCATGAGTGGACACTTGTGTGCATCCCCAGCTGGGAAACTGAGATTTGAGTCACCTGTCCCCCTCTTTTAGAAGGGTATGGCGAGCTCCTGTCAGGGTAGTTTGTATGGTCCAGAGTGTCCTTATTCTCTGAGTGGTGGAAGGAATTCTTTGTCACCCACATCTTCCACAAAAATAGAGAGTGGAGGGAGGGGGAAGTTCCATAGTCTTCCCTTGACATTTTGTTCAAGACATATTTAAGAGGAGTTCGAGTTTAAATATGCACAGAGTAGCTTAGATGTTAAATGGAATTTCTAGAACTGCTTCACAAAATCCTACATTCAAAGCACTTCCTTTTGCTATAAAATAATGCAAATTAAAATGATTAGATACTTCAGAGAATCGTTAGAGAAGCATTTTTAGCTATAGTAATAAAAGTAGAAAAGGGCCTGGGAAGGGCCTTGTTTCTAATTAATTATCTAATTAATATCTGATTAATTAATGAGGCTTTGTCATCAAAGCTGTCTTTTATCTTAGAGGCTATTAAAGTGTCCTCTAGACCAAATTTCTTGAATATGTGTTGATAAGGCCATCTTTGCTGAGTCAGTCAAGTGCTTGGAATCAAATCAATATGCTGCCTTATCAGGGATGCATAAAACACCTCTTTGGAAAATTAGAATACATCAGAATCAAGAACACGATAAATATGTCAGATCTTTTAGACAGTACAAATGGAAAATAAGTAATGATGAAGTGCAGATCTCCAGAGCTGTAAAGAAGTAATGCTTTTACATAGACTTTATGGTAGTGAAATGACCAGAGCAGGAAAAGTAGAGGCCCTTGGAAAGTCAGACTCTCTAAGCTCCAGGCTGCCCCTGATTCAAGGTGGCTGAAGTCTTGGGTTGTGTCTGCAGGGACGTGTCTGCATCTCATCTGATGAAGTTCTGTGAGGTACCATTTCCACCAACAGGCGTCAGCTTTGCCTGGCCACATAAGGATTGCCAGTTCATCAGTGGTGTAACGGGGCAAGCATGCAGTGAAGGGAAGGGCTTACCCCAGCTTTTGAGGAGAAGCCATTTCACATTTTATCAGGTTTCTGTTTATATTCTTTATGCTGCCAGCAACTGTTGGGAAATCCATATCATACTTCTCTGCTTATCTCTGCTCTCTTCATTTTGTAACGCGATAAACTGTGTAAGTCACTGCGGAGTGCTGATAGCATTTGGCACCTGCTTCAGTAGTAATTCTCATACATATCCAGAATAATAACATTTAAAATGTAGAGCACTAGAACATTATAATAAATCATGAACTTTTGATCTCAGTTAGGGTGGCTGAGGTCCTTCCTCTTCATTTGTACTGCCAGCTCAGTGCATGCAATTTTCTAATCCATTTATGGTGAGACACACCTTGCTTTGGGCTAGTTGTGTGTTAGTTGCTCTCGTCTCTTTTTACACTGAAGGGTGGAAGATACCTTAAGAGTATATCCTCATCTATTTTAGGGTGAATAAAGCATCCTCTTAGTTTACAGGTTTTGTCTATAGGTACAAAATAAAAAGTTGACAGGCTTGCAGGCTAGAGGTACATAGTTTGTAGGTGGCTAAATTTAAGATGAAATAAAAAACCATAGTAGAGAGAAGATGGAATCTCACAAAAGGAGGAGTAGAGTTATTTCAGTTTCACAGTAGGAGGCACCAATTTTTGTTGTTTTTGTGCCTGCTTATTGTGGGCTACTCAGCAGCAGATTTTAAAGCAAAGCTTAGTAACCACTACTCCTGCAGCCTGCTTGCTCTGATCAGGTTTCCAGGTTCTCTGAAAGGATTCTTTGCTACAGGCTTTTATAGTGCAGGCTCTAGCCTGCCATCAGGTGCTAGGATCCATCAGTTTTACTGGGTTTATTTCTGCTTCAGAGTAGAGTTTGGCATTCTTTGGTAGAAGCAAAATGTTCAGACAACTTCAGAGCTGCCTTTAGCCAAATCCGTGTCCCACAGTGGCTGAGGTATAGTGCCTACCAATGTCCTAGAGCAGGGAATGCCACTCTGGTGCTCAAGGTGTTTTTTTGGTTGATCTGGTGACTCCTAGTTCTGCTTTGCCAAGCGTCCCTCCCTTTTTCTGCCATTCTACCCATTTCCTGCAATCCCCTTGCGCTCCCTCTTCGCATCTCAAAAGAGGCTCTTGCTTCTTCGGGTGGTTCTACAGAATATTTTAGATCTGAAACTTCTGCTTTTCCACAGAAATGGTGTGTCTGAAGGTAAGGGTGCAGAAAAGAGAAGGGACTGGGGAAGGACACCCTATTTTCTGATGGTGAATGCTATTTAGGCCCCCTGTGTCATGTTCTGGGTGGTCAGTGATTGCTGGGCATGTCTAAAGCATCGCCGTGTTTGTATAGGACAAGTGCAAGCACCAGGAAAACATACGGCTTTCAAGTTAGTCCCCACCATCCCTGAAGGGTTAATAGACAAAAACTGCATCTCCACAGACTGTTCATGCCCATCTGAGTAGTCATCTCTGCCAGGAAATGACTGCTGTGAACAGCTCCCCTGCCCTGTGTGGTGGTGATCAAATGAAATGCTGATGAGCAGTCAGCCACTAGAATTGGGACTGATATTTGCAACTCCTGTGTTTTATTAGCCATAAATTCAGAGGTGGAATATTCTCTATCTTTTGTAAAACCTCTGAGACATCCAGTGTCCTCCCAAAGGCTCTTATGGACTAAACAAAAGAGGATACCTTTCCTATAAAAAAAATAAAGAGAAGAATCTTACAAAAAACTAAAAGATGAAGCCAGTGCTCCTTTGTTATCTCTTCTCACCTTCATTTTGAACTGTGAATCACAATGACCAGTGCATCATGGCAGCTCATTTTTCCTTGCCAGTCTCCACTCTACATTGTAGGTGGAAATTGATCAACAAAGGTCATCTTCAAGTCTTTTGGATGTTTGGTGATGGGAATCACCATTTATCAAAAAATAAAGGGGGTGGAGGAAGGGTACTGGGATCATAATAGTAATTGAGGTGGATATTCTTCTGTTTACATGACATGCAAACTAAAAGGAAAAAAAAAAAATTTCAAGATCATTACTGAAACTATGCTCTAGAACTTCTTTTTCCCCAGTGGACTCTTTGGTTTTAGATACTTTTGAAACTTTATGGAACTGAAAGTCCACTAGAACTGATGGGTTATGGTTCCAGAAGTATTGAGAAAAATAAAACCTCGTGTACGATGGCAGAAAATGGTTTTATTTTAATTGTGTTAAATACTCTGAGTCTATGCTAATATACTTGGATAGTTGGGGTTTTTTGGTTTTTTTTGTTTTTTTTTTTTTTTTTTTTGCAGGAAGATCTTCCTGTTAAAAACTGGTCCCTGAGGCATCCATGACAAAAGATGTAATTGGACTAGTAAAACTAGTTGTAGAACGATCAGACACATGAATAGCTTGTACAAGGAGTGGCTGAATAAACAGGGAGTCTTGAGATTGGAAAAAAAAAGATCTGTGGAGAATATGACAACAATCAGAGAAATCACAAATGGTAGCATGGGGCTCCATGGTTTTGTACTTGTTAAGTGGTATCAGTTAAAACAAAAGGGAGCCTCTCTTCATACAGCACAGAGCTGTGGTGTATGAATACCATGTGATAGCAAAGTTGCCAGAAGCTTACCTGTGGGATTAGACAGATTTATGAAACTAAAAGCCCACTGACGGCTCTTGCAGGCAAAGACATCGTCTCCAATTTAGGAAGTCTATGATATTGCTGTAGGCTGGGACATTACACCAGGAAGCAGCACCACCTGCTTGCTTGATTTCTGTTCACTTCCCCAGACTTTGATTGTGGCCCTCAGTTTCCTTTGGTAGGATGGAGACAAAGGGAGACAGTTCTTTCTGCTTGCAATTCTAAAATATTCTGGTTTTACATTTATTGCAGTCACTAAACTAATGGTTGGATAAAAACAAGCTCTCAGCAAACATTTAGCTGTCTAAACTGGCCGATTCAGATTACACACACAATGGAACTTCCTTAGTTAGTGATTTAGCTCCACAGGGCTTCTGTGGATACTTCTGTTGTAAAATGTCCACATCCACAATTATGTCATCTCAAGAGAGGGAAGGACTAAGAATTAGATTTTGTTTGTTACCTCCACTGATGTCATTTTTGATGCCATCAGATAACAGTGCCAGTGGTGTCCTGGGTGTGGGGTTAAAAGGTCCTTTGCCATGATCTATTTAAATGTTTTTTGTCAGTTGTTTTTTTGTTTTGTTTGGGCTTTTATTTGTGGGGGTTTTGTTGTTGTGTGGGTTTTTGTTGGTTTTGTTTTGTTTTGGATTTTATTTATTTTGTCAGCAAAAGCGTCTGTGTGTGTGACCACATCAACCAGACAGCCCTGCAGTGGTAATAGTGGATCTTTCTGGCCAATGCCTCACTGGACTCTGACTCAGGAGGGCTCTTTTCTCATTGTGCCATAGCTTCAGAAAGGCCTTTATCTCAGGGAGGGTAATTTGAGGGGAGGAAGAGGAAGGGAAAGAAGTAAATGTCTCACAAGTGATGGAAGACTGGTTGTCTGAATTCCTGTGTTGTGCAGTTGAGTTCTTTGTAGTGCGATTAAAATGTGAGCTGTGTTTGAATGTTTTCCTGCAGCTGGATGTTGCGTGAGATGTGCCTTCTCTCTTGTTTCATGGGATTTACTTCTATGCTGCAGCTTTTCCCAGAGCCCTCACAATTGCTCTCCTTTTGCTGCCTCTTGATTTTCATGAAACTTGTAGAAACTTTGTTCCTCTTGGGTTTTTGTTTTTCTGCTAAACTGGGAGAAAATTGGCCAATGAGTAAAAGCAAGAAGTTGTTTGTGGGACGTGGAGAGACAAGCACACTGCAGGCAGACAGTTTGCAGGCCCATGAGAAGTGAAGCAAATATTAATCTGGCATGTTCCTGTTGCTCTCTGAAGTGCACAGACACTTGGGATATTCTTCTGCTTATTTAAGCAGAGCTGTGCCTCCACACAGTTTTCAGTGTGGGGCTGCAGGTGTGTAGTGGGACTCTGGGCTGGAGATTATTGCATCAGCTTTAGAAAAAGCTTAGAAAATGGCTGAAAATCTAAAATCAGAAGTATGATGGCTCCTTCTCCACAGAGGGAGAGAGCCACAGAACAGAGGAGAAACCCTCTGACAGGAGGGTTGGTGGATGAGGTTGAATTCTTCATCCCAGTCATTCAGTGCCAGCATTTGCAGCTTTTTTTCTCTTGAGAGACTGATACATGTTTTACAGCCTGTCTCCATAGCTGAATAGCTGAGACTTCAAACAAACAAACAAACCAACCTGCCTTTCTCTGTCTGACAGAGCCCTGAGATGGAAAGTGTCACAGAGAACTCCTCTAAAAGCTATTCATTCACATGGCATTCTTTCTGTCTCTCCACACCTCTACTTCTTATCTCTGACTGAGCAAGTCTAACCACAATATGAGGTCTGCCGGCTCAGGCCAGTTTGTTGGATTCACAGAGAAGCTCACACTCAGAGGAGCAAGATGGGTTTTTTGAGATTGTGGTGCACTGAGTTATGACCAGGTTTTGTATAGAGAAACTTCTTTGCTTGGGTGTATGCCTTGCACCTTGCTCTGCCAGACTGGGGGATGTTGCACTGATGGTTTAAACACATCATGGCCTGTCACAGGAGGACAATGGAATCAGCAGACGTTGTTTTTTTTTTTTTTCCCCTCAAATGTTTAAAACAGAGTATAATTATTGTAGAATTTACAGTATCCCAATAAAGCACTACATTATAAACCTTGCTGTTCCAAATGGAATATGCAGGATTTGGTGAGGAGTAAAAGTCTGATGCAGCTTAGACCCTCAAGGTCATCATCAGAAGCAGGGCCAAACCCATATTATTACAGACACATGGGACAAAACACATGGACTGAGTTTATATAGGATTGTTACGTATGACCAGAGTCCATTTCACATCACAGAATCCCTGGAACAGACCTTTGAGATGATCAAGTCCAACCTGTGACCCAACACCCCCTTGCCAACTACATCATGACACTGAGTGCCGTGTCCAGTCTCTTTCAGAACACCTCCAGGGATGCTGACTCCACCATTCCCCTAGGAAGTTTGTTCCAATGTACAATCAGCCTTTCTGTGAAGAAATTCCTCCTGATGTCCAACTTGAACATCCCATGACACAGCTTGAGGCCATGTCCTCTTGTCCTGTGACTTGGGAGAAGAAGTTGATCCCCAGGTCACTACACCGTCCTTTCAGACAGTTGTAGAAAATTACAAAGTCACCCCTGAGTCTCCTTTTCTCTAGGCTGAATAGCCCCAGCTCCCTCAGCCACTCCTCCCAGGGCTTGTGCTCCACANTGGTCATCTGTAGCCAGAGCTGTGCCTGACATGCTGCCTCAGTGCCAGAGCTAGCCCGGGTGAGCGGAGAGACACTCTCTGAAGGCACCGCGACAGCGCCCTTCACCTGGTCTGTTGCCCTTCTCTGGACTCACTCCAGCACCTCAATGACTTTCTTGAATGAGAGGCCCAGAACTGAACACAACACTCAAGGTGTGTCCTCACCAGCGCTGAGTACAGGGGAAGAATTGATGCCTTCTAGGTCAGCCTCTCTAGGCATCAGTTCCACTGTAACATTCCTAGTCCTGTATTGCAAGAGTTTCTGTGCTACCAGCAGTGTACTGAGGTGCATTTCATGTAAGCATTGTTAAAAACACTCTTCTGTATACACGTCTGTATGGTTAGAAGCAATATGTAAATATAAGCTCGAGACTGAAGGCAGTAACAACCTTCCAAGATGATGAGATTCCAGGGATGGCTTCAGTGGAGGAACCCAGAGCAGAACCAGATAGGCATGGTCAGTTTGCCATTGAAGGCCCAGACAAAGTTAAGGCAGGCGTTTGGGGTGTGACTCATGGAAACCACCTTTCATATCACTGAGTCTTTTGTCATTTTGATATAACTACAACATTTCTACCCCTCCACTACATTAGTAATTTGCTTGGAAGGGGATCATATTGTGACCTGAGGACTGGGAGAGAATATGGTATCCAGTCTGCTTGTAGTGTCAAAAAACTGTGAGGATGTATGGGCTAGGTAATTTGGAATTAGAAGTAATTAGTAAAGGAGAAGAGTTCAAGTGAAGATTAAAAATTGACTCAAAATTTTTCTGTTCCACCTGTGGGTCACATCTCTTTAAATGCTCAGGCTTGGGTAGCTAAAATTAGCAGAGAACTTTTTTTTTAAATGCTTGTTTTCTAATTAGGCAATTTGGTGGTAGAGTTGAGCCCTACGCTAGATGATTGCAGAAGCTGAAATGGCTAATTGTAGATGCCTGCTTTTGAAAAAAATGAACCATTACCTATGCAAGCTTTCAGCTTCTTCATCTCTAGAATAGAGATAGAATTTCCCAGTATGGCTTTTGGGACTTTGTTAGTTTGAATGGATAAGCACGAGACAAAAGCTTTAGATATTTGGCTAGAAAAAGTGCTATGGAAATACAGTATATTATTGTGATATCCTTTGAGACATTTCTGTGGAGCCAGTGGTGACTGTCATGATAATAAAGCAAGCCTCAGAGAAACTAACGAAATAATGATCGTACTTCCTTTCTAGCTATCCTTTGAAAGGGCAAATGCAATGAGTGATAATGGTTTAATGAGAAAAAGTCATTAGGGCATCCAGCCCGCATCTTTAGAAGTGCAAAGCATTTTGGGAGATCTTAAAATTACTCAGAGAACAAACCCAAAGTAGCTCTGTCAGAATATTAAACTGTTACTTGTATTCTCTTTTAATGCTGATTGAAACCAGTGATCTCTTTTGCTGGCTGGTGGCTGGTACAAGTGTAGTCACAAAAGTGGCTTGTTCATTACTGCAGCGCTGTTGGAAGGGTAAGATCAAGGAAGTCCCTCTGCTTGCCCTCTGTCTGTTATCCTCTGCTTAGAGCTTAGTGTTACCTGAGGATTCCTGACCTTTTGAATTTGCATTTATAGGAGGCCTCATGTAATGGAATTAGTTGTGCTGGATTATTCAGTTTCATTAATAAAGCTGCTTCATTTTCACGATTGTTTGGAGCGGGAAGGCTGCTATTATTTATTTGTTTGTTCGGTATTGATACCTAGTGAGAAAAGAGCTTCAGATACTTTGTATGGGGAAATTCTATGAAAATACGGTACATTATTGTCATATTCTTTGGGGTATCTCTATGAAGATCTCACCCCAAAGAAGTGGGTGATACTACTATGCATTAGAACAGAAGAGTGGTAAGTGCAAATAGAGCTAGTATTAGCTTCATTTTTTTATTAAAGAGTTAACCAAAACACAAGGAGGTTAATGGAGACTTGAAGCACCCTGGCTGCTGTCAAAGGAGAAAGGCTGGTTCAGCCCATTTAAGGAAAGGACTCTACGAAGTATTTAGGAATTGTGCTTGAAGGATGCACTGAAGGAAATGTGTTGGAGCCACATCAGTAACAAGCTTTTGACTTCATGACTCCTACTACTTTGAAGTCTGAAACCAGCTGGCTGGGTTTTTGTGGCCCTTTTGGTGTCACTCTGGCCTCCATTAGCAGCAGGGAAAGCAGCAGAGCTGGGGGCAAGCTCTGGCATTGCTCAGTGTCTCCAACCACGAGTTGCACTGTTCATTGTGATGCCAGAAGTGGAGGAGCAGAGGATGGGTCTGAAACAATTCTCTGCCAGGAGCAGAGGATTGGTCTGAAACAGAACCATAATGCTGCAAATTCTGGAGGCTTGTTCAACTTAGGAAACCAAATTACTGGAGCTTGGTACTGGGAAAGGCACTGAATTGCAACATGTTCTCTGCTCATCAGTCCAGTAAAAAGCATGATCAGAGAGGAGGGCAGGGGCCATGGATTCCCATCCTAATAAAATTGTAGATATGTTCAGGTAGGCTTTTTATGAGGACCTTTCCTTGTCCATCTGCCGAGGGCTGTGTATGCTCTGTCCCTATGACAAAAGGTGAGTTTGATTGGGAGCCAGGCTCTCCCCACTGTTTGCGTGGGGTGGGAGGGCTTTTCAGGCAGGGTCTGCCACCCCTCCCTCCTAAAGTCCGCAGGTGCTGAGCACTCTTCAGGTGTGGGATCCTGTATGATGTAGCTGTTGTGTTGTTCTGGTAGGAAAAATCCTGTGTGTTAGGAAAATAAAAGTATGAAAACAGCAGAGAAACAAGCAGGACAATGAGGTTTCAAACATGCCCAAAACGAGGAGGAGGACACCACAGAAAACCCTCTGTGACGAGGCAGCCCTTTTCCCCAGTCACGAATGGGTAATACCACCCCCAGATCATCTGCTCCTCTGGGTGGGATTTGCTAGTGTAGGGGCCTGGATCTGTCTCTGTAACTCAGAAAAATTAACTGCCTGGCACAAAGTAGGATGGGGTGACTGAGGACTCAAGATGCCAGTTTAGGCACATTTTTATCTAGACATGAGTTCAGCTGTTACAATTCTGAGCCACATTTGGATCCCCATCTTCAAGTTAAAAAAACCCTATCTAAATAAAACTGTTGTTGTTTGGTTTAATTTGGATTCTTACGTTGGATTTGTCTGAAGAGAGAATTCATACTAAGGGTGCCGCTGACATCAGAGTCCTCTTATGTGTAGATATCGATTGCAATCCCACACTGGCATGAGGGCAGAGCCTGCTCCCAAAATCCACCTGCATGGGAGCACCACAGCTCCCCAGATGTATACAATCAATGAATGCAGAGACAGATGCTTCCCCAAAAACCTCAAGTTTTCTTCTCTTTTCTGGGGGCCAGCATGAATGAAATAGAAAATCTTGTGTTTTAAGCATAATAATGCTCAAACTGGAACTTGGAGCATGTGTTCACACAGTCATTCCCTTCCCCTGAGCTCTAATAACCACATAAACTCTTTCTGTCTCCTCTTTTCTCCAGGTCAACAGACTATGGCACTACCTATGAAAAACTAAATGACAAAGTAGGCCTGAAGACTGTGCTGAGCTACCTGTATGTCAGTCCCACTAACAAGAGGAAGGTAAGGGAGAGCCATTGCACTGGTAGCTATAGAAACAAAATTACAACATTCTGAGAGGAATTATGATCCTAAAGTGAAATCTGTTAGCAATTCACAAGAGCTTTAATTTGCTGTCTAAGTTGCACTGGTGCAACTCCATGGAATCCCATAGAATGGATCCTTCTTCACTTGTGATGGCGATGAAGAGTGATATTCCCTTCTGAACTTTCTAGAGAAGTAGAAAGGTTGCTTTTATTTGCATTTGACTGTTACAACTTCAAGGAACTCACACATATATTTCTGTGTTTCTTGCTTGCACCAGCTTTGGGTATTACACATCTCCCTGCCTTGTGTCTCCTTATTATTAGAAATACTGAGTAAAAGGCATTTATTTCTGCATTTGACTCTTTCTCCCCACATTTGGAGGTAAATATGTAAATGACATTTTCTTTGGTTGCATCATGTAAGGGGGCTGAAAGCAGAATATGCCTGTGAGAGTGGGTGTAAGACCTACAATTTGATTTGGTTGTGTAGGAGAGAAGATGAGGTCACAGCTTTCCAACCCCCTGCTCACTCTTCCCACGTGATGCAATTAGGGCTGCAGCTGGCTCACATAAGCTCAGCCCAGGAACTGCAACTCAGTGCCTTTTTGGTTTAAAATTATTGCCTGTGTTGATTCAGGAGAGGTAGTGGGATAAAGATGCTTTCAGCTACCCACAGATATCAATGTGGGAGGGCTGCAGCACGAAGCTAATTGCTGACAGTGAAGTTGTGTTTGGACAGCGTAGAGGCCCAGTGCAATGTATTTGGCCTGATCACTTCCAAACTGTCCCTATCGGGTGTCCATCAAAAGATTTCCAAACTAGTAACTTGCTACTTGTACTCTTCTTATTATGATTGTTGTGCTTTCCAACATTGGTCAGTCTACAGATGTCTTGGGACTGATGTTTATTTCAGTGTATACGGCCATAAGGCAGACATAGCCCTCGTTACTAAGAGCATTTGGATGTACAGGGGAGAGGAAGAATGCAGTGGCCAGAGTTCGGCTTATATTTTTCCTGATATAGGAGCTGAACTGTTGTGATAATTACCTTGACTTTTTTTTTCTTTTTTTTTTTTAGCTTTTTTTTTTCCCCCTGAGCAAAACAAATTAAGATGTTTTCTAGTGAGTTTTCCTTGACCTTCACACCCATCCTATATCCATTATGGGGGGCACCAAAGAGTTAATTCTTCCTCATTCTGTTTCCAAAGCAACTCTGCCCACCCAAAAGCACAGGCAATATGCTCAGTTACAAATCCTACGTCACTGGCGTAAAGACTCCCTCACAAATCAGAGTACAAGGGTATATTATTATCATCTAGCAATTTCTCAGGCTACTGAGCTTTACAGATTAGCGGTCTCTTTTTTTTTTAAATTAAAACCACCTACATTTCATCATATAGTGGCATATAGGCCTATCTTTACTTGCTGCTTCCTTATTTGAGATTAGAAATTTAAAAGAAATTGTTTGGTTTTCTGATTTAAGGAAATGATTTCTGGACCTAGCTGTGCCCTTCTTATTACTTCTGAAAAATCTTATGAAATGTGGAGACGAACTGTAAGGAAAACTCATAGGAAACCAGCTTTAGTGCTGGCTGCTGTGGGAACAACTTGCTTTCATTCTTTCTACCTCTGCTAAATATATAAGCACTGTTACTGTGAATGTTTAATCAGCTGGCCTGTCTGCACTCTGCTTTGTTAACCATCAAAGCAATTCCAGACATTCATCTAGCCCTTGAGAAATGTCTGAACAAGGTGTCACTGGACCAGAGCATCTGAAATTTGTCAAATTCAGGTTTGGGTTTATTGTCCACCCACTCCTCTTATAGATTCTCGAGGTTATGCATTGCAAAAAATGCACTAGGGTTGTAGTCTTCTCCCAGTCCCTCTGGGTGAATATTATTCCTGTGGCATGGGGAGTAAGCAGAATGATTTTGCTGAGCTCCTGAGGGCAGCTGCCAATACTGAATCACAAAGCAATAGGTGAATCAGTTGCATCCCAGCAGAAAAAGCCCAGGTCCCTTGTGTTTCACCTCCAGCAGCAGAAGTGCTGCCTTGTTGAACACGATGCAGGGATCTCCTGTGAGCTCCAGAGAGGTCTTTGCTTGAGGCAGTAAGTGGGGAGGGAGGTACCAGCAGTAACTCGCATGAGCAGAGCCTGTGTGCACACATGAGCCGTGCAGACCTTTCCAGGCAAGGCGTTTTCTCCTGGGGCACTCACCCCCAGGCCTGATTGGAGCCTGCATGCCTGTAGCTCCTGTCGGTTTCTGGTGGGTTTGCACATTGCTGCTGGCCCTGTCTACTCATTAGTGCTTAGAGGATTAGCGCTTACTTGGAGGAGGAGAAAAGCTTTCCATACATTCATTCCTAATTGATTTACTAGTGAGAAGGATAATTACTTCTCAGCTACCCTGCAGAACTACAGTGGGAATTACCTGTCAGATTTCTTTGAAGACCCAAAATGCCTCTTTTCAGCTGTTAAATAGGAATTATGTGTTCAGCCAAATGCCAGTTATATAAACATCATTTACCTGAATTGTGGCATAACCCTGGGCTCAGTTATGAGGCACGGGGATTTAAAAGCTGGCATTTTGCTTTCTTATTTTAAAAGAAAAGCCTTTTGTTCCTAATTTCTTTTTTTGAAAAACTTTGGTGGGAATATTTTAATTTTTTTGGCTACCTGTGCTTTATTTCTTGGAGGTCAGATTTAGTTTGTTGCTGTTCCTGGCTTTTGGATGTTGCTGCTGCTGGGTGATTTCCACCCCACCCTCCTCATGCAGAGAGTTAACCAAGGCACAGGGTGAAGACTGAGCTGAGGTGGCTTTGGCTGTGCTGCAGATCTGAGTCCCAGAGCTTCTACCTGCTCCCAGGTGCTACCCAGCCTGCTGATGGCTGCTCTTGGAGCTGAGATGGGGCATGTACTTTTCCTAGAAATCACAGAAGGTATTGGGAAAATGCACTTTGCCCTTGTGCAATTTGACATTTGCTGCTATGATTAAATCAATATTACAACATGCACATACCAAAGGAAGCAGCTGGGACTTCTTTCTCCCAGCTATGATAACTGAGAGGTATCATTCCTAGTGGTCAGGGCCAGCTTGGTGATCTGAGACCACCTTGGGGGCTGACTTAAGGGAACTGCCATGTGTTCTGCAGCCCACTGTGAATCTGCAGACTCAGGCTGCACTGTAGTCAAAACACTCCCTGCCGTGAGCCAGGACTGCTTCATCTTCCCGTGGAGCTGTCATACTGCTAACTCCCTTCCCCTAAGAACTAACAAGTTCAGGGTTTCTCAACGCTTTGCAAGTGCATGGGAAAGCCTCTGCTGCTGGGAGTTGAAACTGCCAGACGTGGATCTGCTCTCCTGCAGGTGGTTGGACTGTTTCTCCTCTCACTTGCACAATAGGTACTTGTGTCTGGATCAGGAAAATCTGCACTGAGCTCTCCTTACTGCTGTGAAATTCCAGGTGGTCTTTGCCCTTAGCAGTCAGACAGCTCTGGAGTCCTGGGGACTGGCTTTCTTGAGGATTCCTGATTTGGGCTCTGGTGAGCAGCCAAGTGCCTGCAGTGTTGACACTTCCAGACCCATGAAGATGCTCTAATAAGCAGAGTGTATTCCAGGGCACATCTTCCCCTTTAGTGCATCTACCCACCCAGTTGTTGGCCTGAGAGAAAGACCACACGTGAAGCACCTGCTTTGTCCAGTTGCCAAATAGATTGAAACAAGCAGGTAACTTGTGGTAACCTTCAGAATGGAGAAATTTTCATACTTGTTTAGCAGTGCCCCTTCCTTACAGATGACTGGGATTTAACAGCAAATGTTTGAGTGCTCTGAAAAGCTGAAATTAGCAAAATCTTATCTTTGGCTTTTCTACCCTGTAGCCTGTTTGTCTTTGGGGATATGCCAAAAAGCCGCTTACTCTCTGTTGGGCAGAGATCTCAGTTCCCCTGCTGACCTTTAATTTAAAGCTGTATTTTGGGCATTAGTTACATTTTACGAGAGGCAGATTTTCACAGTGGTCTGGGAATTAAAAGTGTTTATTTCTTCCAAAACACTAAGGGTACAATCTCTTCTCTTTTAATAGGAACATTTCTCTTGACTTTTTAAATTTCCAGTTTCTTTTTATTCCAATTCTCTTCTTTCTTTATGGTTGCTGAAAAAATTCTGTTAGAAAATTGAATAATTTCCACAAAATATTAAGCTTGTGATTCTTTGCTTAACTGGCTGCACTTCTAAATATCACTGCTTGGAGCTGAAGTGCTGTGATTCCATATTTTCTAGCATGAGTTGGTCTGCTGGGTAAGATCCCCTATCGTGAGAACATTCGCTTTCTTCTTGGTTGTCAATAACAAGGTTCATTTTACAACTGATGCCTCACAGAGGGGTGTAAAACCCTTCCAAAAGGGTGAAGAAGGAAGATGAGAATTGAAGTCCCATATATCTGAGGCACTGCTCCTTTCAGGCACAGAGGTGTCACTTTGAATCTCAAGAAATTGTTGAACCATGGATTTTAGGTATTACTTTTTCCTGTGGAATATTCTGTAAAGAGTGCTTATTCTTGGTGAAGATGTTGTTTAGTTGAAAACCCAGTTCTCACTACAAAACTTTTATCTCTACCTTTAGGAATACTGTGGAGGTGGAGATAATGGAGTTAAAAAAATTAAAAGAATGAGAAGAAAAAGGAAGAGAATAACAACTCTGAAAAATCAACCCCTCATTCCAGTATAGAGTATTGCTCAGATAAGGTGTGGCTAATCTGGAGGCCCTGATTGCATTTAAGATCTGAGGTGACAGTTGTGATGTCTTAGGAATACCTTCCTTCATGAATTTGCTTTGCAATTCAGTTGGCTGCAGTTGTTTTTAGCTTTTCCCCTGAGCTATTACAATCATTGTTGCAGGTGGTGACTTGAGGAATTAAAAGGTCTGTAGCCTTTTATGCTGACTGTCTGAACAGAAACATCACCCAGGTGCAGTGAATAAAATGAAGACTCCCCTCATTTTTCCCTTATACCAGAAATGAAGCATTTTAGGTTTTATTTAAAGGTAGACCTTCCAGCTAAGCTATTTGAACAGTAGTTGCAAACAGGAGAAAGCAGAAATAAAGTTATGGTGCTCAGTTACAGCTTTGAGAAAGTGGTTTTTCAGACTAGTTTCTTCGTTGTCACAGAATCAAAATGGAAGGGCAGTACAAATCACTGAAGCCATAAAAGCCAGCGTCATGCTGCACTTCTCATACCTCATCATGCCTCTGAACTTGGCCCATCACAAGGAGAAATGATTAGAGGTATTTAGAGAATAAGAATTTCTGAAAGGTAAATCTAACTGGATTTGTTTGTGTCTGTACAGTTTCTTAGGGGTGAAGTGCAGCAACAGTTTATGAGCTGGCAGAGAGCAATGCTGTGTTGCAGTTCATGTTAATGAAGGAAGAAATTGTCTGCAATACTGTAATTGCAGAGAAGTGCATCTACCTGACTGGTGACTAGCTAGACTATTGGGAGTGACACCTCCCTTTACAGAAACTGGAGATCCCAAAATGAGCACAGGTCACTTTGACCTCCCCTTTATTTCTTCTTGCTCACTTGGAGAGTAACTGAGAGCAAAACCTGTTCCAGCTTTCTGTATCTCCAAAGGGAGTTCCTCATCTGTGATTGGAGCCTCAGGGCAGAGCCAGGATTCAAACTTCTTTTGGTTTTGCCTTCATTCCTTAGTTCATGTGCTCCCAAGGGGAATTCTATAGCATTTTATTTTCTCCTTACTCATCAAACGTGTGTCAGGTTGATGAGGCAGAGATTCCAGCATGTACCTGATACTTGCTAGCCCAACCTGAACTGAGCTGCCATGCTTAGCTACTGCTCTCATTAATCATCTGCTGCTTTTTCCTAAGACTGCATCCCTTGCTATTGGTGAGGAACTGAGCTCTGCAGTAAAGCCAAAATGGCTTTAGGGAGATAGAAGGTTTCCTTGGACCCTTTTCCCTCATTGTACTGATGCCATGATCGAGGGTCTGTGCTGCAAGCTGGCACTTGCTGATGTGATCTCGAGAACATATTTGTAACTCAAAGGCAATGGGACTGAGTTAGACCCACAGGGCAGGAGTGATGGAACAAGCTGTTTCTACTGTCTTTTATCCCTAATCTTTCCCTTCAGCCTAATGGAGTAGAGTCCCTAAATAGCTCTTGGTTTTGCAGCTGCCATTAACAGGGACTAGATTACCTGACCTGCAAATGCTGCTGTAAAAGTCTCTGTGTGCACTCCTTCTTGGAGCCATGGAGCTGTGTATG
Source organism: Donacobius atricapilla (assembly GCA_013397315.1). Lineage (NCBI taxonomy): Eukaryota > Metazoa > Chordata > Aves > Passeriformes > Mimidae > Donacobius > Donacobius atricapilla. Next base: position 828,448 of record WBMY01002130.1, on the reverse strand, counting down.
ATGTTCCTGTGTTTCTCAAAGCTCCAACATGCATGCCACCCAGTACAGAGTTGATGGGGGCAGATAGGAAAGCTGTGAAACACAGTGCCTGGCTTAGCTGAGCACGGGTTTGCCTACTCTGATTAACCAGTGGGTTGTACAAATGTGACTGCGAACAGGGAAACATCTCAGCGCATCCATCTTGTAAATACACTTCAGGGACAGTCACACTCTTGTCTCCAGAACTGAAAGTTTAAATAGAGGAATAAAATGTGAATGAAGAAGTAATATTTTTCTTCACTTACTGGTGTTGCAGGTGATTTCCTCAAGGTCACCTGATGTTGTTTGTTACACACACACAGACACACTCACACTTCAATTAGAAGGAATAGACTGATTTACTTAAAAAGTTCAGACTCTATTATATAGTATTTTTACAAAGGCCAGGGATTGGGGGAGAAGGTTGACATCTCTCCCCATCCAGTTGGTCAAGACAACTGTCCATCAGCTGTCCATATCTCTAAGAACAGGAATGAAAACTTTCCTTGAAATTACAAAAACATTGGCTGTGTTTACATCACCCAAGAGTGAGAAAAAACTCAAACCATGAAACTGTGAAATAGAAGAGAGGGCTAAAAAATCAAGGCAACAGTTGCCCACAACATCTATGGAAGAGTGAGAGTGTGACATGACAATTTATCTACAAGGTGGAGTGTTGTGTGCTGGTCTATGTGGCATTCTCTCTATGTGTCCAATTAATTCACCTTGAATTTGGCACCTGAGAAAAGAGATCATTTTTGTAAATATTTGCAGAACTGTGACCTGCAACTGTGTGAAAAAAATACTGAGTCACAGACATTTTTTAATACTTCAAGAAGAGGACTTCAAGAATTTCTTGTTTGAAGGGTTTTCTGGTTTTTATTTTGAATTCAGCAAAGTCACATTTTCAGAGTAGGTTTCTCTGACCTTTCCTATGTAAGATATATAGTTTCCTGATGCTGGACGACTTGGTTTATTAGTGTTTTGAAGATGGTTCAAGATCAATTAATGAAAAACACTGAGATATAAGGACATAAATACTTTTAAATATTTTTCATTATGTCCAAGTTGGTGTTTTTGTTGTTGTTTTTTCTGTTGTGCCTTTTTTGTGCGTGTTTTTCTGGTTTTTAAAAAATTATTGTTGCTAATATTTTTGGGGATTGGAACTCCTTGTGAGTCTTTTTAGTCAAGATTCTCCTGTGATATTTTTCTGCCCTCTTGCAGTCGGGGACTGAGGGGCCTGACATGCCAGATGCCTCACTGGAGCCTGACCTGACCTGACCTGTAGGATCCTGTCCCTAGAGAAAGCACAAAGAAAGTCTGCTTGTTGCAGGTTTTAACTTTACCATTTCTGGCTTCACATAAATCATGGAGTAAAACATCTGTGGTCTGGGAGATGACCATTTTCCAGAACAAACGGCACAGAATTGGGACCCAAACTGACGGAGACGCCAGTGGAAATCTCCCCTTTCTTGAACAGGGGCAGTGTGTTGCCCTCCAGGGAAGGCTGTCCCTTGGAATTCATGAATGTGAAAACTGGGGATTCCTGGTCTTGTTTTCAGTTAGTTCTCTGAAGAAGCACATACATTTAAAAACAAACAGAAAAAAACCCCACCAGACCCACTGAATCACACACACTGCTCATCAGCTGTTTCTAAAAATAAATGCAATTGAGATAATTAACAAAATACTCCCATATGGCATTATTTAATGGGGCTGAAGGGAAGAGGGTTAGAAAATAGGTATAAATAGAAACTGCCATTTACAATGAGAGCCATCCTTTCAGTGTTTGTGAAGGAAAAGAGGTTCATATATTACAAAATTTGAGTTAGCGTTGTCATTGTGTACCTTTATACATCTGTATTTTGCATCTTTGCACCTCTGTATTCCAAATTGCAAGGAATTTTTGGAGCAAAAGGATGGTTATCAGGTAAGAGTGATAAGCTTGGCGGGATACTGGTGCCTATCTATGACAGGGCTAAAATTCAGTCCCTCTCTCCTGTTGCACTCCCTGCCTGCTTCACCTTGTATTGCTTCAGTCAGGGCCCTGTGGAGACTCAGGGATGTTACAGGTTGTTAAGACAAGAAATGGGGTAAAACTGAAGAGGTCCCATACACATTCAGATGTAGAGTTCCCAGAGCTGGCTGTCAGAAAAACAGAGATAGTTTGTTCCAGTTTAGACAGTGAGTGTTAAAGGACAGATCAGGAGTCACAGTATCATGTAAAATAAAGCTTCAATTTTGTCACCTAGCATGAGCATTGCTTTTATGAAGTGGTCAGAGTGAAGCTGTGTGAGCTTTTAGAGTGCCTTGCCTTGGTTAGAGGGAGGAGAGGCTCTGTCAGGAGGCATCACCTTGTTCAGGGCTGCTTGTATTAACCACATGGCCTGTCAGCAGGGTGAACACAGCTGCAGGTCCTGATACAGGGCAATTTTATGAGATTTTTTTCCTTTCTCCATCCTCCCTACCACAGTCTGAAATAGGGCCATCTCATTTACTGCTGCAGCTCCAATAATATATTAATTTATGAAGTATGAAAAATGAGGTAGTTTTGAATTAATGAGGAGGGGCATGGTGCTTCACAGACAGCAGGATAATCAATCAATAATAGTAAGTCACTATATCCTGCTATTAAAAAGGAGGGAAAAGTAATGGAATGGGTGGAGAGCAGCTCCTGGAAAAGGGGCAGGTAGGTCCTTTTGCAGACCATATAATGATCTGACCTTGATCTTTAGTGATAAGAGCTGGTTCACCAAGACTTATTTATTTCCCTTTGAGGAAAATCCTTCCGCCACCCCCTACCAACCCCAAACCCAATAATAAGTGGAAAAATACTTTTTAATTTTGTTATTTTAAAAAGTGAAAAACAGAGAAGCTCAGCATTACCGAGGGAATTCTCATTTTAATAGCCTGGATCAGCAGAGTCTGCAGGGCACGTGCTGGCCACAGTCTCATTTTGTGATGCATATGCACATCTGCATCTTACAGTGTAACTGTAATGTCAGCTCTGGTGTTATCAATTCTGGGTAAAATATTTTATCCCAAGCAGCACTGGAAAACCTGGAAACACTTCTCTGGCTGTGTTAGAATTAGTTTTCTTCAGCATGGAGCTTGGCTGGGCTAGATCTTAGAGAGTTATTCACTATGTTGTGGAGTGTTTGAGGCTTTTGTATTAATGGAAGTTCATTGCCCTTTACCCTCTCAGTTCTAAGATGCCTTTTTTTTTTTTAATTGTATACAGACATGCTGCTGGCCTCCAAAAGTAATGACAGGGGTTTTCTAAGTGGCGCACAGATGCTGTTAGGGAAAACTCAGGCTGTAGTTTTCTTATAAATCTAGGCAATCAACTCTTAGACTAGTCCTTCTATCTCTGAGGAGAGATTGGTTCTGCCTTATACAGTAAGCCATCTAATATTTTAATTCTCTGTTGATGATAAAAAAAGCTAACATCTTTTTTCTCCATTGGAACTTTCCTATTGCAGACCAAAATGATCCTTAAAAATGCCTGCAAGAAAGTACCAAAGCTCCTGAAGCAGTTGTGCTCAGAGATTGAGAGGCAGTGGAATGGGTGCAAGGAATGCATTGCTCAGGACCTGGAAATGGGTGGAAAGATGGACTAAGCTTGGCAATTTTCTGATATTTGCTGATTGATTCTAAAACCAAAGTGTTAGGGTTGTGTTAGAGATAAAACTCTCATCCCCTCTTCCAGTTCTGTTTCCTCTTACACTGGTTCTTCAGAATCCTAGAGTGACCAGAGCTCACATAGGAGCATGAAGGGACACAGAAAGGAAAGGACAAGATTTTCCCCAGGCTGGGAAGTGTCAGTGACCCTGTTGGAATACGGTTTAGCAGCTGTGGTTCAGTCACTGGCACAGCCACTCACCTGCTCAGTGTGTAATTGCAGACAAGACTACTGCCATAAACCTGCAAGGACTGTTTCATTGGGAGCTAATTATTACATGTAATGGAAAATGTCAAAGCCAGTGAGGTGCTAGTTGTGAATCCTCCACCTAGATCTGGAACCTTCCCATATCTGGCATCTGAATCTTTGGCACCCAAGTTAGCATGCAGGGCCTGCAACCTCAGTGGATAGCTTAGAGCTCAGTGCTACCACGCAGAGCAGTGCAATTCCATCATGTTTGGTAACTTTAACCTTTAATTTTTGTGGGGCCTCAGCCTTGCATCCAGAAATTGGATAGACCTGTCAGCTTCCTCCAGTGCAGGGATGTTAGGAAGAGGAGTGCATTAGGGACAGTGAGGGACATGAGTAATAGATGCCAGGTAAGTAAATTGAGATAGATTATAAGCATCTGGATATAAACAGTGATAAAGCTGACTGTTGTCTATGTTCACTCTGAAATCTGACTAAAAAAGCAGAAAAATAAGGTGGGTAAGCAAAGAAGAAGCAATGATGCATTTAAAATTGTATTCAGATTTAATGGCCTCAAGGGAGATACATAACATGATTTTTATTTTTCTATAGAGTAATGAAACACTCTAGTGTCCTCAAATGAAATAGACTGCTGAATACAGGCTGCAGAATTTTACCCCCATGAGTAACTATCCATGCACATCTTTTTGTTTTCTGTAATGGGGAAACTACTGTGAGTAAACTTATACCCACATGTAAAGTGTTCTCCCAGGTGAGACCTATAATCAGAGGAGTGTTTTTATATAAATGGTGTTCTCAGTTCCAGCAGCTGCGGTGCACACAGCCTCTCCTTACTGATAACATTATTTTCTGTAACTATTTCTGCTTACATGGGAAGTTACCATAATGGTGAAAATTACTTTGTAGTTCTATGGAGAATAGCACAACCATGCATTTACTCAAATAACATATAATTATAACAGTGAATGCTGCTTTTCTCTTTCTGTGAACACAGTTTGGGATTAGAGCTGTTCCCTGTCACTGGAAAAAAGCTGGTGACCACAAAACAATGTGTCAGATATTGTAACAACTGGGGCTTTCCTGCATAGAGTCGAGAAGAGTAAAAAGGCATCATGCAGAACTATGCTATGCAGAAATGCCAGGCACTAGAGCAATATAATAATATAGATCAGAGGCATTGTGTTTGTGTGGAAGAACTGGTTGGTGCCTAAGATCACCAGTGGAGGTTTCTTCTACTTCTGGTCCAGGCCCATTCATAGAAGTGCTGGTCAAACTGGATTTACAAATCCAGTGGTGGTGCTTCTAACCCATCTGGCAGTTTGTGGAGGATGAACGTGCTGTGACACATAAAAGCCATTGGCAAATTAGCTGGACAGCACTGAAGTGGCCTCCGGCAGGTGGGAATACTGTGGCAGAAGACTTTGCTCCCATGATCTGTGGGGAGCTGGAGAATGTGCAGCTGTGACAAGAATATAATGGGTTGGAGTAACCTTGGATAAAGGCTGCCTTGCTGTGACAGTGAAAAGGTTTCACAACCAAGCATGTGACTGTTGCCAGCCAGTCACTCTTTGCCAGGTCAAACACATGCTTTTTGGATGGCTTCCATCCCCACTGGCATCTGAAATTTAACAAGCAAATGCTTGCTGTGTCTTGTAATTAAAAGTGAAAAGTACATGTGTCCAGTGCCAAAAAGACAAGAGAAAGAGAGGAGACGTGTTGTTCTGACCTCATCAACAGCAAAGCAAAGCAAAGGTGTTCTGCTTTGTTGGGTCTGTTATGATGACATAGTTCACTCCTGTGCATGCAAATTGATCCAGCCTGGGGTTTAGCATTGTGGGCAGGTTCAGATGGCAGCCTTAGAGTATATGTGTTCTTTTCCCAGCTCTGAGTTTTGTCTAAGTCTTACAGCCATGATATATTTTCATTTCCCACCTGCCAGTGAGGGTGGCAGAGTGGTTTTCCTTGAAGAGCTCTTCCTTTCTATGCAATTAAACCTTAATTTGCTCCTGATCCTCAGGGCTTATTGCATGGTGCATCTGTGCTCTTGCACAGGTGCTGGAGGTGCTGATTAAAATGGAGTGCCCTCTCCATAGGGAAGGGAGTGTGTGAGCTTGGAATTCTCTGAAGTGTTTTGTTTTGGTATGGCAATTTATGGCAGGTATGGCTGAAGTGCCAAAAGCCTCTTGAGATTTTGTACAAATCTGAACAGTTAATTGTAATTTTAGTCCAGGTATAATTGGATATAAGAGACAATAGGAGACAACAAATGATTAACCAGGATTATTGCCTGTAGGCAAGTGTGGTAGGCTGATGTGCATCTATGCAGAGAAAGCAAGGTAGTGCTGGTACTCATTTGATGGACTCCACCAATGCCCACTTTTGTCTGAAAAACCCTGCTGTTTTATGTTAAAGAAAATTTTTCATTTTACAGTTCATTACTTTGTTTCTGGTAATGGTGATCTCCTTTTATGTACCCTCTACGAAAGGTAAAACATTCTGCGGAGACAAGGAACCTGCATGTCACCTGAACAACATCATGTACTCTGATCAATTCTGTCTCAGTGCTGCAGAGATGATTCCCCATGATGTAGTTGTCTTCTCAAACCAGTTTGGTGGTTTAGAGAGCTGTGAGTCTCTGGCACAACTGGAGGAGTCTATGGAAGAGGTCCTTCAGAGGGGTTGAGTTCTTACAGAAACAGCTGTTGATGCCTGAAAAGTTCAGTGGCAAGCAATGTGATTCTGCAGACTAGAGGCTGTTTTTTAATTACAAAGAATTCCTGATGGGAAGGAAGTTCTGGAGGGAGGTTAGTGTGAAGTATCTAAAATGTCTTGAGAGAGCTATTTGGTTCTTTGGTCATGGCACAAATAATATAGACCCAATGCAAAAGTCTCAGGAAACTCTTGTTTTATTGCTGAGTTTCTGTGGGTGTCTGAGCCATTTTTCATTATCCAATAATAAATACAGTAGTGAAAGTCACCTTTAACACTTAAAGATTGCTTGGGTTTTATGGGATTGTATTGAAGTGAGTGCCAAGGTATAAAAGCCTTATGGTTGAGGTACTTTTATAACACATGCTTCATAAACCCTTATAAAGTGAGTGCAGTGCACTTCATCCTTTAGGATTACAGCACTATGGTTCTGAGAGTTGGTGATCTGGTGCTATATTCATTAATTAAATCTGCCATTAATGTTAAATTTTGGGCAATAAGAAGTGAAGTTACAGGAGTTGAAATGGGGTAGGTCCAGACAATTTATCTCTCATGAAAGCTCGGTGCCCCTTTACTGCTTGCCTGATGCCCATGGGTTATCCTTAACATTAAGCAAGTTTTTGAGCCATGTGAAAGGAGTCCAAAATCTGGGCTGCTCTGTAACACAAGAGTTTGCAATGAGCATTTTCCTGTTGGGACACAAAGTAAGTAATTAAATAAAAGCTGTTGCCCTCTTCATGGATGTCTTGTTTGGCTTCCCAAAGGGCAGATGTCCCTCTTGTCACAGCTGCTGATCCCTAAATAATGGAGACAATTTCTTTGCTTGTATGTAAATACATAGGTTTTCTCTCTAGAGCAGATTTTTATCTGTGACATGCCCCATTTTTTATTTGTCTGATATGCTTGATGACTAGAGAACAGAGATTGCTTTCATTTCCCCCTGATTATTGCAGAAGTCAACATATCTACTGGGCAGTCAGCAGGCATTTGTCCATCTCTGAACATCTGTGGAAGTTTTTATAAAGTTAGGGTGTGCTTTCTAGAAACACTCTTTCTGAACTAGTGCAAATCATTCAAAGACACCTTTAGCTTAGCTGATGTATATGGCTGTTACTTTTGCTGGTACGTAGACAGTTACTTGTGGTACCAGCACTTCTTAGTCTCAGAGAGAATTGGGCTGATTTAATTGAAGTTTTTGGTTGAAATGGTATGTAGTGATGAAAGAAGGGAAAAAAAAGCTGAGATTTTCTTTGCAATGAGTGGCACCTGTTCTCGATGGGATGGCAGAGGAGGGCTTTAGATATACTGTGTAGCTGTGTTCTAAGAGATTTGGGTTGTGTTCAGACCTCTGAGGGCATCCTTTAGCTTGCAGGGCAAGTAATTGCAGTAATGATGTTGGAGAGAGAAATAATGGGAGGGGAAACCAAAGTATTTGCCAATGAGAAGTTTCCAGTGGCCAAACATGTAATCTAAAATGCTTCAATGTAGAAAATTTTCCCATAATAGAGTTCCAAACTGTTCATATTTAACTTGCGACAGACTGATGTTTTAAAGGAAGAAAATAACTTTTGTGTCTCTAAGCCTTTAAATGTCACTGGATTTTGGTTTCTCAGTTTTGAAAGGAAGAAGGGACATCATAAATCCAAACAAGGCAAAAATCCTCCACTTGCCTTGGCATTTCAGCATAAATTGTTGAAAATATTTGGCTTTTTAAAAAGCTGCTATGAAACTTTGTGTGAAGGAGACATGGGACCATACAACCCATCAAACGTTTTAAATCAAATCAGAAAAGCAAAAGAAATGAAATAATATTTCTTTTTAAAAATCTGATTTCTTTTGTCATTGATGATGTAGATGTGGCCAGGCTTTAGGAAGGATCTAAATGTTTCTGAGTTGAGAGCCTGGTGAAAGGAGGCAAAAAAAACCAAACCCCAGAAGCCTTTTCACTCTTAAGCCAAGCACATTCAATATGGAAATCCCCATGAACCTTTAAACATGAAACCTCAACTTTGTCTTTGCAGCCGTGTTTGCAGAAAAACTTCCCTTTCAGTTGTAGAAGATAGTGCAGTGCTACCGAGTAAATTCTAATCCTTTGCTGAGGAACTGGGTTTCTTTTGAAGCTGTTGAGACTTGCATGGTTTACTGGTGTTCTGTTGATTTGTTTATTTTTTTAACTCTTTTGTTTATGTCTCTTTAGAATAGCCTTTTACATAGGTGAATGTGACTAGGACCTCTGAGAAGAACAGCTTATGAAAAGTGCATTAAAGTGAAGAGGAGAATCAGGAGGCAGTACACAATGGTTTAATGCTGTTTATCTATTTATCAGGACAAAAGACATTTATTTGAACCTGTCTTCTTTATTCATTTGACAGTTCTCTGGTGCTGTTCTGTTAATGTAGCTCAGTGGTACTATTGCTACAGATTATTGCACCTATAAAACTGGTCTATGCTGATTTAGGGAGATGCGCTTTGGTAATTTACAGTGAAAATTTATGTTCATTGAGAAAAATAAAAGATTTCATTGCAAGCTAATATTAATAAAAATGTCATTTATGTGGCATGTTGTTTTGGGGTTTTTTTTGGTCCAGTGGTGGTTTATTAACTAATTCAGCTGTGTACAAAACACATCTCTGTTGTGATCTCTGTGCTCAGGCTGCCTGTATCTCCATGCCGGTCTGGGCGTGTTGTAGCATTGTGCCTGTGAGAGGTGTGCTGCCTCATTACTGTACACTCATTACTGTACAGTTCAGTATTCCACATCACAGCTTTGTGCCTGGCTACCCTGGCACAGAAAGAGAGGAATGTGTCACCATCTCAACTCACCCACCTGCACATAACCCATATGAAAGCAATACCATGGAAGAGGTGTGCATTAACCCAGTGACATGCCTGGAATTTTGATCTGGCTAGCAGGAACTCGGGTTCTCAGTTACAAATTCTACTCTCATTTTTATTCTTTTAGCCCCATCAGAGGACATGACTTTTTAGTGGATTTGTGTTGTAATATGGTGTTACTTTCCTTTCTCCCTAGTTCTGCATTTGAGCCCCTTTAAGGGTCCTACACACTCTCCAACAAATCTGAGTGGCTCTTAACTGCTGCTGTGGTTTGTGTACCAAATACATTATGGTAGGCACAGGTATGACATCTCCCCTCCTTGTTCTTCCTGCAGCTTGTGCTGTTTATTCCTTGGGGTAAATCCTTTTGAAGTGTTCAGAGCTGGATATGTTTCCTTGTACTGAAGATCTCAGTCCATATATTGTAGTTAATGTTCTTGCAAGGTGGCCTCTCCATATCATCTTCTTCCTATGTGCTGCCTCACTGGTGTCTGATTTTCTGCCCACCTGGACTTCATTCAGAACAGCTCTTTATGTGTCCTCACTGTCTCCAAAGCTCCTGCTTTAAAGGAGATGCACCATTTCTTAGACAGCTCTCTTCATTGCATCCATTCCTAAGGAACTATCTGAAGTTTGGTCTGATGTTCAGCCTATTTTGTTTGGTCTGGTGCTTGCCATTCATTATTCACTGGATTTTGAAAGTAAGGAAAAGGTATGTAGCATAAACAAACTCATCTCAAGTAAGTTTTCAAGGACTTACCATTGGCAGTAACCGGTCCTGCCTGCCCTTCCTCTCTCCACTTAAACCAGAGAAAAAAAGCAACTGAAAGGAATATTTTATACATGCACATATATATAAACAATCTAGAATGTAGAAAGACCAAATGTAATTTCCTTTTAAATAAAGGCTGCCATTTAATTTAATATTATAGAAAATGATTAGATCTTAAACCCTAATAAATTATATTTGACAACTCTCTAGTGCTTCTTTGCTATTCCTTATGGCAATTATAAATGGCAACACAGGAAGCTGGCAGAAATGCTCAGTTTGACTGGAGTTTGTTTATTGTCTCTTAATTAAAAGTGATTAATCTAAATCACTACTGGGGTAGATCCTTCGTCCTGGTCCCATAATGAGAAGTGGTGGTTTCAGGCCTTTGACAAATGTCCTGCTGTTTCCCTTGCCAAAAGTTCCCTCCCCCTACAGCTTCCAGGAGAAAAAGTAGAAACTATAAAAAAAGAAAAGCCCAGAGTCTGTCACATTTCTTTTTCTGTGTGCCATTAACAAATGTGTGCCAGTCTGAGCTGTGTGGCTGGTGGTGGGCTTTTGTTTTTCACTTTGATTGAACCTCCAGCTTTTCCCGTCCTGCTCTGTGTAGGACCAGGCTTTCCTGGGAGGATGAATGACAGCAGAGATGTTGGGTATTCGTTTCTTCATTTGAAGAATGGAGAATGGATGTGAGAGCTGGGTGAAGGCACAGGGCACAGTTTATGTGATGTCACCTCTAGGTATGACTGTTGTTATGTTCTTCCACCTTTCCTAGCTTGGTGGTTTTATTATCTGATCTTGCAACCACTGTTAGGCATCCAAAAGAACAAATTGGCCAGATTTGTGAACCATCTGGTGGAAATACTACCTTTCTTGTCTCATATGACCATTTCTTGAACTATCCACTGAAGTGCTGCAGATCACATGTGAAATGGCAGAGGGGATGTTTGGGGTGTGTGCCACTTAAGGTCTGTGCCACTTTTAGCTATCTTGTGCTCTTCAGTTGAGGACAAAACTCCAGCAGTGACCTTTTAATGTACAGCATTGTTAACTTTGTAATCTTCTATTACATCAGGTGGAAAATATTTTTATTGCTGAAGTATCCTTTATTTTAAATATAAGATCTTTCTGGATTGTCTTGTTAAATGGGCAGACTTACATCCTTCTTCCATTCCATATAAGCAAATAATTTTTACTGAACTATGTTATAGTTCTGTGGCACAGGCAATATGCTTTCGGTGAACAGAGGTCTTTGCAGTCCTGTCAAAAGTGACAGAAAAAATATCTTCAAATACTTGTGAAATTGTTATTGTTTGGGGCATAATAAAATTGATATTTTGATCTGATTAGAAAGAAGAAATGTACCAAAGCATCCTTTTGAGTGGAGATCTTGGAGATCTCAGGCTAATTCCCAGGAAATCAGTTGCCCGTGGGAACATTTCTCATTCCCCAGACTATGCACCAGAACACAATGCAAGTGCGCTTCTTCAGGACTTGTACTGTGGCTTCCATGGGAATGGCTAGAGGCTGATTTTCGGGCTAGTAAGTAGTGTATGTGAGGGATGTTGAAGGTGCTTTGACATCAAGCTGGATTCATACAGATGGCTTTGCTCTGGGAAAACATTCACTTCTAGTTCAGCTTTTCATTTCTTAATGGAAAGGATCAGAAGCCATTTATGTTATACTTCCTTTCCCTTGGTGACTTCCTGGAGTTAATGAGGTGCTTACGATTAAACAAGCACTGAATTTTTTTGCTTGATGAAGGTCTGACATACCAAGGGTTTTACCATTCCTTGTGAATGATTTTTGCTGTCAAAATCAATGTATTTCCCTATCGTAGTCTTGAAGTTGGAGCTCTTTGAAGATGGATAAGAGAAGTCAATGTGGACAAACCCCAAAACTGCAGTTGATCTTAGCTAGCTGATCATTCTGCAGTGAGCTAAAAAAGGCCATTGCTAGATCTCTTTTGCTGCTGAAAGACAGTTTCTTTATTTGATTCAGCTGCTGTATCAACAACCTGCTGTGTTTAGAACAGCTCTAATTTATTTCCCACTGTTTGCCTTTATTTTATGGTACTGATATTTGCTTTAATGTGAAGTCATTTTCTCCAGATGTTAATAAGATGGTGTTAATGTTCTCACAACATTTTTCTTGATAATGTTTATGTAGAGCTTGCCATCTGATAGTGTAGAATCAACCCATTTTGAAATATCGGTAATAATTTTCTAATTAAAATTAGAGGCTCAGAAGTGTTTTCCTCCCTGTACAAATTGAGGTCATGCACTTTCCTGTGCTTGGGGAAAATTATGTTTTTACCGACTGAATGAATGTCTCTTACTGTACAAATTGGGAGTGCGATATACGAAATCATGTCAGTGTTTGCACATGTGCATGTGGACTATACCCAGGTGCCAGCAGCTGATTCAGGATGGCATTCTCTTTTTCCAGGGAGGTGATGCTCTGTTCACAGCACTGCAGGCTGCCAAATAATGAGCCTTAAATCTCAGGAATGCTGCATTTACTTTTGGAGAGAGGATTCCACATTGTAGGAGAGAGGTCATAGACAGAAAATGGTCCAGGAAAGCCTGGTGTGGCTGCCTGAGGTTCTATATCCAACCAAAATCAACTTTGGTACCCAGAATTTATCCAGATAAAATTAAAAAAAGGAATTACAAAATAAATCAGCAAATGAATTGCCAAAGAAAATGAAACTGAAACTCTAAAACCCACCCTAATTCTGTGGGCTGTTACACTTGAGTGATGTGCTGAATACATCTAATAGGAGTCAGTGCTGTATGACCTCACTCTTAAATGAGGTTCACTTGCACTTTTCTATTAACACTTTCCCTCCATTTTTCTATTTAGATCATGCTTCTTAGTGATCCAGAGATTGAGAGCAGCATCCTCATCAGCTCTGATGAAGGGGCTACCTACCAGAAGTACCGCTTGAACTTCTATGTCCAGAGCTTGCTCTTCCACCCCAAGCAGGAGGAGTGGATCTTGGCATACAGTCTGGATCAAAAGGTAAGCAACTGATATAATGTTTCAGTGGTTTTTTTTGTAGGAAATGGATTTGTAGAGAATTTCTAAAGCTTGATAGAAAGTTTACATACAGATACATACTCTGTATTATTTAATAATATGCACTACTATTATTTGTTACAAACAGTAACAGAACATGGCATAAGCTCCACCGGTTTGTCCCAAGCTCAGTGCCTGCCAGGAACTGCAGCTGTAGAAGAGACAACTCCCCCTGCCCCCACCTGATGCCAGCCAGATGTTGTCCCTCGCCTGATACCAGCCTAATGCCAAGTAGTTTATTTCCAAGTAGTTTCTTGCCAAGTAGTTTCTTGCCCAGTAGATTCTTGCCCATTAATTTCTTGCCCAGTAGTTTCTTGCCGAGTAGTTTCTTGCCGAGTAGTTTTTTGCTGAGTAGTTTCTTGCCCAGTAATTTCTTCTCGCGTAGTTTCTTGCCCAGTAGTTTCTTCCAGAGTTTTATCTTGCTCAGTAGTTACTTGCCGAGTAGTTACTTCCTGAGTAGCTTCTTTTCAAGTAGTTCCTTGCCAAGTAATTTCTTTACGAGTATTTTCTTGCTCAGTAGTTTCTTGCTGAGTAGTTTCTTCGCGAGTATTTTCTTTCCCAGTAGTTTCTTCCCCGGGTGTTTCTCGCTGAGTAGTTTCTTGCTGAGTATTTTCTTGCCCAGTAATTTCTTGCCGAGGAGTTTCCTGATGAGTGGTTTCTTTCCCAGTAGTTACTTGCCCAGAAGTTTGTTGCACAGTAATTTCTTCCCGAGTAGTTTCTTGCCCAGTAGTTTCTTCCTGAATAGTTTCGTTCCCAGTAGTTTCTTGCTGAGTATTTTCTTGCCCAATAGTTTCTTCCTGAGTATTTTCTTGCCCAGTAGTTACTTGCTGAGTAGTTTCTTCCCAACTATTTTCTTTCCCAGTAGTTTCTTGCTAACTTATTTCTTCCCAAGTCATTTCTTGCCAAGCAGTTACTTGCCCAGTAGTTTCTTTTTGGGTATTTACTTGCCAAGTATTTGCTTGCCCAGTAGTTTCTTCCCGAGTAATTTCCTCCCCAGTAGTTTCTTTCCCAGTAATTTCTTGCCGAGTAGTTATTTCCCTAGTATTTTCTTGCCCAGTGTTTTCTTGCCCAGTAGTTTCTTCCTGAGTAGTTTCTTGCCCAGGTGTTTCTCGCTTAGTAGTTTCTTGCAGAGTAATTTCTTGCTGAGTAGTTTCTTTCCCAGTAGTTCTTGCTCAGTCGTTACTTGCTGAGTAATTTTTTGCCAAGTAGTTACTTCCCAAGTAGCTTCTTTCTCAATAATTTCTTGCCCAGTAGTTTCTTGCCCAGTAGTTTCTTCCCGACTTGTTTTTTGCGGAGTACTTTCTTGCCCAGCAGTTGTTAGAGTAACAATGTCAGTAATAGTACCTTGTGTATGTCAGTGTGCACAGGAAACGACAAACAAGGCTATCAAAGAAGTCTTTTCCTTTCAAGAGAGAGGAGGAAATGTGGGAAATGGATTTGTAGAGAATTCTGAAAGCCTGACAAGAAGGCTTGCATAGAATGCATCAGTATGCAAACTCTGAGATAAGAAATGCTGACTTAAAAATGCCATGGAATAGGACAGACATTGTTGAGAGAGAGATGGAACTAGAAACAAGTTTCAAATTATGGGCTTGCATATAAGACTAGATTCTTTGGAGAAATAGAACTATGTAAGATGCATTGTAGTAGGACCCATGAGGGGTAAGTTTAGATGATTGGCTTTAAGGCATTAACAGTGTTGTGTGGCAAAAGCTGATAAGCCAAGAAATGCTTATAATGTATTGTAGTTGGGAAATATTTGGCTTCTGATTGTGATGGCATGAATCATAACATCTGTACAGTCTCACCCTTCACATGAGACTGAAAATGAAATAAAAGTTTTTAAAATGCCTTTCATCTCTGGGCCAGAAAAAGTTACAATCTGACATCTTTTACCCAGGAGTTGAAGGGAATATTGTCTAGAGCTTCTTGCAGCTTTCCATGGAAGCCACACCTGTAGCCTCCTCCCTGGTATGAAAACCCTTCCACACAAACCAGTGCACAACCTATCAGGTTTGAGGGTGTGTCCTGGGTGGGATTTTCAATTTTTGCAGTTATTGTTGAAGATTTCTAAATTAGTCAGTCTCACATCCCAGCTATAGGAACAATATAGCTAAAATACTGTGCCTCTCTATTTGAGAATTTCATTTGAAAGGCTAGTGCAAGTTTTTACCAAACAAGTTGCTGAGAATATAATCAAATAATTTCCTATTGCTCTGCTTCCCACTTGCTAAAAGAATGCTGTGGCAGGCACCAAGTGTTTTGCTGCCATGCTACTGATGATTCTTGAGTGACATTTGCAAGAACAAAGCTATTGTAAACACACTCCTTTCATAGTATCAATTCCTTACTGTATGAAGGAGTTAGTCAAATGTCAAATAGTTTTCTGCACTCAGAGGATCAGTATAACGGATTTTGAAGTAGGCTGGAAAGACCAGTCTATTTATTTGATATCACAAAATGGCTTGATGCCACTTTTAAACTGGAGGTAATGGTTCTGCACGATCCTGGTGTTTATACAAACAGACATGGAAGAAAGAGGCATCTGATGAGATGGTCATGTATGTGAGAAGCCAGATGAGACATCCCAAGTGTACATTTGCTAAGAAATCCTTCTGCAGTGAGTGCCAAGCATCTGTTCTTGGGTTGATGCACTGTACTTCTACTAGCAGAGCTTTGTAATAATTTTTTGGTGTTAGACACTGGAACAGGAAAGCAAAATACAAGAGAGGCACGTGTGATTGACTGTGAGGTGGTACTAATGCTCCCCTGATCCAGTACAGCAATAGCAGGCCAGGAGCATTTTTGCTTCTGCTCCTTCAAACTAATGCATCTCTGTGCACACCAGAGCTGCTGTCTTCTGCCCAGCAGAAAGACAAGAAAAATGAACTGAGCTAGAAACACTCTGAAGCTGCTTGCATTTTTATCCCAGAAACTGAATAAAATTGTTCAAAGTGTGGGAGCAAAGATGAGTTGGTCTGTAGCTTTTTGGTCAAATGGAAATGGAGCAATGCCAAGTTCAGGCTTTTCCTTTATGTCTGCCTTTGCATTCAAGGCCACTCGTGATGCTTTCCTTCACTGGTCAGAAGGATGGCCTGAAGTGCTGGTTCAACGTGGGCCCTAAATTGGAACCATGGAGCAGTGCTTTTCCCAATTGAAATGTTTGCTTAACATAATTAAGGTATAGATTGTGCTGAGCCGCGTCTTGGGTTAGTAAGAGTTGTGAAACTGTCACTCTGACTCAGGATCACGCAGCTTCACTGCAGTCATGGCTGATACTGAGATAAGGGGCAGTGCTGTTTGTGTGACAGTAGTGCCATGTGAAATCCTCAGATGAAGTCTTTTGAGAGCGTAATGCATTCCTACATGTCTGGAAACAGGGGCACTGCCACAGTCGAGTGGGGACCAGAGGTCAGCCCTGTCCTTCTCTCAGGTTAGGCCAGTGCAAGAACGAAGTGTCTTATAGGCTTTAAGTCCTATATACTTAAGAATATTCATCATGTCTTTTGCATCTTCATAGGACTGTTGTGTTTGTTCTCTCTTTTTCTCTAGAAGCCAGACCTGGATTTCACACTTTCCCACTCTACTGTGCCATGCCGTCTCTCCTAGTGTGGTTATGCCAGCGGCAATGACCATTTCATCTCTGCTGCTACCAGAAAAGGGATAGCAATAGCTTCTAAAATAAGTGTCTAGAGAGGCTGCAGTGGTGCTCTATAGTTGTGAGGAGGCTATCCAAAGGGATGCATGCTGGCAGGGGCTAATTGTCCAACTACAGCCTAGTTCTGCTCATACTCCTCCGTCCTTTGCTTTGGTGCCCATTTTCCTGCAAGGCAGCATGAAGTTGCCTGGCACAAAAACAGGTGGAGCTGTATCAAATAGTGCTTGCTTTCTCAGTTCATATATCCATTTTTGGGAGATAACATTGCTCTGAAACACTTCTGATTTGATGCATGAGAGGGCAATAAGATAGAAAGTTTATCATTAGCCTGTAACCTGCGGGTAATACTCATCCACAGATATTGTGACAGGGAAGGTGACTTGCTGTATGCTCTGCAGTGCAGCTGCTGCTACAGTGGGACACCATATTCTTCTGCCTCTCTCAGTTTTAGAAGTGTGTTTGAGCCTTAAATTCTATTTTAATGACTCCTTTTGGGGCAGATTTAAAAATGCAAGTAACTCTGAAAACAGATGAAATGCATACAATTTGACTCCCAGCAGCAGAAACTATTAAGGCAAGATTTAGTCCATCCTCTTACAACTGTGAATGTGTAAAAAAGTTGAAAAATTAATTTAATATCTTAGATTAAAAGATATATTTCAGATTAATATTTATATTATTCATTTTCTTTCAAATAAAAATAATAATAATAATAATGTGGTGTTTTAAGCAAGCTGTGGTCAACTTGGAAATTAATGAGAATGATGAATCTGAAAATCCATTTTGATTAGTATGTTGTTCCACACAGTAAAATTAAATGAAATAGGGACAGTTCACATCCCTACATATAATGGATTTGGTAACTGCCTAGATCAAAAGATTTTAAATTTGTTTTGTTTATGAAAACAGGAAACAATATTAAAGTTTTGGAATGAAATACAAATAGCCAATGTGTTGGATCTTCCCATTAAAAAGTTTTCCTCAATGGTCTTCTGACCTACAGTGCCATGGCTGTGATTCAAGCCTTTTTTTAAATGACTGATTTATCCTAAACATCCCTCCTTGTTTTTAGCTAACTTCTGCACAGTTGACAACAGTGGTATTTATCTACTTGATTAAAGAAACGACTAACCAACTAGAAAAACCAACACATTTGAATGCCTTCTTAACAGAATTATTGTCCCCTCCAACCTGGTGTTTTGTGAAGTCTATTCCATATTCTAAGACCTTCTTCTTTAGAAGGAGGAACTCATCTCTTCTCAACAGAACTTCTTGAAATATGGCTTCATACTGAGAAAGCAAAGACTTTGTGGTGCTACCACTTCCATCAACTGAAATAATTGAATATAAAAACAATTTAGTCACCAAATCTTTTATTAACTCTCACATAGGTATTGTCCTGCTTTTTCCTGCTTAGGGCAATTCCCAGAAGACAACTGAGTGAGATGGAACTCACAAGGTTTTCTGAAAGATATATCACCGTGTGGTTGCTGGTTACTTCCTTGATTTAAGGACAAATCTCAGTTACCACCATTTGTTTTCTCTTTGTAGTATCAAAGGAGTTATTGAGGATACTTCCTTGGTATGAGTCAACACAGCATATAGTTCCCGTTCTTAATTTTTATAGCCAGTTAGGACCCTCCTCTGCCTTGCTAACTCTCCTGTATCATCACATAAATGCAGCAGGGCTGAGCCAAGAAATTTGTGTGTGTGTGGGCATGAACGTGTAGCAAGTTCATAGACCCTGATGTCTTCCTGCAGCAGATAAGCACAGGCTGGAGGAATTTTTACAGGGTTTTAAGCAAACATGGGTGAGTTTACTATTCCCCCCTGAGCAGCCATGTGACATTGTATAACAGGTCTTGGGAGATTAAATGCATCTTGTGAGTTAAAAATCTTGGATCTCTTCCCAGTAGTTTTGTGTGTATGTGTCTACTTTATTGATAAAATAGTGCAATCTGATGTGTGCACACGTTGGTTCTATTAATGGCCCCACTAAGTGGCCTTTGGCCACTGGAAGCAAGGTAAATGTTAAAGACAATTTGCTGTGGGTCAGACTGGGTCTCACAGGGAGTGTCCATATTGACACTTGGATATATCAACCAGTACAGAGGGAAAATGGGTCTGCAGCCTCCAGATTTTGTGGGTATTTGCAGAAAATACATAGGAAGCCATTTTAAACAATCCTTGGATCAAAATATGGTGGGAAGAGGAATGTATGAAAAAGGTGAAATATTGTCTGTTGGAAAGTGTGGGGAACTGCTCTGTGGAATGCTGTGAAAGGCTTAAAGTCTCCCAGCACAAGCTTAAGGTACAGATTTCATTGCTGCCATTCACAGTGACTGGGGAGGAATATCTTGAGTTGATCTTACATTTCTGATGCTAATATGATGAATGTCTGATTATTTGTCTCATTTATCCAGGAAACCAACTAATTCTCAATAGGCAAAACTTCTCAGGCTCCAATACCTCTGTGGGGAATGGATGAGTCTGGAGATAGAAATGGAAGGGAGTTTCAACTCCACTGGAATTTTCAGAGCAACATGCAAAACTCTCTTGCATAAATATTTATTTAAAAGATAATAAAAAAAGATAATTTGTTTGAAAGAGAAAATATAAGGGAATAGGGAAAGAGATATTTAAAATATTTCAAACCATTGTTAAGAGAAAAGACCCCAGATATGCATAGAATTCCACCTCTTCCTTACAGACCAAACTGTGATTTGGAGCCTGCTGGGAATAGGTAAGAGGCAGAATAATTCAGTAATACACCAATTTAAATTCCCCAGCTACACCATTACAAATTTGAGAACCCTGGATAAACAAGAAGTTTGGCAATCAGTGGCTTCTCCCTCCATAGAGCTGAGTCTTCAGCAGAAAGTGAACAAAAGAAAGTGGGTGAGGTGATAAATAGGAGGTGCAAGATAACATTCTGCTGTATGACCAAGTTGCACCTGGCAGACAGTATAGGTCTGACTGGGGAGATTCCTTTGGTGTGGGAGATGTGGCAAGTTATCATCTCAAAATTGGATGCAGTGCATGTCACAGCCTTGACTATCTTGACTAGACACTGCTGAATTTAAATATATTAAAAAATCATAGATTACACTGGGACTATGTGGGAAAGTTTGTGTTTTTTAAAATTTTTAAAACATTATTGTTATTATTATTATTACTATTATTTATTATTTAATGTGCTAGACACAGAACTAGAGCCATGAAGGCAGGGTCTCTGCTCCAGGTAAAATACTCCCCTGGAATTTAGGCCCAGTCTCCCAGTATGACATAGGGCAGGAAGGCAGGTAAGGGTGGGGTTGTTTGGTTGGGAATTTTTTTGACAATGTGCAGTTGGGCAGGGTGCTGCCAGAGAAATCCAGGGGGAGTTGCTTCTAGGAATAGAGGCACCTTATTCCAAGCAGTCATTCATCTTTGAGATTCTTTGTGATGAACTGTTTTCATAGACATATGGAACAATCCCATTTGAAAGGGATCTTGAAAGATCACCTGGTCCAACTTTCCATGGGATGAGGAACCTAGATGTGATTATCTAGTACCCAGTCCAGTGCCATCTTGTATGCCTCCAGTAAGTGCTTCTTGGTCTCAGATTTTTGTGTCCCTTAAGGAAACTTGGGCACACGGGGACTTCAGGGTTGTGCTTGTGTGAGGCTATTGTGCTTTGAATTGGAACTCCTAATGTTGGAAATGTGATTCCAGGATAGCAGCTGCTACTGCAGGTGCGCAGAAATTAAGCAATGAGAGTTGCTGCATGTCTGAAAGTGAGATGTGACTCTGGCCCAGGTCTATGGGTTTTCTTTCCTTAGGAACTGAGGTATGGGGCTCATGAGGAGAGGCAGGTTGGTATCTGCCTCACATCTCATGTTGATATAAATCAGCAGGCACCCAGACCTGTTATCTGCTCCTCAGCAGCCCTCCTGCCCCTGGAATTTAAATGTGATTGTAGTTGTCAGAAGTTGTCAGAGCTAACAATTTTTATTAACAACAGCTCAAGACTGCACCTCTTGGGTAAAACTCAGTTTTTCTTAGCAAGATATGGACACTACTTTTAACAAGGAAAATGAGTTCTTTCTGCTCCTGCATGGATCCTCATGGTAGAATCACCATTTCATTATATGATGTGAGAGAACACACCAGGACTACTTTCTCATCATGATTCATTGATATATGAAAAGTACAATGACTGTGATTCCAGTCCTATGGATACAATGCTCAGCTTTCAGATTTATGTGGCACCAGTCACTTGACATTTGAGCACCCCACAAAGTGAAGCTGGAGGCACACCTACTGCATTCTTTTCTTCACCCCAAAGGGAAAGAGATTGAGGAAACTGCCATAATAACAATTAGTCCTACAGGCCTACCATACTGAGGAAGTAAATAACGTGAATTTGTTGCCCACCTGTAAAGGAAAACATAGTGTTTCATGTTTAATACAAGCCATATTATAGTAACTGCTAATAGAAATCTCTACCATACTGACTGGGTCCATTGTATTGCGCATCATATTAAGAAACAATCCCTGCCTTAGAGTGCTTGCAATTAAACGTGAGGCCGACAGACAAAATGGTGTCCCCTGAGTATCTCTATTGTATTCAGGCACAGGTCATTAAAGTGTTTCACAGCCTAACTACCACTGAGGACTATAACAAAGTCAGAAACTGAAAGCAGATAGAGTCCTGTTCCCATGACTTAGCCACAAATAAGCCTTTCATCTCTTTGCCTTTTGAATACTCTTCTGAAAACATCAGGTCTACAAAATATCATGTGTCTGTGTTGCTGGACAAGCCATCTGCCAGCAGCTCTCCCAGACAGGGCTTCATCAAACACATAAACTGAAATGTTAGTAAAGTTAGAAAAACACAAACCAAACCAAAAGAACCAAACCCCACACCAAACCCTTGAGATTGGGAATATTTAAAGTCAATTTACAGAAGTCTCTTCTTCGGTATGATGATGAACTGAAGAATTGAAATCACTTAACTTCATTTACAAATCATGAATATGTATCAGTGCCTTTAAATGAAAGGACGACTAAAACAGATATAGTGTTTGTTCAATTCATTAAAAGGAAGACAATTTATCAGGAGGTTTTTTCCACCCTTAAACTAAAGCTATATGCAAATCTCAGTAAATCAAGACCTTGCGCTAATTCTGCAGCATGATGAATATTTTTATAATCCTAATTAGAACCAGTCATTTAGTTCAGCAATTTCCCCCAATCTAGCCAATTTGAAATTAAAATAGATGCCTTGATTACAAAACTCATTAGCAAAGAAGCACCCTTTTTGCTAACCAGTTCATTTGGAATGCACAAGCTGAATGAAGTGAGGAGCACTTGTGTTGTCAATTGCCATAAGTGAAGTGAGCCTTAATTGTTGGCATTGTGAAGTATTTGTATTGCTGCATGTTTCATTGCAGTATAATATATCATTCATTAAATGTAACAAAAGCAGTTTTATAATGATTTAATTAAGTGATGTTGGTGCACCAGGTAATTTTTATAAAGTCAGATGTCACAATTGTTTGCATTTGAAGTACTGATGGGCATTACTGTCAGAAAAAAGACCTATTACTCTACATTTATCATTCTGATTATGGTAGGCCTGGCAGTTTTAATAGGAGATGGGAAATTAAATTATGCAACCTTGGCTCTACTTCAAAAATGCCCAATGAATTTTGTCCTGGCAAAATACTGAACTTTGGGCTTGTGATGATTTGTGATGGCAAAGAGAAAGTAACGGCTTGTGAAACGTAATTTAGCCAGAACAGACTATCCTATTGCTTGTTATTTATGTTATAGGCACTTCATGAGCAGGTTTTACTTTGAAAAGGGAAATATAGAGGTAAATGAAGCGAGACACATTTGATGCTTAAGTGTGCTCTTCTGCTGGAGCAACCTAGTTTATTGTGTAACAGAGCAAGGATCCTGTGGCTTGTTCCTGGGCCATGCTAAATCATGGCTGTATATTGATTTTATCTGGAACCTAAGTGGGGTGAAGAGTGGTTATAAGTATAGCAGATGGGAATAAAAATGAAGGAGTGAAGAAGGCTGAAGAATAAGAACACCAGGGGCATGATTTATTTTGCCTGACTGTAGAGCTCTATAAGGTTGCAATGCATGCTTGCATTGGGTGTGGAGGCTTCACATCCTAGTTGGTGGTGGTCTTCTGAATGGTGTTGATTGATTTCTGGAAGAAAATGTAGGTGACTCTTTTAGGGTGAGGTAAATTGTACCTTGGACTCATTTGTATTGACGAGGCCTCCACTGGGTGTCAAGGAAGTAATTTCCTTTGCTGAGATGTAACTATTTGCTATATTACCTGAGATTAGGGGACTTGAAACCAACCCTGCTGTCTGGGATGTGTGCAAAATGGATTACATGGGATACGATTCCAATATGATAAAAACAGCAAAAAGCATTAAGTTTCCTAGTTCCTGTTATCATGCCTACAGATTCTAATGACCCGCACCCTGGAGGAGAGCAAACATGATGTGCAAGCAAAGAAGGTGTTCCCAACCTTCTGTTTTTCTTTTCCTTGAGGCAGCCAGCTGGATGGATGGATGCTGAGGGCTGAAGGAACAGTCCTTTCCTCTTCATCCCCCCAAACTTGCACCTGCATGTGTCTGTTATATCACCAGCAACCAAGAACAGGGGCAGCCGGGGGGGGTGCTTCCAGCGGGGTGCATTTCTGTGTGCTGGACTGGGAGCTCGCAGTCAGGAGTAGGAATGGCAGGGCTGGAAACAGGAGGCTGGCCCTTCCTCTCTCTTCTGCCCCAAGGCAGGGGCATTTCAACTTCCTGAAATCAAAGTCTTTTTATACAGTTGAGAGATGCATATCTGAGAGACAGAGAAACTCCAGAAGGCAACAGGCAGGAGCTGATTCTCATTTCCTGGCAGAACTTCCAGTGTGGCTGGGGTGGGGACCCTATGTGAGAATTTCTCATCAGCAGGTGCTGTAGTAGTAAATGGGCCGCAAGGCAGAGAGGGTCCCTCTTTTGTGTTGTAGCACAGCAATCCATTAAAAAGCTCATACATCTAATTTCGAATCACTTTGTGTCTACTGTGTGAAACAAGTTTATCTTATAGTAGAAGCTTGTATGTTTTTTCCTGGCTTGCCCTTTGCAAGCAGGCTCCTCTCTGTCGCTCTTGCCTCTCCTTGAGTCACAACAAACCATCCCTGCCTCCAGTGCTTGTTTTCAGTGGGGAAATGGACCATGTTCTGATCTGGTGGCATACCTGAAGTGCTTTACAAAAGATGTGTGCAGTCACACATGCAGCAGCTGATATTCAGTGTGGGTCCATTGATTCTAGCCGGAAAATGCTGGTTAACAGCACTGAAGGATCTGAATGGTATTGTTTTCTCACATAAAACAAGGTAGATGTAGTTTATACCTCCCAGTGCACAGGGTTTTTTTCCCTCCTAAAATCTGCCTGGTGACAGATGCAGAGACCTTGGGCAGAGAGCCTGTGTGCAAGCTCTTGTGTTAAAAGCAACTACTTATTTCTGTTGTTCAGCCTTGACATATGAAAATTCACTTATCTCTTTAAAAAAAAAAAATCCCCCTTTTTTTCCCCTTCTGATAGAAACTTCATGTAATCAATTTTTCTGGGGAATAAAGATGCCAGAGGAACAGCTGTAACTCCTCTATCCCCTCAGTAGGAACAGATGAGTGAGTGTTTCAGCTTTTCATGCTTATCGTGTCAGTGATGAAAAAGATGGCCAGTTCCTGGATTTTTGGTCTAGCACTTCAGGAACTTCAATTACAAGTGTTTAGAAATAATGAATTGGTCCTTTAAAAGTAATGAGTTTGGCAGAGAAAAATCAGGGAGGTGTTTGAATAATTTCAGTTGTCCTCTTTTATATGTCTCTTGGTGCTTCTGGGACTGAGGAACTGTTGAGAACCATATTTTTTGAATGCTTCCTCACAGTTAATAGAATTCAAAATTTTACCATTAAGAAATTAAAAAAAAAAAAAAAAGGAGCAACCCCCCCAAGAGTTTCATAATTCCAGCACTGTTCTTCTGCAGGGCATTTATGCTTCTAAGACATATATCTGTATTCATCATTGCAAATGCTGCACATCTTCAGTTGTGTTTTGGTGCATATTTTTGCTGGATGTCCATATGGGGTTTCTGGGGGAAGAATGGTGATCTGTTCGTGTAGGGTGTGCACACACCTTCTGCACACCTTACAGAATTTTTGCTGTAGAAACCCTGCGGTAGTTTTGTGACAGTGGCAAGAAGCTCTTCCAGAGTAATAAAATTCTTCAGTTTTGTGTTCAGTTGATTTTTATAGGACTATTGGTGGCTGTAAAATGAAAGTTAGGGTATGATGCAGTAAAATTTTGGTTCATTGGAAGTATTGTGGGTATGATAAAAGGAGGAGTTGACGCACCAAAATGAAGGGTGATATTTTTGAGAGGAGGACAATTGATCAAACAAACAACAAAGCTTAAAGCCTTGTAGAAAATCCTTGTGATTCTGTAGTGCAAAGGGAGGAAAAAGGGATCCTTCCTACAGCCTCCTATCTTGGGCAACTCATTTCTGCCAGAGGTTCAGTGATCATTAACTGTCTGAATATAGATTTTGTAGCATTTTATACTTGCAGTGTTCAAGAGATAACAGCACGTACAAATAACATGTTAGCAGAATATACTGGACCCAAGGGGACTTTCCTGCCATATAGTAAGAGAACAGTAATGTCATCAAAAGTTTTGCTGCCAGAACAGGACTCTAGTTTTGTCCTCTAACACAGCACTTGCTTCAGGCCTGTTGTTTTTTTCAGGTCTCGGTGCAAGTCCACAAGAGTTATGCACACATACCCAGTGGCACAAATGTCACGAGTCTGAAAGTTCTGCTCCAAAATTGAGTCTGATATTCCCTAGCTACATGACTTGTACTTTTTCTGTAGTGACAGAATGGAAAAAGCTGCTTTGTTTTTCCTTTGCAGCCTTCTGCTATGAGTTATGCTGTACCATCACTGTGAACTTAATATCAGAAATTAAAGTTACATTAAACAAGTTTGGTACGTTGTTGTTGACTATAGCGGTTGCCTTGAATTGAGTGTGTGTAGTCCTGGGGCTTTGTAGGGGCTTTTTTCTTCACAGTACTTCATAAGGTAGGTTGAAGGTACCTAGAGTTTTCATTAAATGGCATAAATAGCTTTAATATAGACACCGTGAAATATTTACAAAGTGAGAGATCTGCTGAGAGAGGCTAGATAAGAGCTTCTTTTTTCTTGCATGATCTGCAACTGCAGATTCATTTTATTCCAAAGGTACACGGTTTGATTGCAGGAACTGGGTGATGGATGAATCAAAGATGACAGTGTAAATGGTGTCTGCCCAGCAGCCTGGAGGGATCCCTGAAACATGTGAGTTTCTCATTTGGTGATTTTTCTGGCAGTGATGCCTCGCTGCAGTGACAGTTTCTGCTCCAGCTGTCAAGCTAAATTGTTCCTGATGGTGGCTGGTATTTACAATGATGCTGTTCATTTGGGCTCCTCCAGTAAACAGTCTTCCTTGCATGTTTGGATTGGATGAACGGAATCTCTGTGAGGTGCAGGGAGGAATCTCTCGTTTTCCATGAGACCTCTTACTCCTCCCTTCCTGCATTTGATCCCTGGCTTGGCTGTGAGTGTGTGGAGATGGATGCCTGTATAATCAGGCTCTGCTTTTCCCTTCACTTGTTGCCTATTCTAAATGCATAGATTGCCAGGGAATCTGGTCAAAAAGAAATTTGGTAGCTAGAGATGAGCTGAACTACTCCACTGAATTTTAAGTGTTATAGTAAGAGCAGTACTGGAGAAAATCTTCAAGATAGCAGAGCCCCTTGTGGAAACCAGAGTTGGTTGTTGAGTAAGAGATTGAGGCTGAAAGGAATCTAACTTTATCATATTACTTGTTCAAGCTTGCAGAAGCCTCTTGATTCATTACAAGACAGGATATGAAAAGCACATGGTAACGGAGATGGCCTAAAAGAATGAATTGGACAAGAGCTGGGGTGTCTGAGCAAGAGATAATATTTGCTGAAGCTACATCTTCAATGCTATCACAAATCAAAGTTTTCTACCTGGTTTTTATAATCTTTTTGCTCATAGAATGTATTTCACAGTAAGAGTTGTTCTATGACCAGCTTCTGTGTTCTCTTTTGGGCAACATAGACTCCCATGAACTAAGGTGGGCTTTTCTCTGGATCGGTTTGGTCGAGTATTTGCCCTTTGTCCCAGGCAGTATGGGGCATAGGCTGTGTGTTTGGACCAGAGCTGTCTAGAGAGGGATTTCTCCCAGTGCAGAATGTGTAAATGTCCTAACCAGTACCTGTCCATCTAATGTAGTTTCCCGGAAGACTTTCAGGATGGCATTGGGGGCGTATCTATGACCAAAAGAGGTGGAGGTAGGACACATGTGGGAGCTGCCTATCAGTGCCTGCCCTGCACCAAAATCCCTGACAGGACCCAGGGCCCCAGGCTGAGGGGGAATGGTGCCCTCATGGTGGGGATGGAGTAGAAGAGTAGGGACAGTTTGTGAAACAGTTCTGACGTTGTGAAGAAATACAACACTCTGAGAAGTGGAGTGCAGCTCCTAAGGACCTGTGAGGTTTGCTGCTCTTCAACTGGTGAGATGAGAACTGAAGGGAGTGGGCCACTGCACCCTGTCAGGGCTGATCCCAAGTGAGAACAGCAATTTCACCTGTGTGAGATGAGTTCAGGTGTGTCTGCTCAGTGTCTCAGGCTGGTGGGTCACAAAAACTGGGGAACTGTTTTGAGAAACCACCCTTGTCTGTGAAAATGCTGATGAGTAGCAAACTGCATTGGGTGGCAGGTGTGTGTGTTAAGTAATGTACAAATTAAACTGGAGCAGAATACCTTGCTTTAATTTTGCCTAAATGACACATACTGCTCGAGACCAAAGTAATATTTCTTTCAAGCTGTGTGAAGTTTTTTACACAAACAATGACTACATCTCAAAAAAACCTACTGTTCTAAATGCAGTTTCAAAACCTGTTCATTAATACTCATGTACACACTTTCAGAAATTTTTTTTTTTCCACATAAAGAAATAAATCAGAAAAATCTTACATGAATTTAGAGGTGGTTTGGTGGTATGAAACCTATTTCTTCCACTAATCTGAAAAAATCCCTCTGCCATTAAATCCTGGTCTGTGTGATAGAGGTTAACCTACAGATAGTGCCTCAGGGTTTGTAAAGGAAGGAGGAGAAGAACAGCCAAGCATGTGATTGTAGCTTTATGTCCCACTTTGGCTAATGCCTCAGCCTCTCCTGCTTTGTCTCTTGTAGTCTTATGCTCAATAAACATGAAAGATTGGTCTGTAATAGGAGCGAATGTACCCAGATGCTTGCACTGTAATTAAAGGCATATATCACACAATAAAGTGCATTTGAAAGAAAAATCTTCCCATTAGACATGTGGTTCTCATTTATTTCCCCTTCTTGTTAAACTTCTGGAGTATAACCATTGATGGAGTGTAAGCAGGGACTTCTAAAGGGCTGCAATGTGAAGCCCCCAGGAGCAGAGGGAATTTTCCTGTTGGGCTGGGAGGGCGCAGAGCTCCTCAGTGCAGGCTGACCTGCACAGCAGCATTGGCTTCATCCACATCGTTGGTGGATGCAATTAGCACAGGCCTCAGACCCAACACTGCCTAATGACTTTTAAGCTGAAGGATCTGGACTAAGGGATCAGTCTGGCTTTGAGACAGAAAAGTTGGCAGCCATTAGAGGCAAATCAGTCTTTTGTGAATTTTAAAGAGCTGATCTGAGGGAAAATGGAATGAAGCAGCCTCTGTGGACAACAGGAGCAACATGAAACCTGCCTCTGGCTGAACCCATTGGATGCCAGTGGAAGAAATACCGGTAAAGATTTCTGTGCACCTTGTAGCCTCTGGTAGCAGGAGGCAGTTCTGCCATCTCCATCCCATTCTGATCTCTTCATGGTCTCAGTATTGTTTCCTTGTTCTTGTTCTCTACTTTAGTCTTCCTTCAAACTCTATAGCTGATTTTGAAATGGTTAAAATATCATAGAGAAAGGAATTAATAAGCAATCAGAAAAGTTAGCCTTCCCTCAAAATGGCATTTCTATTTATAGTACCTTTTGTGAGTTGCTAAAGCTAAATTCCTTAGAAATGATTGAAATGTGTTTTGATTGACCAAATCGAACATATTTTTTCTCCAGATTTTCAGTTTAAGAAAAAAAAAACGGAGGTAATATTTTTCATCTTCTGCACCACTCTTGCAGTTCTGGAGATGGGGGAAAAGCACAAAAAAAAGAGAGCCTGTTTTTCACCCGGAGCTAAAACATACCTTAAGCTCTTTGTCATACTCCTTTGTGAACCTGCTCCTGTTGCAGCTGTATCTGGGCTTCTGGCTCCATTAGAAACCAGTCACGGAGTAGAAAAGTAAAAGATGCTCTGCCCTTAGCAGAAATACCAAATTTTTGGCTGAGTGTGCTTTGTGCCAGTAAGGTTTAAGAAAAATTGAATTGTGAAGGTTTTTAAATGGACTTAATTTTTCACCAGTTTAATCCACTTTTGTCTTTTTTGTTNTTTTTTGCGAAGTAATGGCAAAGCAGAGAGAGCCTAGTCTTGCTTTCAGCATCAGGTTTAAAGTGGACCCATTGAGTAAAAGCATGTTTTTAACTATGAAACCATGAACCCTGATATCAATGCATTGTCTTAACCCGCCTGTCTTCATTAGAAACCAGCTTGGAATTGAGCTATGCACTTACATCCTGAAGTCAGACACTTCCAAAGCATTTGGTCTTTGTGCAGAACATCCCTGACCAGTGTCCTACTGTGGTGGGATGGAGACTGAGTTTCTTTTGCCTGAAGACCTAATCTTACTGACAAGCATGTGAAATATTTTTCTTGAAACACAAAATTAAAACTTCCCAACCTCTGAAATCTGTACTTTTTTTTTTTCTTCTCCGTATGGGACAAATAATGAAAACGAATTTAGCATTTAATTTCTGTCTTGACCAGTTTTCAAAATAGCCTCTTTCTACTGTCCCATCTATTATATAACATCTGTAGGGAGCTGAGCAGCTCTGGTGAGTCTCAGACATACTGTAGTCTGGGCATATTCTCTTTCCATGCCTAAGACAATCTGGCTGTACAATGCTAGAGAAGAACCCTGGGCTGCAGTGAGGTCTCTTGATGCAGCTTTTAATCACCTGGAAAGGAAATCAAAGTAAAGAGATAAACTGGTCCATTTGTTTTCATTACAATTACTAGTTTTTACTACTCTGTGTAAACAAAGACCATAAATTTGGTGCTGGTAGACTTCTTTCTACTAAGTTCAGCCCTGCCAGCTGTTGCGCAAATCTTTTGGCTCGAGGAGTAGGATTTATTTTAACTTCTTTAGTGTGGAGCCGTCGAGGGTGCCTTACCTTAATTGCGGTTACCAGACAGCCTGTGACAAGAGAAGAAAAGGATAAGCTCTTTTTTTCCATTATTTAAGAGTCCAGAAGCACTTTGAAGTTTCAGATCTTGGTACCACTGGACCCCACCTTGCAAGGTGGCAGGGAGAGGTGTTTCCCTTGGAGGGGTTAGAAAGAACAAGTACAGGTAGTTCTTGAGTTAGTTATCAGCTTGAAGGTGATGCTAGCCTTTGTGTCCCTATTGGTAACTCTTGACACTCCAGAGATGTTTCAGTCAGGCCCAGATTGAGGGGAATAGCAGAACAGAAATAAGAGAGGAATACCCTGAATCTTTCAGTGAATGCAGCCTTTTCTGCTATGGGTAATAAAGCCACTTCCATGACAAGGGTTGCTCCTGGCCTGGTTTCAGCCACGCAACTGAAGTGTTTTAGACCTGAGTCCTGTACCTACAATGCTTGAAGTAGAATGTCCTACCTCCTAGGAGAACCTGGGAGGTTCCATAGACCTCACAGTTTAAACATTACACTGATGCTGTGAAAGGGAGAGGTGAACATCTGTCCTTAAAAAATCAGGGATGGAAGAGGTGATAAAGAAATGGGGTGCGTTTCTGGGGTACCAATGGCTGTACTGAATCTATCCTGTGTTCAGCTGGCCGTTGTCAGATGTGGCTTATCTGTTCTGTACTCTAGAGACTGAAAAGTGCTGTGAATTTTTCCTCCAGTTCATTTTCCTTCTAGGAATGACCTTTCTGAAATATTAATGGTGGCACCCTTCTTTCATAATTTCCTCTGTAACACACAAGTGTAGAGAAAAGATACAATTTGGAATTTTCTGAGAATTTGCAACTTTTTTAAGCCTTTATTTTTTTGGTAGTGCTAATGTTTTTTTGCTTCTGTAAACAAAATTTAAGACCCTGCAACAGACTTTCTTTCCTGAGTTATCCTTTGTACACAGTCCAATTTCCTACAGAAATGTTGACCTAATTTTATTTTTCTTCTGCCCTGGTTTGAGTTTTTGGCAGAAACCCTCCACACATCTTGTTGATTTTCCCACCAGCTCTGGCTGAGAAGGTGTTAGTTTTCTCTGTGCTTTTCTGGGATCAGAGCCATTTTTTCATGTAAGCAATGTGAGCTACTGCTTGGGATCATGCTCTTCTGAGGCCAAGCAGGCCAGGCTAATCTGAACCTCCTCTTCCATAGTGTGTCATCTGCTGCCAAGTTATTACTACCAGACCTGCTCTCACTCTGAAGTATTTCTTTTGAATTCATCTTTCCATCATCAGTTGTATGCATTTTCTGGAGGTAGTACAGTTTTTTGTGTAATAAATGAATTGTTCCTCTAAATGCATGTAATTCAGCTGACCTCCCTCGATTTATCTGACATCATTTGCACCCTTGGATGGCTGGCAGGCAGGAAACTATGGAGAGTGAGTCTCACTAGATGTTTTCTCAGGCCAATAGACTCCATTTCATAGCAAAAAATAATATTTGATTTTATTTGCTTATAGGCTTTTATGTACATTCCTGGTGCCCTTCTTCTTATGTGGGTATGCCTGAAAGTCTATGAATATCAAAGCTCTGTGAATTTCTTTAGTCTGTTTTCTATTGCTTTTCCATCTATCAGTGACATCTATACACACCTCTTGCAGTGATGGAGTGTACCCAGGCTATTGTATGCTTGGTCTTTCTTGGGCTAGCCTTCAGTCGTCATTCTTCTGTGTGCTTTCCCCATGAAGACCAAGCAGGCCAGCCTGGGAACAGGGAACAGATCCTGGAATCCATCTCAACTGGATCACGTGTCTCTGGTGGGGTCATCTCCTTCTGCACTAGTCCCTGAGAGCTTTTTTGGTGTCTGTCAGGAGAGGTGGAAGATTCTAAGGCTTGAAAAATGAGGAGTTTTAGAAGTGTCTTGCTTGTCTAAAAGGGAGCCTTGGTGACTAGCTCAGACATGGATAACTGACATCAGGGGGTTGAGTCTCTCCCTGTGTTTCCTTCGTTGCTTGTTCTTCTCCCCTCTCTGAATAAGTGGAATTGGAGCAGACATTTCTCATACTGCTCCAGTTCTGAGAAGTGTTACTCCTCCAGGAAAACCTTTTTTTTTCTTTTTTTTTTTTTTCCTAGCTCTCATTGGTAAAATAAACAAAACACCCAAACCAAATTATCCACAACCCTGAACACGATCTTCCAAGCCAGCCAACATGAAATGTCACCCTGAGAGTTTGTATTGGAGAATTGCAACACTATTTTTCATATGCAACACCGTGTATGCATGTATGTATTCTTTACAGTTCTGTAGTTCTGAATGTGTTTCTGGCACATTGCTTGTGTTTGTGGCACAGAATCTGACACCAGGGATAAAGTTCCTTCTTTAAGGGGCTTGCCAATTTACTTGGAAAAAAATGCTGGTGTGAAATAAAGTGTTGCCACTGTTTTTAGGGTTTGAAGATGAAACATTCTGCCTGTGGTACATAGAATCCTTATGATTCAGATTTGTGCTGAGCAAAACAAGCAGGAGTTAAGGTCTGGCCTGTAGTGAAACAAAATTGTGTATCACTGGGGCTGCCAACATCTTTTCTTGCACAGATTGTGTTCTTGGGGAACTGCAGGGGCTGTGTTGGTAGATGTGATATGTTTGGTGCTGCAGTCCTTGAGTGGGGAGTATCGTGATGCTGCTTGGATAAATATTTGCCATTTATCTTTTTGATGGTACAGCCTTTCCTATTTTAAGTGATTAGGTCTGACTAGGCTCCTGAGTAGAGGCAGAGTCAGATCTACTGCGTGCCACTCTTTAGCTGCATCAAGAGACAGGACCAGCCCAAACAAACATAAAGACCCATAACTGTCTCAATTTTTCAATCATCAGAGTAAGTCAAATAACAGAAAGAGGTTGCAGAAAGGCCATACCCTCACAATACCTCCCCCATGGTATGCTGGAGTCCACCCCTCTTGAACCAGTGTGCTGGAGTGCTCCAGGAGTTGGAGATGCCAGAGATTACTTGTCTCTAAAGAGCCAGAGCAGGGCTTTAAAATGGGGAAATCTTGGCACCTTACCTACATATTTTTTTTCCTTTGCTTAGTATTCAGCCTTAGAACAAATTAATTTCTCTTGAAATCTGCTGTACTTGCCACTAAATTTGTTGTCTTTTCTAAAGCTTATCTTCTCCCATGAAGGGAGATAAACAAAAAATACATGTATATGTTCAATTTTAATGCATACTAGAAATCACTTTATTGTATGTTTTATTTATTTATTCAACACTAACCTTTGCATTTGCATCTCAAAATAATACTATAAAACTGAACTGGGCCAGACAGGCCTTTTAGGGATTTGTTGTCACACAGCTTTATGACTCAGTCATATGGTTAAAATTTGAAGTGGATGCCCAGAAAAAGCAGGTGAATAGTAACTAAAAATTATTGAAATGAATAATATCCTCTTTATCTGAAATCACATAAAGTTCAGTTTAATCCTCCTGACATCAGTCAGTCTGAGCTTTAATAGAGAAAAGGAAGGAAAAAACCCTAGACCAGTAGCTGATCTCTGGTTTTTAATTTGATACAGAGCAGGATACTTCCCTGAAAGAGACACTGGGTGACTTAAGTGGTTGAAAGAGATTGTGCTTCATGTCACTGAGCTTTCTGTACCTACTGCTGTTATGTTGCTGCAGAAGAAAAGGAAATGCCAAGGGCAAAAGATAAAAGAGAATCGAAGGAAATGGCTGTACGTTGCTAATCCTTTCCTCTCATGGTGAGAATGGTTAATCCATTGCAGAATGCAATCAGGATGTTAGACCCACTTGGACTTGCTTGTGAGCATGACTTAACTGGGACTAAGTTGCCTGAAGCCTGGCTAACTTGCACCTGTAGTCAGGACATACAAAGGATAACCAAGTTTGGTGCCACTGATGCAACTTGGTCTGTGCTGAGGTCCTTGAATGTGTAAACCATGTCCAGTGACTCAAGGAATATTCCTGGCGGGAACTGTGCTAAAGTTAGGGCAGAGTCATAGCACTGTAGAATTTTGACTTGGGAGTGTGGATTCTCAGTTATTGTTTCTAAAAACCTGGGTATTCTGAGAATTAGTTATCATAATATTGATGCTGACTTCATAAATCTAATCTTGAATTTGGTCAAGGAATTTTCTTTTCCCGGCTCCTTTAATTAAAAAAGACAAGCAATGCTTTGTTGCTTTATTTTGTATCTGCACAGCATTCCTTTTGGGGCAGAGGACTCTGTATTTTTTTAGACAATCACCTGAAAAGCAGAGGAAGTCTGGCTCTTGTGGACTTGTAGTGCAGTATGTTACTCTAGAGACAGTGCTAAAGAAATATAGCAAAATTAGAATATTCAGATAATATCTGATCTCCTGAAGAACATGGGGCAGAAAATCCTTCCTAATATTTTTTACAACAAGCTTGGTGATGTTGGCTGAAACTTACATAATTATAGCCCTTTTTGACATGAAGATTGAAGGATGCCTGCTTCCATATCTTTCCTCCATATGTGTTTTACTGGCAGCTTGAGCTGTTAATGGCCAAACTGGCATTCCTGTTGGCATGAATTCAAAAGCCTGATTCTTTTGGCTTTACACATATCAGTTGCTTTAGATAATTGATGGAGTCTGAATGTCAGTTTCTGACTTTCTTTTGCTGGCTATACAGTGATTTGGTTGTGTAGTTGAGTACAAACTTAGCAAGAATTAATTAACTGCCTCAGGCTTTGGACACTGCTCAAACAGCCCTTTCCAATCATCTTTCTAAATTGATCTATGGTCCAGCTCTGAGATGGCTTCTGCATCTCTGTGGTCAAAGATACATCCCGTTCAAGAAATGTTAATATTCAGTGTAAGCGCATGTGGTTTATCTTCCCAGTCACACACAGCCATCCATCACATCAGTGCCACAGGACACATCACTAGGTTGTGAACCCTTACAAGCTGAACATGGACCTGCCTCCAATTTGCAAATCCAGTTACTCAAATCAAATGCAATGCAGAATCTCCTGTGCTCAAATGATACAATTTTTTTTTTCCCATTAAGGACTTAAATTTGGCTATTACAAACATTTTTCAGTTCTGTTATCTGCCTTCTTAGCTAGCAATCAACCCTTGTTTTGTTAAGCCAGAATTTATATCAGATGAAAATTTTTGAAATCCTGATCAAAATGCTGCCTGATATTTAGTTCCCTGTGATTTAGTGGTAAAGCACAGTAGTTATTTCTCAAAGCATATTTTTTTCTCTGAAAAAATTTGGACCAAATTTGCACACAGTTTTGATTCTGAGAGGATACATTGTGGGTAAGAAAATAATTACATGGATAGTGGTGTTAGTGGTATTAAGCAGAGTATATATGAAGCAAACATGTCTGAAACTCAGCGTGGAGTTGCCTGGAAATATTGGTTACATTACAGCCGGGTTGTTTCTTAACCAGAAAAAATTCAAAAAGATCATTATATTGAAAAGTTCATTTCCAAGAAGAATCATGTCACTATCTTTAGTGTTTAACTAATGAGCAGGTTGATTTCTAACTTATCTGAAAATTTAGTGCTCTTTCTGAATATTAGAAAGTATAAATTAGGAGCAGTTCACTTTTCCATACAGAAGAGATCTGATTCACTCCATAAAAACAAATCATGGCATGACCTTGACTATCGAGTCACTATCACATCAGAGTCCTGTTGACTAATCTGATTTGTCTGTCATTCTATTTGATTCTAGGAACTCACCTGTCACCTGCTTCCTGGCAAAAAAAAGCCAGGGGAACGGCCAGCTTTGTTATAGGGCAGTCAAAGTGAATGTGTTGACAGCTGAAATTCGGAAGCACAAAGTTGTTTGCCAAGGTTTGGGAAGAGACAACCTGCTTTTGATTCTCAGGAGCCCAGTCTGGTGTAAGAGTAAAGGGAAGACATTGTCTTGTTAGCTTCCCCGGCAGTGAGGGTGATGGATAATTGTGTACAATTATTGTGCACAATCCATTCATGTTCTTTAATATGAGCTGATTTAATACTTCATCTAGCAACAGTCTTCTTTTTCCTCAAAATTTATACTTTCCCTCTCTCTCTGTCTTCCAGCTGTACAGCTCCATGGACTTTGGAAGAAAATGGCAGCTCATGCACGAGCGGGTCACTCCAAACAGGTTTTACTGGTGAGTTTGGGCCACTGGCTTGGCTTGCTTTGGGTGGGTCATGGAGGGGAGAAGGGCATCTGACTTGAAGGGATTGGTTGTTTTACCTGTATGTGAAATACACCCTTGTTTTTGTTCATCATCATTGTTATAAATTCAGTCCACAGCACATACCTTGCAGTGCAATGGTCTCTGTGCTTGTACCTTTTGTCTGATAAAACCTGGTGTCTGTTACAGAGAAGTACAAGTCTTTTGATAATTGCAAAACTCCTGGTTCTTCATTATACACCTGCTTAGAGTAACACAGAGGAGCTGCCCAGTGCTTCAGTGGCAAACCTGTGACCATTAGACTTCCTATTTCTCAGCCCTTCAGAGAGTTACTTTAGCCTAGAACACAGTCTTTGTGCAGAGCCAGCCACTCAGACCAGTCTCCCTATGCAATCTTAGTGAGAAGGGATGATTCACTCTGCTTTAAATCACTCTCTGAGGGGCCAGTTTCATTATAGTGACTAGTGAAAGCCCAAGATCTGCAGTTTGCTAAAAATCCGCTTTGTGACTCAATTCCATCTCATTTCCCAAGTGTCAACCTCTCAAATTGGAAGCATGTCTTAAAATCAGACGATGAAACACATTTAATTCCTGTCTCCAGGTTCAGCCATCTCAGATGCCTCTTTTCCAAACTTCTCTGCACCATGTGAAGGCTCAAGAATTGAGTTTTAGAGAGAAAAAGAAAATTGTTGTTCTTCTCTAGCTGAATTTAGGATCTGGGGCTTGGATCAGATTCTTAATGCTGTACTTACTGTATGCCAGATGATGGGGTGTGTGTGAATGTGTAGAAGTGCTGATTTACAGAATCTGTGCATAGCTAAAAGAAGTGTCTGGTCCTTAAGACCAAAAAAGATTGTAATATTAAGGAACCAGAGGGTCACATTTTGGATGGTTAAAGATAAAAAGAACTTGGAGAACTTAAAAATTGACTCCCAATTATAAAGCATGATATATATCTGTATCTGTATATCTTAGAGTCAAATTCACATGGTAATGTTTGCACCTTACTGAAAGCCCCTGGAATAAAGGCACAAAATATCTATGTATTGTATTTTCCGTATTTCCACACTTTACAGTGAAGGTAGAATCCTCGTTTTAAATTATCTGTGCCCTTCTGCAAATCCTCTAAACCTCTTTAGACTCCAACATTTAAAACATGGCTTTTTGGCACCAGGTATACAGATTTCCCTTAGTGTGCCTGAGGAATTTGGACAGTGTGAGAAGGTTTTAATCACTGAGGAAAGGAAGTTTTAAGCCTCCTAAGTCACACAGACCTGCAAAATATATCAAAGGTAGAACCTTGTCTGTCCATGTTACTGTTCCACAATTTCACAGTGTAGGAAAGGAAGTTGTTATTTTCTCCTGGTTCTGGTGGCAGGTGGATGATTGACCTAACTATCAAAAATCCTTTGATCTCACTATTCATGTTGGGTGCACATGACAAAGGTGAGTGTAGATCCTCTCCAGGTGTATCCTTCTGTAGAGCAGAATAGCTGGTCCTTGGAATAATTTTACCCTATCCTTCAAATAACACAAGTGAGCTTAGGGGAGAGGCTTTCTTGGAGGATAAAGTGTGAGGGCTAAGCTGATTCGGGAAGAAAGCAGAACCTCTTTTTTAAAGGACAGGTTGTGATGTTGTGCCTTATTTTCTGCTTTCATATAGTAATGGTTAATGGAAATTGCCTGTTTGTCCAACTGACACCCAAATGTGTATTGTTTCCACAGTCTACCTAATTTTTCATTGTCTTTTGGCTGCACAGTTTGAACACTGTTTTTTAGCAGTGCATTAGGTAATGTCTCTGTTTCAGGTGCCTTTTTCTCTTAGGAAATGTACAAGTCTTCTATAGTTAAAACTCATAAGACATAGACTTAGAAATCTTTATTCCACTCAGAAACAGCAGAGTCCCACAGAGAATGAGCTTCCCAAGAGAGTGAATTAGGTTCTTCCCAGAGTGGGAGGGATTTGAAACCATCCATAGTGCAGGAATCAGAGGTATTGAAATTGTGAAACATAATAACTCTCCTTAGCTGATTTATTTCACTTCTTTCTTTCTTTCTTTCCTTTTAGAGCTGCAAACTGTGACGGCTTGCAAGCTATGGCTTGTAAGATGTGTACATGAAAAAATGCAAAAAAGAACATTTTAGCCTCAGAAATTTGTTGATTTCTTTTTATTGCACTAAGAAAGAGAGAAAAAAAGTGGGTATAGCTGTAAGTTTCAGAGAGATTTAAGCCACTACTCTGTGAATCTCATAGAATCATAGAATAGTATAGGCTGGAAAAGACCCTAAAGATCATCTTATTCCAACTTCCCTGCCAGGGCCAAGGGCACCTTCCACTAGACCAGGTTGCTCAAAGCTCCATCCAGCCTGGCCTTGAGCACTTCCAGGAGAGGGACATCTGCAACTTCTCTGGGAAACCTGTTCAATTGTCTCATCATCCTCACAATAAAGAACTTCTTCCCATTATCTATTCTAAACCTACCATCTTCAAATTGAAAGCTACTACTCTTGTCCTATTACTACATGTTCTTGTGAAAACTCCCTCTCTTTAGCTACTGAGAGGTGCTGTAAGTTCTCCTGGAGCCATGAGGTTCACACAGACCCACCTCTCAAGCCTGTCAGTCTCTCTGGATGGCATCCCCTCCCTCAGCTCTGCTGACTGCAGCTCTCTCTTGCCGGTGGCAAGCTTGCCTTTCCACATCACCAGCCTATCACTGCCAGTGTCATCAGTCTGTCAAATACTACATTATTGAACCTCTGAGTGAAAACTTCATGAAAGTTGAAATATTAATGATAGGGAGATGCCAGAATGAGGTAAGCTGCTCTTTTGTGCAGCTCTGCATTGCTCATTAGCAGAGGCTTAGGTAAGCATCCTTCATGAAATGGGACAGTCTCCATCTGATTGGAATGCAGCTGGCTTTATCTGGGGCAGGCTTTGCTGAATGTGTTTGCCTTCAAAACATGACTTTCATCTCAGGCTGCTTTGAATGGGCTTGTGAAGACTATAAACTTCACCCAGTTCATGTGATCAGTCAACCTGACAAGGAGAGGTCTTATTTTTCTCTCTGAGACCTTCCTGAATAATTATGCCTTCCCTGAGAGACCTCACACAGGGAGACCTTAAGGCCAGGAGAAAATCAGGATTTCTTCATAGCTCGTGAGACTGGGATGTGAATTTTCCCTCAGCAGAGTAAGCACAGCCGCTCTGTTAGTCATGGACACACAACTCTGTGCATTTTTTGGTGTAGCTCTAACAGGCAGGATCTGTGATGACTCTCCTCTGGTCAAAAACAAAGCCCTAAGCTCCAAAACTTGTGGCTTTGTATCCTGGCTCTTGCTTTCAGCTTCTTTCCTTAGTCATAGATTTTCACTTGTTTGTAGTTTTATGTTCTCATTCCATATGGATGTCACCCGTCCAACTGTTCATGGGACATCTCTCATCAGTTCCTGAGCCTGCTCGAAGTTTGTGCATGAGCTGAGATTCATCCCTGGGCCACTCATAGTTATAAAAAAAAACCCCTAGGATTTGAGTTCTCTACTTTGGTAGTAGTGATTCATTTGTTAACTACACCCACTGATGGCAGTGGCAGAGCTTGAACAGAATGCATTTCTTGATGTGTGTACAGGCATCCAGATTTGGCTCCCACATGCCTTGGCCTCAGATTTTAATAACCTAGGTTCCTGTAAGACTAGAAATAGGGATTTTACGCTAATGTGATACAGAAATTCCAATATCACTCAAGATAACTGGAACCAGCATGGGTGCAAATTTTGTTAAAAACCTACTCAATGTTCTTTTCTTTCAGAACACATTTCTGCAGCTCCCCCTGGGCCCTGTTCATTTTGTATCACTATAACTTAGACACCTGTGCTGCCATGTGGAGGATATAAAAAAATAAAGCCCGTATTTTGTATCGAAGAAATGCTGGGGAAGCTTCCTTGCCTGTAAAACACATGGTGTGTTCTGCTGACTAAATTCTGTTGCTCTTCTGATAAATTTGTAGGACTTGAGTTGTCCTTAATGTTTCTTACTACCTCTGCCTTTTCCTGTGGCAGCACAATGGGACTGAGCAGGTGGGCAGGACAGTTTGGTCACTGGAGCATTCACCAGGCACTTTGGTGGACCACAGCTTTTCCCTGTCACCTTGGGTGACTCCAGCTGACTTTGCCTTGTTACCCTCCAGGTGAGACTGGGATAGCAGAGCACCTTGATGGCTGTAGTGGGTAAAGTAGTCAAATACAGTAATGTGAAGTGCTACAGCAAATACATTAAGAGCACTAGAGGGTACAAGAGAATAAAAAGATGCTTTAGTGGCATATGAAATCCTTTTATCATCTTACGGCTTAATTCTTTAAAGTACAGAGTTTCTCCAGGGGACCTGTGTTTTCTGTCCAATCAGCTAAACAGCTGTGAATATCCCCTGTCTATGAAGTCCTGCCTGTGTTTGCTGAGCAGACATGAGGACATTGAGGATCACCATCCTGAGCAGAGGACAGCATGGTATTCCTTTGGACACTGGGCCCTTTCTTAGGGTCTTCCCAGGTCCCCAGGCTTTCCTTTTTTGGAGGAAACATTCCTGTTTCCTGTCTTCCATCATCACTGAGGGATATGAAGTGGTGTGCGTGGAACCATTTTCTTTGGATTTTTTCTTTTTTTTGCCTGTTATAGCTAGAGATTTCCCTTCTCTCATATATATATTTTTACTTGTGCTTTCTGAGGCCCATGCGTGATTCTCTCAAAGCCTGGGAGCAGGAAAGTGCAGAATACCCATTTGTGTGGAAGAGAGAGAGAAATCTGCAGAGCATTCCTGATGCCTCTGGGGACACCTGGAGCCCTGGAGCCAGTGTGCAGCATGAGTCCAGCTGGTAAAAGTGACTGCAACACACACTGGTGATGAAAGATGGACAGAAAAGACCAACAAGGCAGGAAAGGAGAGACTGGGAGGAGGTAAATAGGACATGCACTAGCGCGGCTTCAAGGAGCAGCATTTGTATTTGCAAGTAGAAAAAATTAGGTGTATGAAGCAGTTCTCTAATACACTACTGATTCCCTCAACAATTCTCCCCAGAATTTATTTTTTCCCTTCTTTCCCATGATAATTAACCAGATTTCTGGTGGTGGTGTTTTGTTGTTGTTGTTGTTTTAACCTATGAATGCCAGCCACATGCACTTTGATCTCTGAGGATTAAAAATTGTGTGAAAGGAACTCTTTCACTGAAAGAAGGAAATATAGGCTGTGTGTCCACTAGCTTAGGTTATGCTTCGCAGTTAAAGGTTTTCTGTCAGAGTTGGTTGAGGAACAAGACAACAAATTTTGTCTTTCAAGGGCAAGGTTTTCAGTCTTTTTTGTGATTTTGGATAGGAAGAGGTGATAAAATGTATCAGCCAGTGTAGTACTTCTTATTTGCAACCTGAATTTCAGGAGGACTATAGTGGAGTCTAGTTTGGCTATCTGAGAGTAATGTGGCAGAAGTTAAGGGGTTTGCCTCAGTGTTTCTAAAGGTTGTCATCTGGGTTTGTATCTCCC
Source organism: Donacobius atricapilla (assembly GCA_013397315.1). NCBI lineage: Eukaryota > Metazoa > Chordata > Aves > Passeriformes > Mimidae > Donacobius > Donacobius atricapilla. Next base: position 786,376 of record WBMY01002130.1, on the reverse strand, counting down.
TTCACACAGATGTTTGTGTCTGTTTTTATTTCTTCATCGTGGTGACAGCACTGATGTTTCCTAATTGCAGTGCCAGTTTTGGTCCATGCAGACTGTTTCAGCAGGAGTTCCAGTAGTGACCTTTGGATACAGCTGCCATTACCTTTACTTGCCTAGTTTGTCAGCAGAGAGATGGTTAGTCAAATATGTGCCTGCCTCTCCTGTAAATCCCACTAATCATTAACTACCAGATGGTGTCATTGCACAGTGCTGGGGAAACATCGCCTGATTTTTTACAGCCAAGTTTAGTGTTAAGAAAACATAGCCTTGTAAATGTCAAATTGATTCTTAAATAATCCCACATTGGAGTTTTTCAGAATTAAAACCATACCATACATGGAGCTATGGATAAAAGGAATGACTTCAGTTTGGCATCCATGGATGACACCTACAAGCATCACCGAGGCGTGTACCCAGTGCCTATTACTGGAGCCTCCCTTGGGCTAATGACTCATTTGGCTCTGGAAAGGGTCTTGCTTCCCATGCCCCGTGGGCAGGAACACCCAGGGAAGGTTTTTCTTCTGGAGAGTAAAGCTAACATAAATCTGGAATGTGTTACTCAAGCCACCATGACCATGAACTGTACTAAGCTGAGGACAACATTTTCAAACTCTAACCTCAAGGTCTGTAATAGGAGTTCGGGAGAAATGAGACTTTCTCATAAATTATTCCCATATACTGGAAGATTTCCTCACAAGGTCACTTTAATTAATTAAAGACCACAACACCATGGTGGATAATAAACCTGATTTTATTTTCCTTTTCACTTAAAAAGGGGCAAAGTGAAACCCTGAGGCTAGGTATTTTATTTCATTTTGTGTGCCTACAATTAATGCCATTGGCACTATAGATATTTAGTGTTTCCAAATGTTAGGTTGTGAGTGACTAACTTGTAATTACACAGTAACTCAGTGACAGAGATATAAATGGAACCTGGATATAGAGGTAGATACTCTTTTATTGCCTGAAATAGTGTTTGTTTTTGTTGAAAAAGTTTCAAGTCAATAAAGGCATTTTAGAATTCATGGCAACATTATCAAAATGTTTCTCTCAAAAATTAAAGGAAGGAATACAGTGAAATGTTTGACAGCTTTTGGATGGTCTTTTTAAGTATTCTTAAAGTTTGAATAAAACTTCATTTTGCAGTATATGATTAAAAAAAAAAAAAGCAGGGAAAGAGTGCAATCTGAAACAAAGTGTGTGGTATTTTTTCCTAAATATAATCCTATCCTGGTTTTTAACTACAGATTGGTAAGTGCTCTTCCAGGGACATTGTGATAGATTTTATGGATATCTAAAAGTATAAAAACCTAAATGACCCTAAGAACAGGAAAATCCTTCACTTTCTGTCTCTGGAAAATGCTGCAAGACTGTTTTAGAGAGACTGCACAGACCCCACGAGTTCCATTAGTGCCTATGGTCAGTGTAATGTCCAGATTACTGTTCCCCTTTCTGAACACAGTCCGTGCTCTTTTTTGAACAAATTTATGAGAGATTGACAGAAATAGTTGGATCTGGGAAAGCATCTTTGTAGCAAGTGGAAAAAACCCATAGTACAATACTGAAGAAGTATTACAGACTATTTTCTAGTTTACCTGGGACTAAACCCAAAGATATTTAGGGGTTTGGTGTATGTTTGTGCTGACTGATGACTTTATCTTACAAAGGAAATTTGTTAGAACTAATCTCTTGTACTATGAATGGGAGCTCTAAGTCATAGCTGATGGATGCTTTACTATTGTGTGGTGCTCCTCTCCTTACTGCTTGTTTTCCTATGAAAATAAGTGACTTTTTTACAAAACCATGGATGTCATGCTATTCAGGCTGCCTAGGCTCAAATCTCTTTTAAGGAGAAAGAAAAAAAAAAGGAAAACATACTAAAAACATTCTGGCTAGAAGGAATGTGTGTCACTGTGTGATTATGAAGGGAAATAATTTTAAATACTTTAAATTTTCCTTTAAAACCCATGAACTACACAATAAGTGAACCCTAAGTAAAGTGCCACATGATAAAGTGTCACAATACATATGCAACTCTTAATTCTGTAATCACAGCAAGAATGAGGTCTTTCAATGAAGAGTATATCCTCTGGAAGGGCAATTTTGGAATAAGTTGTCTTTGAAGGACTTTTCTTTCTAACTGCCTTTTTTTTTCTCTACCCTCTTTTTGCTTGAGAAATGCAACATATCTCACAGAAGGAAGGATTATCCCTCTCTACTAAAGTAACTGTGGATGTCCTTACATAAATACTGTCAGGCTACTATCAGGCTTTTAGAATTTGTGATTTGTTGTGATTTTAGTACAATTTGTGATGTTTGCCACATTTATGTCTTTAATGTTCTATGGCTGACAGTTTTCCTTAAGGCCTCAAAAAATAAGGGCTGAAATATTTCTGCTCATTTGGCTTAAATCTATTGCCTACCACTATATGTCACCTGTTGCACTGCAGTTAGTGCTTTCAGCCATCAAAAAGCCTTTTGCTTTGGTCTCTCATCTATCAGGTTTCTTTATCTCCCAGGGGCCAGACTCTTACCTCTCCCATTGCTAATCTTGGATAATTTTATGACCCACACCGCCCTCACACTCTCTTTGAGTGTCTAAAGCTGAAGCAGACTTGGTGAACCAGTAGTACTAAAGACCAGGAATGCTTTAAGGAAGAGTTTGTTGAGTATTTCTCCCAATTTGTGTTGATCCCTGGACTGGGTCCCAGTGCTTTGTCTGTCTGAAGCGCGCATCTGTGTTCTTCTCATGCAAGAAGGTAACAAATAAGATCAAAACCCATCAAAAGAAGTAAGTCCAAACCCCATCATTATGTTTCAAAGGCCAGTGTTGAAAGCTGAAATGCTGTACTGTTGACTCCTGTAGTCTCTGGCCTGACTTCATCCTGGCTCTCCTGATGCCTGTAAACTCAGGCACAAACTAATTCCAGCCTGTCAGGAACAGTCCCAGAGTAATTCTTTGTGATACTTTGTAGGAAGCATTGATGAAAGCCAGCCCTCTAATTAATATATTGAATAATGCATCCCTCTGAGGCATATGGGGATCCCCCATACTGTCATAGCTTGGCAAAGCTAATCAAAAGCCAGGCTGCTAGGCTGAAAGTAGCATCATATTTTGTGCACTCTGGCTAGCAAGGAATACTGTCACACTTTTAATTTTTTTTTTTTTTTTTTTTTTTTTTTGGGGAATTCGGTTTAGGTTTTGGCCTTTGTTCTATATCATACTAATCTCTCTGTTTCTGGGAAAATGGGTGAATTCTCAGTGTGGGGAAAAATCCCTCTTGTTTTCAGATGACTGAAAGATAAACATTGGGAAGTATTTTAAAATATCAGTTGTTCTGAGAAGTTTAGGAATGACCTTTTTACATACTCTGATTATGGACATAATTTTCTGGCTATATTATTCAGTGGCAAAACACCTACAGGCATCAGGAGTGAGCATCTTTTCTGGATCCATCCTCCCATTGCCCCAGACCTCATCCCCAATGGCACACTTGATTTTGAGAAATGCACCTTTAGAGCTCCTGTTTCTTTACAGCAACTGGGGCTGGAAGCATCCTTGCCCTGGAGGAAGTTGCAATCTAGTAGAGGATTTATCCTCAGTAAGCACATCAGCACTATCAGGGACCATTTTTACTTGAAACTAGATACCTCAAAATTCTTCAAAGAGATTTTCTCAAAAAGATTCAGGAAGGACCTAGGTAAATTCCAGTTCATTTCCCTGAACTGACTTCAGCCGCTGAACCTTTGGAAATTTGCCTGGCATTAAGCTGAACAAAACCAGTTGTTTTATTTAACAGAAGAAGTTGAGCCCATGCTGTGCAGAAAGAACAGCCTTATCATGGCAAAACAGACAAGATGTTTCTGCATTAATTTAAATGTGAACCATTTGTGTTGCTCAATAACATCCATTAAAGATAAGGAGGTCCATTTTTATGCCTTCTGCTTATTGTAAATTAACAAACTCTCTTAAAACGACAATTCATAAGCAGTTATATGAGGCAGAATTCATTCTCAGCAAGAGAAGAAAATGAAACTCCCATCCTTTCATTCCCTGGCATTCCCCTGAGTCTCCTCTGTAGAATGAGATGAGTTTAATTTTGCTATTGTTAAGCACAGTGAACATGAAGCTACATCAGAATGTAAGAGTAGGAAGGAGCATCTTATTAGCTGCACTACATGTTCTTTTAAATAATGTTGATTCAGTAACTTCCGTCTTGCTGATCATATAGAGAACAAGGATGAAAAGCCAGTGAGTGATGCTGTTTCACTTGCATATTTGTAGTGAGTTAATTGGAATAGGACATAGCAGTGGTTATCGTAGCTCTGTAATTATCTTGCAAGATAATTGTTCTCCATTGTGCAGAAGGCAAGAAAAATGGGATATAGACATATTTCCATGTTTAGTGGAATATCAGGAGTTGTGCAGCTGAGTCTGAGAGAGAAACATACTCACCTGTGTCTGCCAGCAAGTACATAGGAAATAATAAATAATACCTGTAGATGTCAGAGCTAATTTCAGTAGATCTGGGTTTTCTAACAGAGGAGAAAATCCTGCTTTAAAAAAAAAAATAAAGAAAACTGAGCCAAAAACTCTGTCAGGTTTTTGGCCAAAGGGTACTGACATATTCTTAGGTTTTGCTCACAGTATTTTTGGTTTTCAGGTTTTGATTGAAAATCTTTGCGTGAAGGAGACATGTTCCATTACAACATTGATTTTAGGGGCAATCTGTAAGATTGACTCCCTAAAGCCATTTCTAGATCTGCAGTAGTTTCTCCAGAATTCTATTTTTTTCTTTCTACAAATCATTAGATTTGAACAGTGCACTGGCACTTTGGAATTTGCCCTAAGGATAGAAACCAGCAGAGTATTACTTTTCATTTGGCATTATACTTCTCTTTCCTTTTGTTGCTCCTTAGTAACAGCAGGTTAAGAACCCAACAAAAAGCAGCTCTTGATTTACCTACAGCTTGACCATACACCTTTGCTTCTTGACATGACTCCCGCTGCAGCATTCTGCCCTGAGCATCCTCACTCAATCAGGTGATGCTTTAGGGATGAGGATGCTTTGGGATACTGCTGTTGTGAAGAGCTGGGAGTGTGTCTGGGGCTCAGCCCCCTGGGCAGCCTTGTCTCCTTATTGTCTGTTCACCTGCCTACTGCAGAGCAAAGATCCCACAAAAGATCTGTGGTTTCTCTGGTCTGTCCTGCTGCAGTGTTGCTCTTTCACTGACAGAGACCTGCATGTGGCTGTGTCTGTTTTATTCATCTCTCCATTCTGCCTGTGAGGATGCTCCTGTCTTGAATGCAAACCTGTCTTGTCATGAGACACTTGGTGATCTGCTGACCTCATGTCACTGTTGCTTTTACAAATCATAGCCACACAGACTTGCTGTTTCTACAGATAGAGCCTGTCTTTAGATATCTATCTGCTGCCAGAATCCCTTTTGTTTCCTACTTCTTTGTCTTTTCCTCCTGTGTTGTTGGGACAAATGAGCATCTCACTCTCAGCAGCTAATTGAGTGTGATTTTTTGGTGGCAAGGAGACACATTTATGCATTTATGCCTGCTGGTCCAGAGCACAGTAGTTTCTTCCAGTCTGTATTTCTCCTCCTTACCTTTCTTCTTCATTCCTTTCTTTCCCTCTTCCTTTTCTGGCTGTTGGCTAAAAGTCAAGGAATGAAATAAACTGTTTGTTCTCTTCAGGTTAGTGTCTGAAATTCAAAGAAACTACTGTCACAAAAGGTTTGTGACACAAATCTATTTTTTCATATTGTTTTTCCCCAAAATGCATGGAATGATCCACAAATTCATTTTCAGAATGTTGGATGTTATCCCTGGGTGATTCTTCACAATATCCTGTAACTGGGAATGTAGAGACTCATTCTTCCTTAATTAATACAATGTACAATGCTCATAGGCATGTGGGGCTCATCAGCAAATCCTATACATATTGTCTGTGCCAAGTTTCATACTGGCATCCCGTCTTTGGACAATTTAAGCTTTATTTTTATCCGTCTACTGCTGCTTTCATTTATTAAATGATGCTCTTGTTCTGAAGCTTTTCAGAGGCAGTTTATTCTGCCTAGGCTTCTGTTAATAGCTGAATCACTGAGTCTTAGCATTTCGGCCATGTCATATTTACAATTGGAAAATGTTTGAGCAAATCAGGGCAACTAAAGACAGTAAACTGATAGTCCTTATTTTGGTGTAAAACTTAACTTGAATGGGTCAGGTTTAAGATACTTCTGCTAGGAAACAAACTCAGAGGAATATGACAAACATTTCCTTAGAGGGAGAGGAGTAAGTCCAGTGAAATCTTTGGTTACAGGACTGCCAGACTGAGCTGAGGCATCTTTGAGCATGTACTTTCCTTTTTTAAAGTGATTCAAAACAGGGCTGATTCATGTTTCATGAAAATAGAAAGCAGTGATCTGTGGCAATTCCCCATGTATATGACTTTCAAAGGAGGGTAGCCAAGCACTGGGAAAACATTGATTATCTGGGCTTCATAATATAGAAGGCACTCAACAAATTTTAAGCAAATGCAAAAAATCCAAAAATGAACTTTTTTTCTTGTTTCCTAAAAGGACTTCAAATCTAGAATAACAAAAGTGAAATTGTCCTGCAAAAAAGTGTCCCTTCCAGAAGAAGGCAAAACGGAATCATCACTTTTGTTAGAATGTGCTTTAAGCTTGTCCACTATAAAATTTGTATACCTCTAAACCCCAGGAAAATCCCCTCTCCCCTCTCTAGAAATGCCCTCTCCAAAGCAGCACTGTTGGTGTTGGATGGATATGGGATAGGTAGCGGATGGTGTGTGGTGCACTCAGGCTCTGAGAGATCTTCAGGACAGTAACATCTTAACTTGAGGAGCTGATGCTTCATTCCTTCCACCTTTTCCTGATGCTGGTACTGCCAGGACTTGGCAAAGAAAGGTCTTCTATTCACTTAGGATAAGGAATAAGCCCTCGGGACTGCCTCTGCATAGACTGGATCAGCTGTACTCCGATGAGTCAGGAGCAGCGGCTGCACGGGAGCAGCACATTCAGCTCCTCAGCACCAGGACTGGGGCTGCACCTGGGAGCAGCCAGCACCCAGGGCTGGCTTGGCATAGCTGGCACACTCCCTGCATGAGCCTCAGTCCCCATAAGGAGCTATTTTAAGGGCACCACTGGGAAGTTAGCATGCCACTTGCTCTGCCTGTGTTTCTGGCCCTTTCAAACCTTGACCAGGCTGTGAATAAGGATCTCTGGCCTTCTACCCCCAAAATTTTTCAAGTGTATTTCACAAGAATGTAGTTGTATTTGTTGGAGTTTATGGTATAGGTTTGGGAAAAATGCCAGGGGACTTTAAAGGACTAAGACCTATTAACTGTATGAGAACTAGACACAGACTTATTAATGCATAGGTTTTGATGTTAGCATAAACGGAAAAGAATAACTCTTTACCAGCAGCAGTTTTTCAGTTGCTAAATATACTTTAAAGATATTCCCCCTTAATTTCTATGATATAAAGAGTAGCCTTCTTTTAGGTACTGAAGAGAAAGAAATGCTTCTCTGTACAGCAGAGCCTGCTGCCTTGAATGGATTCTCTGGTGGTAGTTGACATGGTTGAGCCTAAATGTCAGTTTTCTCCCCAAGGAGAGGATTGATTTGGACCTCTTTTCTCTTCTTCGTCTGGTTTATGCATGAAAGAACTGTGTGTAGCAAGTTTGTGGTTCAGGGGCCAGTTATCCACTGAGTTTACAGGGAAGGTACAGGTTTAGACATCTGGTGTTAGTGGGGATGAGGTGCAGGGAGGCAGATGTATGTATGCAGATGTGGAAACACATGCAGATGCCATGAGCACCTTAAGTTTTGTTTTCTTTGAGATACCATGCAGAAAACTTCCTTAAAATTCATTGGGACCATTTTAAAAAGGATTGGCTTTGCTGGAAAGAAATTAGCTGAGAATAAACACTTGGCAATTTTTTCCCCTTATCTTGCAAGCTAAGTCTCACAACAATTACTTCTGCCGATGTCCAGAAATATAGCATCATGGAAATTAGCACTGGAAAAGATGTAGAAAGCTCCAGGGACCTAAATAAGACAGTTCCTTACAGTATCTTTCTGCCCAGCTTTTTTCCCAAGCTTCATTTCAAATACGCTGTGCAAGGAGGTTTTGCCCATAACTCTTCAGAGACCTCATCACACCCGAACACATCATCAGCATCTCCCCCGGCTCAGCCACAGAGAATGATACTGTATTTATGTGTTTAATAAACACATTCTTTGCCCCAACAGTTCAACATTTATGGATCTTAACTATGGTAGTTTATGGTGGGTGGTTGGCCTGGGGCTGTGTGCAGGTTGGGCGTATGTGGGCTGTTACATGGCCAGAGTTAATGTCTGATGGAGCTGATTTTAGACCAATTAATACATGAATCACCTTGACCACCTGAAGCCAAGTGCAGTTATTGATACCTAGAGAAATGTGATGCAATATCAGATAGAGGAGAAGCCTGTTGGAAAGGTGTGTGTCATTTAGCAAGGAAATGCCATGTGGAAAGCTCCAGGTCAGTTGAGTGGGAATTGAGTGAATTAGTTTCTGCTTCCATATATCTGCATGGGCATGGCCCTTGTGTTGCTTGGATGAGTTAGAAACATGCACTGCTTGCCTGGTACTGCACAAAAGTGTTTACTCACTTCCAGAGCAGGATAGAATTAAAATTACAGCAGGCTAATTGGCAACATCCACTAATTTAACTGCAGCTGCCTGCAGCAAGAGGATGAGTTTTTCCCCTTTTACATATTATTGCACAATAAATGTGCCTTGTTCCATGCTGTTTCTAGCCCTTATTTACTGCACAACATCCTGCTAGGTAGTATCCATCTGTTTCCTCTGTCTCTTTACATGGACACTGGCAATTGCCTTCAGTCTGACATCTTAACCTGCAAAAATGAGTTTTCAAGTCAGCATCTTGGGAGGTGCAATTTGTTGTAAAAGTTTTGATTTTGTTTTCAAAGCCAGTGAATGACACTTTGACTGATCAGAAACTAGACAGACCCCTAGCATAAAGCTCAGTCCTGCAGGTTCCAGATCAAGTTTGAAAGGCTGACTCCTGTAACCTGAATTTTTGCTTTTTTTACCTTGTTGTAAATTCCAAACACAAATGTTGCTCACATTCAGTGATAATCACTCAAACCTCCCAAACTCTTGGGTTCAGGAGACAGAGGAGTAGAACATCTCTTACTCTCAACTGATGGTTTAGGGAGCAAGGATCAACAAAAGCAGTTGCATCTGCTCAGCTGTTTTCATTTAAGATGCTAGAGGAGCCATATCTCAATGCTCCTTTTCACCTTTAAATGCCTAGTGTCTGCAAAATGGATAGAAAAAAATGCAAAAATTCTTTATTCCATGGAAGGGCATTTGAGGTAGAGAAAGTGAGCTGGGGTGTGCAGTGGGCAGGTAACCTGAAGAGTCTCTGTTTTTCTTTTCTCCTTTCTTTGCATGTGTTGGCATTTTTTTATTTTGAAGTATAAAGCACCTTATAGAGAAACATTTCAGGAACAGTTAAAGTGCATAATATTGTGTTTTCCTTGCCTTTCTCACTTGCTCTCCCTTCCAGTCAGAGATGAGATATTAGCAGAGTGGCCTAGTAAATGTGCACCCATGCACAATGCTCTTCCCTCAGGACAGAGATAAGGATCTTGCCAGGATCATATCCATCCTTCAACTTTCAAGAGCTCACAATTGTCTTCTGAAAAGAAGGGAGGAAAGATCTAGTGAAAATCAAGACCTACCATGAAAACAGAAAGGAAAAGCAGCAGCAGAAGATACAAAAAACCCCTAACAATTCTTCCTTTTAATGGAATTCAGAGGTAGTTTGAATTCTTAATTGGAAAATTATCCTGTGGCTGTTACAATTCTGGCTGCAGGCTCCACATTTTGAAAACTGCTTTTGCAGCAGTTGGGTAACGTGTCAGCAGGAAAAACTGACCTTTCCTGTCACTACTGCCTGCATCCTCTCAGCATTTTCTCATGCGAGGGGTGATTAATGAGTAGGGATGGTGGAGGATGTTGATTTAGCTCAGTTCCTCGCAGAGGAACTGAGGGTGCCTTTTTTTACTCCTTATGGCCATCCAGGACAGCAGCATAAATGGGTGCATTTTGTGAACCTTGGTTTAAATTTTGCTGTCTGGATTTGATATGCATAGAGCTGTGTGACCATGGGTCAGGACCTCAGGCTCCTGAGTGTTAAATACTCTTGTCTTTGTAAGCCTCTGGACAGAGTTGTTAGCTAGAGCACCATGCAAGCCTTTCCCAGCCACCATACTCTGTAGGCTGCACTTGGTTGTGTAAGTCAGGGGATGCTGACATTTCTCCTCAACATGCTTTAGTGGCTTAAATAATATTGAGCCGTGCATCCTCCAAATGTTCTTCAGAGAGGTAATGTGTAAGAAAATACAAGGCTGTGAAAGTGTCTCTTCTGGTTTTGTTGCTGCGCCTGTGTTCCCAGACCTGAGAGGTTGTTGTAGGGAGTTCTCAAGGCTAGAGAATTACAACAGGATAAAGGGATAAAGGAATAGCTTTAGAGTCTGTGTGTGTGTTTGCAGCTGTGCTTCAGGATCTGCATTTACATCTTGCTCTATCCACTGCTGACTTTTTTTTGCTTTTTTCATGTAATGCTCCTCCACACAAATGATGAGAGACCATTTACTAAAAATACCTGAAATCAAGAGCCCGTGCAATGCAAAGCAAAGCTCTGTTCCTTGCCAGTGGGAACAGATGTGAGGTGAGGCATAAAGAAACAGCATTGATTGGGGATCTCTTTTTCAATCAGTCACTGGTATAAGAGAGCAGCTTGGTTTGAGAGAAGGAAGGCTGACCAGTCCATCACTTTTCAGGCTTGTTATCTGCCTGCAAATAATAGACTAGCCTGTCTTGCTTTTGGGTTGCAGGACACTTTGTGAGCTTTTCAACTTACGGTGCTCTATTTGGTGAGCAGAGGAGTACTAGGGATGTGCTGTGTGCTAGTCCTTTTTTGTCATCATTGTTATTCTGAAAAGAACCATTAGGCTTGTCAAAACTAATTAAGGGAACAAGTAGATGGCACTGGAAAGGAACTTCAAGCTAGAATGACATGTTTCAGGAGATCTCTCTCATTCCCTGGCGCACACTTGAAAGGCATTATGAGTAGATCCACAGAGCTTGTGTATGCAAATGCACAATGGTAATGAGTATTCTGGATTTTGTTAGGAAATCCTTAGGTTCTTCTAAGTACAGTCCCTTTTAAAGTGAACAGTACCGAGCAGACTGATGCCTCTTATTACCTGGGCCAGGAACAGTTTTGCCCTGTTGCTGCAGGGGGAGATACAGTGCCCTCTCCATCTGGAGGGGAGGGAACCAGAGGTTGTCAGGGGCCCCGGTGAAGCCATCTGACATTGTGGTGTCAGGACACAGCAAATGGCTCTGAGTAGGAGTCTTGTGTCTGGCTTCCAGAAGGATGGATGCCAGGAGAGTGCATTTAAGGCTGAATTTAAGTAGGAAACCTCTTGGTAAGGGCTGCAGAGCAAGTCCCTAAAGTGTTCCCAACCTTTACCTCAAAGTGCTGGAATTACCATTCTGTTTTATTAAATTGTGATGAATAAATATGATGGCAAGCATGTACATCTGTCTCTATTGGCATGTCATGGACAAAGGTGATGGTTACTGAATGACTGAAATTACAGCAGTTAGTGCTACTTATTTGAAAAAGACAGAAAGTTTCTTCTATGGACTAGAAAGATTGCTTTCTATATACATTGGGGGCTAATACTGCAGCACACTGTAATGTTTTTCACGGATATTTGAAGGAATTTCTGTGTATCCTACTGTCACTTTTAACTGTGTCCATATATTGGGAAGATTTGATCCCGATAATTGCATGATCACAGGAGCTCAGGCTCATTCTGGCTTCCTTACCAGTAACAGGCAGCACTTTCCTCCTTGTGGGATCACCCTGAAACTGATGGTAGCGATTAAGGAGCAGACTGTTCCTCACTGTGAGTGGAATGATGAAAGCCCTGCCTGTGCTGCTTTGTTTTGTTGCGTTGGTATCTTTTGGCCACAGTTCAGAGTGTTGTGAATGGACTCGCTATCGATGTGGTGCTCCTGTTAATAAGCAGTGCCAGGTTCAGTTACCTACACAGTGGGCCATAATGTAGTTGTTTTGACATTTGCAGCAGTGGCTGATCTTAGCTGAACTCCAGCACATTTATATGTTTGTCATTGTTTCAGTTGCTGTGTTTTTTGTGTGATTCACAAAAATGTATCAGAGTATCCATTTTTTTTTAAAAAAAATTATTATTATCATTTTTAATGTTTCTGCTGTTGATGCCCCAAGGATGAAAACGGCAAAAGAATGTGATAAAAATGTTTGCAGAACATTAGGGAATTCTGAGCATTGGCTAGCTCAGAGGCAAACTATTATTTACAATCTACTGTATCAAATTCAACTCCCACCAAATTAGAAACTGATTTTTGTCATTGTTCCTTTTTAATCTAACCCTTTGGTTAACTCAGGAGAAGCAGCACCATAAATCACGTGGACATCTATGGATTTTTTTTCCCCCTGCCAGCCATTGCTAAGACTAAATGTTCATCTCTCAGTGATTCTTATCAGCCAGGTCGCTAATAATAACATTTCTGGTCTGAGCTCGACTTTCCCTCTTCCAGAAGGAAAAGTTTCTCTTTAATATGCTTTGAAAAATATTTTTAGGGAGTAAATAATGCACAGGAAGGTTTGACTCAGGGTGCTTGAGTTCCAGCTAGTGAGATTAAAGAAACTCCCCATGCCTCTTTTTGTAATTGTCAAGGACCATGGATGGCATGGGGGCATGGTGTGAATAATGAATACTTTCTCACCTCTTTAAAATCAGAAACTCACCATATGTGCAACACTGTTTTTCTTTTGAAGATGGGGAAAAGGAGGTAAAAAATAGCAAGATTGCCCAGCAAACCAGGGGCAAATCAGGAAACTTAGTCTTTCATGTCTCTAATCAGCCAAATAAAACCTCCTTTTAATTTGCTTTCTGAAGGCACAAGGCTGCTGTGCCCTTGTTTTTCCTTCAGCACTAAAACAGAACTCTTATTTTACTGGTCTTGGGACCAGCTCTCTTTGCCACCAGAAGAACAGTCATAGTAGTCTTGGTCTTGTAGACAAGGGAGAGGCAGGATCACTCTCCCGTGCCTGGGAAGGTCGATGTAGGGCCCCTGAGCATGGTCTGTGTGGAGATGCAAAGATACAAAGGAGATGAGTCCTCAAAAGGTGGAGACCTACATACCAGGTGTCCCAAGGCAGGCTTAAACTGGTTTTGCTTTCCTTTACCATATCTGAATGACTGCAGCCTTTCAGCTAATGGACTGTCTTCTCTCTTTCGCTCTCTCTCTCTCTCTCCTTCTCTCCTCTCCCAGGTCAGTGACTGGTCTGGACAAAGAACCTGACCTTGTGCACATGGAAGCCCGGACAGCTGATGGATGTGAGTGCCTGCAGCCAATGCTAAAAATTGGGCTTTGAGCCAAGACGGGGTGGGAATAAGAACTCACTTTACCCATTTTACCTCCCCATTTGCATTTGAATTGGTAGGGGAGATTTGGGTCATGGGGTTTGATGTGATGTTCTTACCTGATCCTGTAGGGCAAAGTCATGGGCCGCAGGGCTTGTGTCTGTGGGGAGGGTGGACAGAAGTACAGCCTGTTGGGCTAAGAAGCCATCTATTCTGTTCCCTATTTAGCAGTTTCAGTATCACGTAGTTTACATCAATCATAAGGAGCTTGGCTACCGGCTCTGTACCATGGAACCTCTGTGCATTTCCAGAGGTGCTCAAAACAGCTAGGTGATACCTGAGAATTTGAGAAATCACCTGCAGTCAGTCTTACCCTCCAGCCAGAATGTCCCTATGCCCCTTTGTCTTGTACTGAAAGTATTTTTTAGTTTTGCTCATAATGTATGAATAGGTGCTCCATACCAAAACATTACAGGCCTTGAAAAAGTGCCTGGATCTGAAGCAGGAAATAGGAAAAAAAATTTCTTAACTCCTCACTGAAATTAATCTAGTGACATTTGCAGTGGAATGGATTCCTATGTAGTCAATCTCCAGCAAAGACAATGCTATTAGGAGTAAGCTGACTTACTCTCTCCAAAGTGTTTTAGATATTTCTCACAGGAAATGCAGCGTAGTAATGCTTCTGCTCCTTGTGGGAACTTTACTCCAGTGTGAGGAAATGGGAGCAATGGGAAAAGTGTCCCATTTTGGTGGTGGGACAGCATAGAAAAACAGCATAGGATTGAGGAGTTAGACAATTTCTGGGAGAAAAAAAGTCTCATTTTTGCTGGTTGCAAACTTTTCTCTGTTTTAGTCAAGTGCTGCGTAGGCCAGATGTGTGAACAAACTCCTGTCTATCAAGATGCCTTCTCTGAGGTTGTGGATATTCTAATATCATTCATTGGCCTCCCACTGCTATTTAGGGATGGCAGCTGAATAAATAACCAAGCAATAAAAGCTCAGGGGTGACAGCTGTTTGTTGAATATGTGGAAAAAGCAAAGCAGGCCGACAGGTGGGTGGACAAGGTAGGGAGGCATCTTCAGTGCCTTTGCTGCTGTGTGTATTGTTGCAGGTATGACAGGAGAAATGGTCAAAAGCAAATAAAAAAAACCCAAGCAGGCAAACAAACTGCTGATGGAGTCTGTTTTCAAACTAAGTTTAAACTTGCTCACCCAGCTATTTGAATATTGGATATGTCAAGGATGTAAATGTTTGAAAGATGTATCCCCAGCTTAAAGACAGCTCTCTTCCTTCAGGTCTTGTTTGCACAGGGGTTTGCCCTTTGTTCTTGTTTCAATGGATAAATTCAGAGTTTTGAAATTGGCAGCTGATGGTGTTGAGGGTTTCGCTGGAAGCCAGGCTTAGCCAGTAGTGTCAGCAAAACCAGAGCCCCACTGCAGCCACCACCCCGGATCCGCAGGGTAGTGCTGGCCCTGCTGGCCTGTACCAGATCACTCCTCTCCCAGCCCAGCAAGGCACAAAAGAACAGTGTTGCCCCAGTTAGAGGTTCTAAGGCTTAAAACAACGTTAGTTTGTGTTACAAAGCAAGGACGGCTCCAGAGCTATAGATTTCCGCAGTGCTATACTGTACAGCTCTGGGTGCACAGAAATGGGGCGCTGAACCTTTCTCCCAGTTAGTTCTGCAAACAAATTGGGCCTTCATGTGCTCAGTGAAATAGCTGAGGCACTTACACCTGCTGGAAAATGGGGCCCTGCAGTTATGTCCTCTTGATCAGAAAGTTGCTGATGAAGGTTTTCCTCAGTATTATGCAGAAGGAAGGAAAGGCTTCTCTGATGCCTCCTTTAAGTCAGTCTGGTGGCTCAGTCACTTATTTGATGCATTAGCAGACATGGATTTTAGTATCCCCATTGCTTAGCCCAATTCAGATAGAGGAATCCTTGCCTTCAATGTCACTGGCTACTTGAAAAATACATGATTCTACTAGATAGGCCATTTTTCTTTCCTCTTCTTCTGTTTTACTCCATGTTTTTAATTGAAAAAAACAAGATAGATAGTAAAAGCAGTGGGGAAGGGAAGGAAGGGAAATGGAATTTAGGACTAGACTTCTGAATTTGATGACTTTTAATTTTTTTTTCTTTTACTAGTAATTGGGACTCAAAAATCTATCTAATACCAATTCAGACACTGGAGCCTAAGGTGCTCTAGAGCTGGGAACAGGTGATGGGACATGCTGGAGTCTCTTTCATCCATAAATGAGTCGGGACTGTCAATAAGCTTATGGATCTGGGATCTGGCAGTCCTGTTCACCTCTCTCATGTCTGTCCTTTAAGATATGTTACCACATGGTTTTGTCTGTCCAGCCATTAGAAATGGCTGTTTCTCTGAAAAACTCATCTGTCCCTATGTCTATTCTCCTTAAATACTGCAAGATGCTGATAATCCCAGTGCCTAACTTATCTCAAGCTGTTCCCATCTTTTGCAGCAGATGAAGTTTTTCACATTTTTTTGACATCTTGGCAGAGTCATTGTAGCAGAATAATAATCGAGGCTTGCATTTTTAAATTGTAAAAACATGTAGGAGCCTTGGGCATTGTGCCTTCTGCCAGAGTGTAATATGCAGCAGCAAGGACAGGGCTGGATGCAAGGGAACTATTATGATTGCACTGCCAAAAGCACCCACCAGCATTCCTGGGCAGGATATATTGAACTTTCTGATGTTCAGTGAGCTAGTCTTCACCCCACTCACAGATACAGTGCAATAAACAGGATTTGAATTATAGGAAAAAGAGGGGGAGAAAAGCTAACTAGAAAGATAAAACAGGGTAACTAATTCCTGGAGTGTCTACAGGTCTTTTTCTTTGGGGGAAAAACCATTTGGGCCAGTGGGGTTCTCCCCCTCTCATGGAAACCTTCATGATGTTATGATTTTAAATCCTGCCTGACACCAGGACCTGGTTTAAGCTGAGCCAACCTGCCAACACAACTTGTCTCTTATCAGCTGCCCTTGTCCCTGTTAGCCATGCTGGCCAGCTGCCCCTGCTTTCAGCTGCCTTAATAATGCTGCCAGGAAGGAGCAGGACTTGCTGTCCTGTGTCTCTCTAAGTCACAGTCACCTGCACACAGGTTGGCCCTTTGCAGCCATCAGCACAGTGACACAACAGCTTGGACTATTTCACTGCCCCCTGTCAGGGACCCACATCTTTGGGGAGAGAACTTCTTGTGCTCCTGCTTCCTGCCAAAGCTGGCATGGCTGACAGGAAAAGATAAGACTTGGTATCTTGGCTTATTTCACCAGTTTGTCCCTTCCAATTTCAAGAAATTGTTTCTGTTTTGTCACTTCAAAAAGGGTAAAAATACACTCCAGAATCTCGAGATGGAAGACTATGTTAAATAGCAATGAGGAGGCGGTTCAAACTCCTCAACTGGAAAATGGCTGTACATCTGTGAAAGCCATTCCCTAATCCTGAGTGAGGTGGGAAGGGTTTGTGCTGCTGGGATTTGAGCTGCAGCAAGCCCTCCAGGCTTCTTGATGTCCATATTGCCACATTCACAGATGAGTTGAGAAAGTGGCTGGAGTTGCTTGTAAGTATGGGAAGTTTTTAATGCTGCCTGGGAAGTAGGGAGCTCTTCTCAACTCCTTCTGCAGTGGAACATTATAAAAATCCCAAAAGTAACAAAAAATCCAACCCGCTAAAAGAATCCTGAAAACCAAAACACCCAGACCTTTTAATTCTGGTGTTGTATAGGACAATATATAAATTGGAAGTAGTGCCCAGATAGAAACAACCTCCCTTAGGCAATACACCTCCCAGTGAATGGGAAGCAAGGCTTTGGAGGAATGGCTTAGTCTCATGTCACCTGCCCCTCGGGGTGAATGTCCTTTTACCTTGTGCCTGTTCCAAAAGGTGTGGGGGGGTTTGGTGTGTGCAAAATTACCTCATTCTGGAGGAGAGAGAGATAATAGCTTGGAAGTTAGGATGGCCTCTTCTCTCTAAATGGAGAATTTTGTTGAGAGACCCTGTACTTTCTGTGTGAGAAGATGTGCTCTGTGAATGGCACCCTTTAGGAAGCTTGGACTTGAGATTGTTTCGTACTTTGAGCTCCACACAAATGGGAACTGAACTGGGTGCTGCTATATTTTTTACCTGATTTTTTAACATATTTTAAAGGGCATTATTTCTTATTTTCTTTGGAGAAGCAGGAAAAAAGCAAGACCTAACTTTATTTGGTATCCTAAAGCAGACAGGTTTAAAGATATTTTATTTGTGTCTGTGTTTTTGTTTTTTTGTTTTTGTTTTAAATAGGCTTATATTTTAAAATATATGAAAGTAAATAAAACAAGAGACTAAATGGAAATTCAGTAGTGAGCTACCCCCCTTCTCCACCACCATCTCCTTGTGAATATTAATCTGGTACCATTCCCTGAGTATATTTGATTGCTGGTGTAACACACTCAAAATGACATATTTCCCAATAGGCAGGAAGCTTGTTGTCATGTCAACACTTGTGATTTATCTGCATTTATTTGTGACAGGTTTTTTATCCCTCTTCCCATTCTGTCACTCAGCAGCAGCAAATTACCCCCTTTTTGGAAGTATAAGAATATCCAGGCTACTGTGTGGGAGAACATACTGGAGGGAATGAGGTTCTAAAAATAAAACTCCTGACCTCTCCTCCTTGTTCTGCCTAATGTTAGAGCTACCTCAAAGAGCAAGTCCCTGCTGTTGATCTCTTTGGATAGCATGGCAGCCCATAAGACCCTCTTGTTTTCAGAGCAGTTGCTTTTATCCACTGCAAGGTTGTCTTAGGTTCCACACTGAGGAGCTAAATAGCAGCTCTGGGCCAAGTGTGTGTATATCACTCGATGCAGAACTTTAATTTATGCCAGTTGAAAGTCTGACCTCTCTGCTGCTGCTGCTGGAATTTTATGCTGGGATCAAGCACATCTCTGATACTCTAGTTATTGGCACTGTCTCTAGATCAGGTGTTTTCCACCATACACTTTAATCACTGCCCAGTATTCTGAGCTGGCACCAGCAACATTTTCTGCTGCTTTAAAAATCTCACTGGGACTATGATTTCATTACTGCACCAGACCTGTGTGACTGCTCTGACTCAGCCCTTATTAACCTGGAATCCCTGGTGCATCAACCCAGAACCAGGTCTGCAGCCCTTTAACAGGGGCCTTCAATCACTGGGTGGTTGGACATGGACCTTTATTAGATGAAAATATGGCTGTGGTTTGTGACTCTTTTAGACAAAATATTTTAGAAATGATTAGTCTGATTATTAATGCCTCTGACTTGCATTCTTTTTGCATTTTTAAGAGTGTTGCCAGGACAAGACTTTAAAAGAGGAAACTATCAGTCTGTGAATCTTGTTTAAGAATCTGGGAAAGCAGCTGGCTGAATCTCAGAGGATTTCAGTTGTGCCCCCCAGAGCTTTCCACTGTCCCACATTTTGCTGTCACTGGAAGGACACAGACCAAGGACAAGGCAGTTCTTTTGTGATGGAGAATCCTGTAAGCAGCTTTGCTGGGCAGCGACTGTCTTTTTAAACTTCTCTTTTATCATTTTGGGCTCAGTTTGACAAGGTCCATGTCAGAATGTTCTGTTGTGAACTAAAATCACTGCACCATGCTCACCCCAGCCCTTATAAACTTGCTGTTTACTTCATTGAATTGTTGGCCCTCACCCTTTCTAGAAAAGCAAAGAAGCATTTGAATCTAGGGAGCCGGTAAAAGTGACACAGTGCAAAAGATATGACCCTTTTATCACTCCAGCTGTCATCTTAGTAGTATTTTCATTTTCTCCCTAATTTGCAGTTTTCAGAAGAGCAGTTGAAAAGCAGAGATGCCATATTTAGATTACACACATTCAGAAACACAGTTACTTCATTGTTCTGTTTCAAAAGGCCTTTTCTTAGCCTGAATGAAATAATGCTTAATCCCCTATAACCCCTCTCAGCTTGCTGGAGGTGAGCACATCTCTTCTTGTTCTAACTGTCTGTTTATCTGCCTTTTCCTTCTGTTGTCTTCATGTTCTTCTCCCAGTCCTGTTCCTCCTCTCAAGCAATGCCAAGGCCTGACAAGATCCCATTAGTGTGATGGTCATCTTCTCTCTTGCAGTGCATTTAACTACTGTTATGAATCTTCAGCTACTCATGCTACTTCATGGCCATGGAATTTTCATTCCTAGCCTGTGTTTGCTATAAAGACTTAATTTTGGGAGATGCTTATGATTTTCACAGAAAAATAAGTTAAACTTAATAGTGTTGATTTGGGCCTTTAAAAAATTATTTTTGTGTTTTACTACCACAATTAAAACCATTCATCAAGGCCAGGGTGTTTCAGAGGGAAGACAGGGATATGATTTCCAGAAGGGTAGAGGAATTGGTGAATTCCACCTGGGTGGCTTCTGCTCTGTATGGTCTCATCAGCAGCTTTCTGATGCATTTATTGTTGGTACCCTCCATTTATGGTTTGAACTTCAGTCTCCTGGGGATGTCTGCACAATGGGGAAGGGAATGGAAAATGTTGAATGTTGAAGTGTGGTGAATTCCTGACGTCAGAGGGCAGTTACATTGTCAAGGGCTGGAGGCAGATCATGGAATAACTTCTGCCTAGTTGGAGATGAGATCTTCTTTTGAGCTGCTGTTGGTGTTTCCAGACAAGTGGCTCCTGCCAGGGCATTTCTGATGTGTCCGTGTTCTCCCCTTGCAGACACCCACTATTTGACCTGTCGGATCCAGGAGTGCTCTGAGACCAAAAGGAGCGGGCCCTTCTCGCGCTCCATCGATGTCAGTTCCCTGGTTGTTCAGGATGAATACATCTTCATCCAGGTACGCTGGCTTCTTACAAATGGATCGTGGATTCTGCCTGCACAAGGTATTTTTTCTGTGCAAGGGAGGAGGCATATCCTTAGGGTGAGCACATGGGACCGCAGTTCCTGAGAGCCATCCCGGTGGCTCTGCAGTCTGGGATAGAGCACTTGGTCTCTCTGCTCATCACTTGTCTTGAATCTTACATATTTTTAAAGTTTGTTCATTAAGGTTCCATGGATTTCACAACTTGCTATTTGTGTGACTAATTTTAAAAGACAGAGGAACTACAAATGAATTGGGGAGAACAGAGAAGGACAAAGGAAAGGTGTGAATGATTATTTTAACAACTGGAAAGGTTTATGATTTGACAGTCAAGTAATGCTAATGGAGTGAACCAAAATTTGTAGTAGAAGGTAAAATAGCAGAAAAATTGAGAAAAGATGTTACAGGGCAACTTCAAAGTGAAAGATGGCTGTAAATTTGTCAGTTGGTGATGATTTTGGAGATGAGAATAAAGTGTCAGAAATCAAATGAGAAACTACGTGGTTTTGAGATTTTTTGAGAATACATGGGCTGGATGGAACAGGGCCATCTCTCCAAGCTGCATGTCTGTGGAAGCCTGAGAATTACTAGTACAGTCTGGAAGAACACTTCCTGAAGATGTACCATTTGGTTGAAAACTGAGAGCCAGGCTGCAGTGATTCCAGATCGTGGGAAGCTCAAGAGACACGGAGATTACAGACATGGTGATGTTAACTGCTTGTCTCCAATCCTGAAGCAGGGGGAACAAAATGAGATGAAGATTGGATTCAGGTGGTACAAAAAAGACACGATTCTCTTTTGAGTAAGACTGTGTTACATTAAGCTCCTATTTTATTTCCTTGAGTGAGCATTTTTCTTGACTGTATCCAAATGATGAGAAAGTTTTGCTGTGTTTATTGTCAGACTTTCTTACAAAGGAGAAGACTGATAAGTCTGTGCTGGGATTAGGTGGAGGACTAGATCCCTATGGCCCAGGAGGACTGCAGTTGAAAACAGCATGCATTTGAGCAACACTGGCAGACTTCTTCTGAAAGAAGGGGAGTCTGCTGCTCCGGAGATGATCTACTGCAATGCGAGCCACAGCTCCCCTCAATCCCCCATGAAACCCAGTCTGCTGCTGCTTCCTTTGGCCTCACTGGAGATCCACTGGTAGAAAACACTGTGAATTCAGGTTTTGCAACTTAGTAAGTCATGATCTGACTAAAAGCAATGGCTTTTCAATCAATAAATGCTCTGCTCCCCAAGGAGTATTTAAGAGAGACTCTCAATGTGGTGGTTTATGTCTGTGGCTAAGGGTGTTGTAGAACATCCAGTTCTGTAAGTATCAGGCCTTAGAGACATTTCCCACTCCACAGCTCTCATCTGTGTTAAAACAAGGACACTGTTTAGAATCTTGAACTCACAGTGAGGACATGGGCCTGGTGTGTGTGTTCCTCTGCCTCAAGTCAGCAGTGAGCGGCTCAGGCTAAAAGCTTGTAGTTAAAAAGCTTCAAGTTAAAAAAAAGTGTGTGAGTGTGTGTGTGTGTGTGTATAAAAACACATGCATGTATGTATGTGTAATACTGAAGTGTCTTGACTATTCTTAGCAAGGTTTTATTATAGCTTAATGGGTGTTTGAATTGAAAATCACATCCCCACACTTAAAAAAGCTGTTAAATATACACCCAGATCATAGTTGCTGCTTTGGGTAGGAGACTGTCATTCCCGGGCTGTCTATCCCTTTCCCAGTGTTCTGTATCACACTGGCAGGGTTTCTGCCTGCCCTGCAGCCTGTTGTAAGTGGTTGCAGGTGCTGTGCAGGGATTGAGTCCTTGCAGAGCTCCAGTGGCACTCGGGCACTTGGGATTCCCAGCACACTCTGAGCTGAAGGTGTGTTAAATCCACCGTGCCCAGGACATGGTCAATGGACTATGTGAAGTGTTTGCTTGGTACACATGTAGGAGTGCTGATATGTCCTGGGTGTATTAGCCTCACAAACTGTGTGGTGTTTCTGCCTATTATGGGATGTGTCAGATTGACTGCTTGCAATGTCTCACACATATTGTTCGGTCTGGGTAATCTTGGACAGAAGTGTAGGAGCCAGGTCTTTAGAATTTTAAATATTAGACAGAGATGAATAAATAAATATCAAATTAAATGTTAAGAACCTGGTGAGGTTTAATAGCTGCATAAAGGATTGGTGCATGAGTTCTGATATGTCTATTCTGGAACAAGTCAGAATTAATGTCTTGAAGTGGAGAGAGGAACTTGCTTCTTTTAACTTTCGTCATTAAACCAGTAGATTTTTAGTCTAAATCTGTAGGCAGTGCTCCTCTAAAGTTATAGAGATCAAAACCTTGAGGGGCAATTTATCTCTTATTTCACCTGTTTCAACATGAGATAGGTCTCTCTTTGAGTATGCCTTTCTTAATAACATTAGAAGGAACCTAAGTAGAGCTTAGAGAAAACCCTGAAATTTTTGATGGCTAAAATTAAGGAAGATGAGTTCCAGCTATTGATATCAGTGTCTTAGATTATCTGCATACAGTTATTTACTAGTGGATATCCATTCTAACAAGGTTGATGAATAGGCCTGTGCTGTAAGATTCCTGGGGAGTATTAACTTGTGTACCTGCACTTGAGGCAAATGTGATACTATGATCTGTAATGGATAGGGGAAAGAAGAAGACAGAAGATATTATAATGCCATTATAAATCAATGATTCCTGTTGTGCAGCACTTCTGAAAGGATCTTTCAGAATTACAGTACAAAGAAAGAAAATGAGAATTATCTTACGCTTGAAAATTTTATCTGTTGAAGAGAGTTTGAAAAGACTGACACTGGTTACCAGGCAAAAGATATAAATAACATAGCCCATGAGAAGTGATGTAGAAGGTAATGTGGAGAGAAGAAAGAAATAGCTATTAAGAGAGAGTAGGAAGAATTATTATGAATAAAACAGTAAAAGATCACTCTGAATTTATTGACTGACTTTTTATTTGATTGATCAATAGTATTTAAGGATGTCTGGCATGTCACTAGGATTGAATTGGATAACTCTGCATAAATTGATACATTAAGAGAAAATCTTACCCTCTCTTGCATGTCCCTGTCTGTGGTGTTCAATTACCTATCTGTGCTCCAGTGAGTACCTGTTACTGAAACAGTATCACTTTCCAAACTTAACCTACCACTGCCTAAAAGATGGGATTTCCTGACAATTACCTAAACTGCTGTGGTATTCTCATCTGCAGAGCCTACACTATAAGACACAGGGATCAGGGATAGTCTTTTGGTATGAGTCTAGAGTATTGATAGTTGGGAGAATTTATATGTTAAAAAATAACTTAAGAGGGAATTCTAGAAATGGTATTTTTCAAGCAAATCTTACATCAGGGTTTCTAATGGAATTGCTCAGGTTGCTGAAAAGTGTTGAAAATTAAGTAGGCTTAAATGAAAATGGCTATTATTTTTCAGGAAATTTGATTTTGAGTGAGTCAGCATTTTTTGGAAAAACCTTTTTATTTTCCTATAAGTAAATAAATAATATCAAGGCTACTTGGCTCTCGAAAGAGAAGATCAGGAATGATCTGTGTATGTTTCCCTGTCAACAGATCAAAATTTTCCTCTGAAAATGAAGGAAAACATGAGCAAATTTCACCACTTATTTCAGGCAGTGAGGAGGAGGGTCTGGGCCACAGAATTCCCAGTACATTGTTGCATGTTTGTGGGGGTCTGAGGAGTCCTGAGGGGCATGAATAGGGCAGTGCATTCCCTGCATAGCTTTGCTATGGGACAGTGCTTTTGGCAGAGAGCAGCGTTCTTGTGGGCAGACCTGTAGCTGCCATAGAGAGTATGTAGGTATATATATATATGTATATATATATGTAAGTGTGTGTGTATATATATATATAATAACAACTAAGTATTGCTAAGTTAAAGGAGCTATTCCTGGTTGCCCAAAGGTTATGTGCAAGCATCTCAGTGGTTTTTCTGGGTGGCTGGACTCCCACCTTGGATGAGCCTGGCCACCAGTGGAGAGGGGTGACATTCCCAATGCTGACCTGTGTGAGGACTGTATCTTCACACAGAAGTTAGGTGGCAGGAGATGGACAGAAATAGTGATGGAACTCTTCAGAATGTGTGACATGATGACTGCTGGCACCACTACTGTTATAGTGCTGGTGACCTAAGGATGTCAGTGGGACAAAATTTACAGGGAGACAGTATTTTTTATGGGTTGGAACTGATAGATTTATAAAAGAGACAGATAAGATTTTGGGCATATTCACAAGATCCTAAGGGACTTCAGGAGGGATTTGGTCTCTCAAAATTGTTTCTTCTCTTTTTTTTCCCAGCTGTAGATCTAGGTCTCATAAATATGTTTCCATCCCCCTATTAATCCTGTTGTGTTGTGTAGACCCTTCTGTGTGTGGTTTTCCCCCCAGAGATCATACCAGTCTAGTCTGGCACGCAGTTACCACTGTCCCCATTCCTCCCTTATGCCTCTGTCTCTGTCAGCACTTGAAGTCCCTCAGGGTTGCTTTGGCCTTTTTGATTTGAGCTGACTGTGAGTCAGTGCAGAGGTGTGTGGATGGGTGATCAATACCTGTCTTGGTTGTTTTTTATGTCTTTATTTTTCTCCAGGATGCTGCAGACTCTGCTATCCCAGCAGAGAGAAGCTGAAGTTGATCTGAATTGTAGCTCAGACATTCAGCACTTTCCATAGCAGTGAAACAATGCCACTGGGTATAGAAGACTCTTCAGACATAGCAGCTGATACCTGGTTTGGGTTTGGGCCATACAAATGCCTTTGGAGATGAACCCTCTCAGAATCTCTCTTTGTGACTTGTGGTCTCATAAGGACAAGGAATGATCCCTGCAAAGTTTGATAGAAAAGGAATGGCGTTTTGCTCCAGATCCTGATCTATTTCCACTTTGCACCACTAATCAGAAAAGGAATGGCGTTTTGCTCCAGATCCTGATCTATTTCCACTTTGCACCACTAATCAGAGAGGCATGCTGAGAGGCAGTACCTTATCACTTTCCAAGGCCTTTAAAGAGTAGGAACACGGGTACCACTCTGCTTTCCATCCCATGGCCTAATTTATCAAGGTGTTTAGTTGCCGGCTGAAACTCAAGTGTGTCTTGTCTCTCACTGGCCTCTACTTCTCCTTCTGGGAAGCTTTCTCATCTTCTTTCCGTACCATTTCATTTGTGATTCAATCTCCTGGGAACCCTGTGAACTGCACATCTTTCTCTTGAGTTCATGTTCCTTCAGGTTGTCCTGGTGCATCTGATGATCCCATGTTCAAAAAGCTGAGTTGCTGTCTTGGTGGCCCTTTGTCTTGAGGCTGATCTGATGAAGGAAGAAAAGCGTGTGAGGGCAGCTGTGAAGAGAGACGGGGTCTTCTTGACTGTGGTTTATTATCCCCCTGAATGTGATGGGGTCTGTGGTGTTGCCGTTTAGGAGCAAGGGATGGTGGTTACACACATCTTGCATGTGCAGCAGTATAGAAACAGCTGCAGTTCTTGTAGGAATTGTAGAAATTACATATGGAAAGTGAAAAGTTTAAGTGAAAATGCACTTCTGTGATACTGATCTTTTATCTGGCTCTTCTTCACCTTCTGAAGTAACTTTGAACTTGGGAGACTTTTGCCTAATTCAGGGAGTTGCACAGCAGGGCAGCATCTCAGCCAGCTCAGTGGCATGAGTGAGAAGGAGCAAACCCAGAATTTCTCCAGAGGTTGTTGTGTGGTGCAGCTGAGTGGGAGTCTTACAGTGCACATCTGAATAACTCTGGCTCAGTGGAGCAAACACTTCTGCCAAAATATGTTGAACCATTTCAGTCTTCTTTTGCATCAGAAAAGTTTCCTTAAAACATATGCAGATATCAGTATTCATCCACAATCACTGATAACTTCTTACAAAACCTATGGATAATATTTCTTTTTTAGGATGCCTGGTGTCTCACCAGAGTGTGTCCAAAAATTTCAGCTGAAGTAATTTGATGCAAAATGGCATTTATAGACTTTCTTTTTATCTGAATCAAATTCTGGTTTTATCATGGTGGATGTATTTATAATAACCTTTTTTTCCTCAGCCTCAGTAGAGAGAAAAATACTTATTATTTATAATATTAGAATTCAGGTAGGAAGGACATTTCTCTTTGAGGTGTTATAGAGGGGGCAAAAATTTCCTGATTCTAGAAGCTACATATATCTAAGCCCAGCTCAGAGAAGTAGTTTAATATTATTACTGGTTGTAACTATGCTTGTTTAGGAACACTTAAAAGTGCTTATGTTTAGGAGGACATGAGTGTATGTTTCAAGTTTATTGAGTATCTAAGAATAGGCTAAATGAGCATATTTGCTGAATTGAAGTCATTTATCAGGTGAATAGACTTCAACCAGCAGCCACAGCTGAGTTTATGCTAATTCATGGGGATTTCTGACCTCAGTTATCAAGTTATCAATTCAAAAACTTAAATAACTGGCAAATTTCCCCAGGAATAAAGAAAATGTTAGATTGGGGTGGTGGGGTTTTTTTGGTGGTTTTTGGGGGTTTTTTGGGGTTTTTTTTTGTGTGTGTGTGTTTGTTTTTTTGTGGGGCTTTTTGTGGAGGGGTTGTTTGGTGGTTTTTTGGGATTTTTTGGCTAATGTGAGACTTCTCAGCAGTGAAACAGGATAGAGGGGAGGAATTAAATGTTCATTTCCCAGTATAGAGCCTTCTCTTTATTTTCATAGAAACTAAATACACGATGTTCAAATATAAATTTCTTTCCTCCATTTTTTCCTCCATTAACTAGAAGCCAAAGGTCTTAACAGAAATCAATCCATGCAATTTATTTTTAACTTCACCCTGCTTAGCTGTGATTGATTTTTATCTTTGCGATCGATGGTAGAGAAAACGGTTTGGCGGGACAATGGAGCACTCTCCAGCTTGTAGGGGTTGGTCTTTGAGTCTTTTATTGAAGGAATCATTAAAAGCTTATTATGAAACTAATAGGATGAAGACGTTTAAATGATGAACACGATTACACCTGTTTTACTGGTGAATAATGCCTGCTACAGCTGATCTCCTCTCGCTCCTATTTAAAATGCTGGACAGCACTCCAGTGGGGGAAATTAATCCATACAGATGAAAGAAAGTGCATCCCACATGCTAGTTAAAAGCTCTCCTTAAAGCAAGACAGGCAGTAAGTAGTTAGCTACTTTCCTATTCACTGCTGGGTGCTTTTCATCCATTTCTAGCACAGTTTTGTCTTTTCTGTGCCAAATACCACATTTGGAACTTGAGCCTAAACATCTCTAGATAAAAAAAAATTATTAACATTTTCATTTATTTATTTATTTATTATTGATTTTCTTTCTAGGGCTTTTTGTGCTGTACTTTCTTTTATCACTCTCTCCCCTCCCCTCATGTTGTCTGATTGATCAGCTGAAGATGCAAAGTATTGCCTTGGCAAGCTCATATGTTTCCTCTGAAATCAAAAGGACATTTAATGTGTACAATTATGCTCTTCTCATAAGTTGATTTCTGTGTGGGTAATGTGCACCTGCAGCTCTAATGTGGCTTGTGTTTTGGTGTAACTGCACATTTTCTGCAGGAGTTGCTTTTAAAACAAATGCAATACTTTCACTCAGGATTACTCTGTCCTTTAGCTGTGTCATCTTTGCTCTGAGGGGAGAGGGAGCTGAACAGGGTCTGGGCCAGTATAATAAATGTTCCTTTTTCATAGCAGATTTTCTCAGATGGGTGTGATGCTCTAAAGAGTGTCTTGTTTTCCAAGCCTGCTGAGTTTACAAGGCAACTTGAGGGTGCTTCATGCACAGAAGCTCCACAGCGCACTCACATAATTGCATGTTGTTCAGTGGCTGTGCAGAAGGCATAATATTAATGAAAACCACAAGCTGGATGGTACCTATCATGATGGGGTTTATGCTGGGGCAGTGGGCAACCTCACTGCACCAAAATATGTGCAAGATTGTTTTTCCTGGTAATGGTGGGTAATAAAGGAGAAAGAACATTACATGAGGTTCATGTTCTTCCTCATCTTCTGAGCCTCTTGTGAATGGAATTGCGGTCAGGCTTGGAAGAGGAGGCACAGCTTTTCAATCCTCATACTCACAAACCTGTGCAAGGCCTGGGCGGGGCTGTCTCTGAAGAGCCCCAAAATCGCTTGGTAAGGGTGTCAGTGGAGCAGCCTGCCTGCTGAACTTGTGCTTTAATCCACAATTTGATCTGGGGGATTTTATGCTCACAAGAAGGAGAAAGGGAACCTAAAGGTAAAGCGATGAGGAGGGGTGCCGGGGCTCCCTATGGAGTTGGAGAACACAGATCCAGGATGCTGCTACTGATAGAGTATTGCTGAACTTTTGACTCCTACCAGCTCATTTTATGCTACTGGAAAGGAGGGGAACTCTACAAGCAGAGGAATCACCTTGGAAAACATGTGAGGTCTTTATTGAAAATAACATCAACCATATACTATATCTACTTAATATAGCATATTAAGTATATATTTATTCTTAATATACTGTTAAGAACTTGCTGTCATCAAGAAGTGTAAAATTTGGTCCTGTGAGCTTTTTGCTCACTTTCCTGCAAGTTCTTTGAGCAGCAGGAGGCAGATGGGGTCCTCCTTAGCCCAGGGGCATTTCCGAGATTTACTAATTTCATCTTTGTTCCATCAAGATATGCCTTACATTGGAAATTATGAGTCCCAGCATCAGCCAGCCAGGAAGATGATAAAGAAGCCTGATACACTGTGACCTACAGTTCCTCATGTCATCTAGGGCTTCTTCGCAGTCTGTGACCTCTTAACTCACTCTGCTTACCTTCCAAACTTGTTTCACACAGGTGTTTTTGCCTAAGATGAACTTCAACCTAAAAAAAAAAAAAAAAAGCCACAAAGCTTGCTCTTAAATAATTGTATTCAATCATTAACAGAAATGGCTTTGTGTGTCCCTAGACATGTCACAGAAATTATGGAGATAAATAGATTCCATGACAAATTTTATGTAATTTTCTGTAGTCTTGTGAATATATTTGTTTTCTTCTATGTTTGATGCACTCTTTCTCATTACAGGTCAGGAGGGGGAGTGAGCCAACATACCCAGACTTTCAGGGCTTTCAAGGAGAAATTTCTCATGTTTCTCTTCTTAATTGCAGCTAATATAAGTTAGATGAGACTTTTGTCTTAAATGTGGAAATTTTAAAGAAAAGTAGTAGCTCGTGAGTGGAGGGAGGAAGAAAGAACACAGATTAGGAAAGACAGATGTGTTTAATGACAAACACATTTGTCCATAGGAATGGCTGTTTCCACTGGCCAGAAGCCCAATTAAACACATAAAATAGAAATACAGAAAAACAGATTAATGATCCAGTCATTAGCAATGGAGGAAGAAAGAGACAAACCCAGCTAATTCTGTACTGAGCATGACAGATGAGCTCACAGCAAATAATTGGGTGACATTCATCAAATGTGAACCGAAAGGAGGCATTGGAGGGCAAAACACTACCATAATCTCTGGGATTTACAGTGTTAGAGCATTTGCTCACAGGAAAAGAAAAAGTTCATCAAAATAAATTAGGTTGGGCCTTCCAAAATTCATTCTGTATCATGGTGCTTGCCAAAACTTTATTGGAGGCTTGATCATTTTTTTGGAACTGTTATAACTGTGCATGTAAATCATGCAAAGATGAGATCCTGGCTGGGAAAAGCTTACACAACTCCTGCCAAAAGAATTGTGGGTGGCTTCATATTAACTGGCTCAGGAAGAACACAAACCTCAAGATTTCTATTTCTAAACCCTAGTCAAGGTGACCTAGTCCAGGTGGAAGTCTGAAAGGGGTTTAAACTATTGCATAGTTAAACTTAACTGAACTTTAACAATGTTTTAATCCTAGCGTTCTGCATTTAAAAAACCAGACAAACAAACAATACATACAAACACCCCCCCTCCAGTTTTCACAGTACCAGTCTACCAGCACTGGTACCAGTTTTTAGTAGGATAAAGTCAAAAAAATGGTGCAAAGTCTTTGGAGTGTGGCAGACTTGTAGTAATCCTGTTGTGGCACAGAAAGTGGAATTTGATCACCCCTTGATATTTTTGCCACTCTATGTTCACTGGATTAACTGGAAGATTGTTGGACTGCTCCCAGTCTTAATTGGTCATCACAGCATTTACAAAGTATGTAAATATTCATGTCCTCATCTACAAGTTGAAACTCATGTCTCAGCCCATCAGGAGAAGTGGATATTGAATGCAGGGTCCTTACCAAGTAGTCACTGGACATACTCAGTTCATGTGAGAATTGAGAATTTGGGTTTTCCAATGGAGGTAATAAATATTAAAAGAGAACAGGAGATATTTAAATATTCCCTGTGCTATTTAGACAATATGACCTAGAAGTGTGGGATCATTTGAGCAATGCTTGTAGAGCTGAGAGAGATAAAATTACTACAAACATGAATTCTTGCCTTTGAGCTGGACTCAGTATGAATCAACTGCACAGTCTGTTCTCTCCTGTGAAAATTTTATTTTGATGTAGAAGTATTAGATGGGAAATATATCTTTCAGAAGTAGCACTCCCTGACCTGTTCAGCCTGCAGAAGAGAAGGCTGTGGGGAGATATTAGGGCTCTTTACAGTACCTAAAGTAGCTGTAAGAGAGCTGGAGAGGGACTTTGGACAAGGGCATGGAGTGTCAGGACAAGGAGGAATAGCTTTGCACTGAAAGAGGGTAGAATTAGATTAGATACAGGGAAGAACTGGATGGTCTTTAAGGTCCCAACCCAGACCATTGTGTGATTCTATGATCCTCGCAGCTCAGAGCAGGACCCTGAAATGCTCACTGCTGTGCCAGTCCACAGTGCACTTTCCATGAAGTGAGAGTCCAGTGACTGCTGTTTTCTCCCTGTCTCTTCTACTGGATTGTTCTGGGTCCATAGACAAATTGCTTTAGATTTTCCTGTTTGTGTTTAGCCTTGGCTTTAGCTAAATGTTATCTGTATAGAGTTCATTTGCTGTGATATAGGTCATTCTCGTGACCTTATGCCATGTGTACTATAATAGTGTCTGTTCTTTTTTTTTTCTCTTGAGGATGCTAGATAGAGTTATGATGATACTACAAGTAAAAATAGAAAAAAATCTGAAGGAGAAGTCTTGGTATAGAAGCTGGTCGTACATCTAAACCTTCCTTTCTTTCCAGTTTTTCAAACTGTCAGTGGAAAGCCTTGAGTTGATTAGATATCAAATTTCATGACCAATAATAGTGTGTCCTTCAAATGAGTTTCTCCAGGGAAGGAAGCCACTATCTAGAGGTGATATCATTGCTGAGAATACAATTGATGCTGTAGCAGTATTATATGTAAGCTCATTCTCAAATATCACTGTCAGATAAAGGAAGTATATCTAGGAGAGAATCTAGGACCTTTCTCTTAGCTTTATTGGAAACTTAAGAAGCCAACAAGTGATATTCCATACAATAGGCAAGCGCTTTGTGCATTGTTTTATCTTAAGACCTGCAAGACTGCCAAACCAGCAGAGTGTAGGAAATTCACTGATGTAAGCCTTGTTCTAGCCAGGTCTGAGATGGTGCCCAAAAGAGCCCCTACAGCAAGAGCAAGTGACTCTTGACAGGTTTTAGATCCCATATTTTGCAAATTACCTGTGCTAGATCTCATTGATGCATAGCATTTCTGCATAGGCTTTAGTTCATTCAGTCCATAAAACTGCAGATTTGGATGTCTATCAGTTCCCCCCACGCACATCCATTCCCAGAGAGTATGATTTCAGAGACACCAGTTTCATAGTGACAAAGGGCATCTAAGAGCTTAGCTCCAGCTTTCCAAGAGCACATTTACAGTGAGCATTAAATGGTGCTAGTGTGGATCTCTGCTGTTAGTCACTGTAAAAGGTTTTTGGAAGAAAATCCTGGCCTCAAGGGACTTACAGTGCAGACAAGGCTGAGAAGCAGCAGAGAAAAGTGTGATTATCTCCTACTTACAGGGGAAGAACAGAGGCACAGAGATTTTAAATTACTTGCCCAAGGTAATTGAGCTGGACCATGTGATGACACCGGATCCTCCTTTTCCTCCCACTCAGCACTTTTTTTCCTGAGATGCTAAAATCACACTGGATTTGAATCATGAAAGACAAAATGAAAAGTTCAATAGCTTAAATAAATAATTCTCCATCCCTCTCAAGTATGTGATTTCTTTTGAGTTACCCAGATGCCTTTAGGGACAGCTGTGCCTGTCATAGAAAAGATACCTGAAAGAAAGTTTGTCAAGCACTTACAGAAGTGTGATCACAGTGTCTCAGAAGGGTCATCACTCACTTTCTTTGGTGTTTCCATAGGTGACAACTGGTGGAAGAGCAACTTACTATGTGTCCTACAGACGGGAGCCTTTTGCACAGATTAAATTACCCAAATACTCCCTCCCTAAGGTGAGTCCATTATTTGTGAGCACAGACATGTTATATCTTGGGAAGCCAGACATGTGAAGTTCCATGAGGTGAGGTGCCAGGTCCTTCATTTGGATCACAACAGCCCCACACATTGCTACAGGCTGGGGGCAGAGTGGCTGGAAAGTGGCTCAGTGGAAAAGGACCTGGGGGTGTTGGTGGACGGCAGCAGAACATGAGCCAGCAGTTCCTGAGGTGGCTAAGAAAGCAAATGGTATTTTTGTATCAAGAGTATTGTTGCCACCAGAACTAGGAAAATTATCTGTTTTATTACAGATGTGTTAGTGGCCCTGATATAGAATTGTTGCATGCTATAAAATCAGCAGCACTTTTGTAATTTAAAAATCAGAAGTACTTTAAGGCTAGGTGTCATGGAAAACTCTTTGAGCCATGTAAAGGAGGCTTGTTTATGCTGCCCTTAGTCACTAGAATATTTTTGCTGTACAGCAATAACTATCTGTCATGCGCAGATTAATGAACTCTGCTGGAGTTGTACGTATGTGAGGTTGGCAACAGGGTAATGCAATATTTCCACTGCAACTGGTATAAACAGATTGAAATCACTGGGCATTTTGCTTTATTTTCACACTGTTGGAATTGGTATAATACCTCCTTAATCTTTAAGGAATTACAGCTACTGGGCAAGAACAAACTTCCTGATTTAGTCTTCCTTCGTTGAGGGAAATGGCAAATCTCCCACTCATTGTACTCAGTGGGATAGAATTAGGCCCTCAAATGTTTTTTCTCCCCATATCATGCTGATAGGATATGTTAGATCTATTAGAAATAGCCCCATTTAATCAATCCCAACTTTTCATCTAGATACCTCACACAAAAGATTAAGATGCCTCCTAGGCAGGATGAGGATATTGAGCTGATCTTCCTCCAGATATTTTTTCCTGAAATCAGGTCACTCCATCCTTTGGGAGACTTCCAGAATTATGATTTCTTGATGCAGAAACAGTGCAAGGAATTAATCAAGGCCTCTTGGCATTCTACAGAAAGTTTAAATAGATACAAATAGATAAATGGAGTCTCATATAACCACAGTCATTTTGCATCTAGCTGGACCTGTGTCAGTTTGTTCAACAGTGGTAGCAAGGGTGAAGTGCTTCAATACTCAGTCACCACCCTGAAAGTAAATATCTATGAACCTGTTTTAAAATAATACCGAGAAAATGCACTGTCAAATGTCTTTGATATTAAAACTAAATGTGGAAACCCTTGTTAGACTTTTTGTACCTTGGTCAGCAGCAGAAATCCAATGAAGGTTAGTGGGTGGATTATTTGATAGCCCATATATTGTGGGATAACTGATCTCAGATCAACTCTTAATAGGAAAGTATGTTATTAAAAATCACTATCAGCAGTAGCTCAAACTGATGCCTAGACCTCACCTTCAAAAAAATGTGAACTCCAAGGTTTTTTGAAACCATCCCTTGCCAGTTGGAAGCACAAGCCCATTATTTCAGCATGTGAATGAGAATTATCACTGCTTTTAGCCTGGTGCCATATGATGCTTAGTGACTATGAAGACTTCAGGCTCCAAGGCTGTGAATCTTCCATGAGTAATAAAACTGGCTTTCAAATTTATAAATAAAAAATGAAACTGGATGAAATTCCTTGAAGGTACCAGAAATGAAGAAAGCAAAAAACCCTTCTCCCAGCTGGTGATTATTTAAAAAGTGAAATGCAGAAAAGTCACAATGCTGGTAATTTATTGGCTTGCTCTAACAGAAAGTTGTTAAACATACCTATAATTCATGCTCTGTCTCCATTCTTTCATAATTCATGGTAATTACTACATGTCCCGAAGGGCAAAGAAATACAGAGATCCTCAGTAACAGGCCTTTTGTCTTCTTTTAACAGGACATGCATATTATCAGCACAGATGAGAACCAGGTCTTTGCAGCTGTTCAGGAGTGGAACCAGAATGATACCTATAACCTGTACATCTCAGACACCCGAGGGGTCTACTTCACCCTGGCCTTGGAGAACGTGAAAAGCAGCCGAGGACTGGAGGGGAATATTGTCATTGACCTTTATGAGGTATGTAGTAAAAGTCACCCTACAAAGAGCAGCAACAGCCTGCTAGTCCAACCAAGTGTAAATCTCTTACCAGCCTCTCAGGATTTCCATTTTTTTGAGGATCAGCCCTGAGGCATTTCCTGGATGTGATGCTGAGTTGACTCAGGCGGGAATAGATGCAGTTATCCTGCTATAGGTGCAACAACAGATTGGGTTCAAGTCAATGACTGGTTAGCTATGTGTCATTTCCAAAAGGGACAACCCATATCCTTCTCATCCTGATGTGGATATCCATAGAAAGACTAAACATACCTTTTTTCCCCCCTTGGGCACCTAGAGACACCTGCTCAAAGGCAAGGAATCTGGGCTGCACCTTCATGGGCACTGAACAGTTTGTGAACTCTAACCAAAATCTGGTAGGTGCCACTTGCCCAGAGATGACAGATGGATAACTTCCACCCCAAACTGTCTTCCATTCTCATGCTTCTTCCAGGCCTGTCAGCCTTGGCCAGCAGCAGTGCGTTCAGAGCAGTTCCAGTTCCTGGTTTCTTCAGAGCATGCTGGTTTTGGTGTGTTATTACTTGCTGGGGGAAGATCTGCTGAGATCCAGGGCTCAGTGCTTTGCCAGCAGCAAACAGCTAATCAGTAATACTAACAGAAATGGTTGCAGGCTGATTTCTACGGTTACACAGAGAAATGTTCTTGCAGCTGCATGCAGAAGTTAGGACTACACATTTTTTTTTTAATTTCACCCAGAATAATGCTCATTTAACAACATAATCAAATTGTTGATAAAAATCCATGTAGTTTAAGTCAATGAGGGAAAATTCACAAATAACGCAGTGATTAGTATGAAGGACAGGGTTTATGGTGTATTTTCATCTGGTAAAATATATTTTCCTGCCTCGGAAAAAGTATATTTCTTTGCTGTGATGAACCAGCTAAAATTAACATG
Organism: Donacobius atricapilla; assembly: GCA_013397315.1. NCBI lineage: Eukaryota > Metazoa > Chordata > Aves > Passeriformes > Mimidae > Donacobius > Donacobius atricapilla. The sequence continues at coordinate 750,502 of WBMY01002130.1, read as the reverse complement.
TACTGTCTCACATTCCTGGGCAAACCTGTGTACTCCCCAGTGGTATATCGTAGACTTTTCACTGTTAAGTGCTAATAGATTTTTACAGAGTCACTTAAAGATGAGTATCACTCCAGGGGCTTCAGAGTAGAAGGATTTGCATCCTCACAGTTGCCAGGAAGTTGAAGATTTGCAGCAAATTTCTTCTTCCTGTCTCACTTTCACAGCTGTGCAACAGAGACCAGACTCAACATGAAATCTTCTTGGGGATGTTTTGACAGGACCATATTCTGCTGGAATGGGTTCTGCTGATAAAAATCAAAACATTTGAAACAACTGGGTTAATTTGTCAGAATTTGGATGTGGAAGGGAAGTGAATAAATCAAGTTTGCAAAACATCAGTGTCGCAGCATGTTCAGGATTCACATCATTTGTGATGATTTTTTTTTTCTGGTACACAAAAGGATCCCACACTGCTTCTGATGTGATCTTCTATCTCCCCTGTTTGACAATCTGTGTAAGCAGTGTGGAGACCCCATCCTCAGGCTCACAGAGCTCAAGGTGTGACCTGGTACATGCTGCACCTTCAAGCCTGTCATCAGCCTATCTGCAAGAACTCAACGAAATCCAAAAGTGGGCTGTTTCCTAGGGATTTGCTCTGTGGACATCCTTGTCTTTTTCTTCCAAAGAGAGAAACCACACAAGACCTTTCAGCTTTGCAACCATCATCAAGACGTACCTTTAGTGCCATTTGGTGTTCTAGGATTTGATTGAGATGCCTTCATTGCTTTTAGAGACCTTCCACTCCTGAGAGTGCTCAGATGGATGTTGCTTTTGGCCTGTTCTTCCAATGTATTTTTTTCACCTCTCTCCCTTTTTCCTAGGTAGCAGGGATCAAAGGCATATTCCTGGCTAACAGGAAGGTAGATGACCAGATCAAGACTTTCATTACCTACAACAAGGGCAGAGACTGGCGTTTGCTGCAGGCACCGGACACTGATCTAAGAGGAGATCCTGTACTTTGCCAGCTGGTGAGTGCCAGATCTTTTCCAAGGCACAACTGACTCCTTTAGAGCTGCTTTTTGTAGTCACTAGGTTAACAAAACTCCCCGTGTTTTTTCTCTTGACCTTCTGTGTGTTAAATGAATTTAGTAAATTTTTTTATCTATAACTTCGTAGATTTTAAGGGAAAATTCTGGCCATCTTTTTTTGATGTATTTAATAGATTTCAAGTCAGAGTAAGAAAGTTTCTGGGGAAAAGTGCTCTAAGTCAGACTGTTGTTAAAATAAGGACAGACATGCATGTTTGTAGTGCAGAGTTCCTGCTTATCCATCCAAGGAGCATACAACCTATGTGTGCTAAGAGCAGAGGGGTCATTTTCAGAAGGATCAGAGTGTCTGTGTGCAGTCACCAAGGGTTCCTCTGGTATTTAACTTGCTGAATATTAAAGCTTCTGCCTTTTGTTTGTTTTCTGTCAACAGCCCTTTTGCTCATTGCACTTGCGACTTCAACTCTCAGAGAATCCGTATACTTCAGGGAGCATTTCCAGCAAAGAGACAGCTCCTGGGCTGCTGGTGGCAACAGGTAAGAACATAAATGCTTCTCAGCAGTCACCCATATCTCCCTGGGAGCCTGAGAGTATGAGGTATTCCCCACTGGTGTAAAACCTTTCAGCTCTGTTTCAGCAAGTGCTGAACTAATTCACATTATCTCCCATTTGCTGTGAGCTAGGGGAAGGCATATGGCCCCAAGTTCAAAAATGGTGTCAGGTATTTGTTGCTCTACAATAACGCATTTGCAGATCTAAGCCCACACTTTCAAGGTACCATTCCCCAGTGGCTTTACTGGGTCCTGCCATGTTACAACCGCTGATGGACATGTCTGCCTGTTTGCTGCAGGTGCCATGAAGGAGAATAGGACCCAGGGGTTACACTCCTGTGAGGTGTCAATATGCCCCACCTTCTGAGCAGCAAGCACAGAGTTGTCACAAAGTCTGTCAGGGATTCATGGATGCCTGTCTTGTGCACGGGGCCTACCTTTAACTCTGTACTGCTGCAAGACTAGCAGCATTTAATCAACACGGCACGGGCCATTGGTGCTGTGGGCTGTTCTGCAAAATAGTGTAATTGTTTAAATGACAGCCTGCTACAATGCTTCATGGTGGCAGTGGCTGAGCCACTGTAATTAATCTGCAGGATGGATAGGGCTACCAACTCCCCTCAGCTCTGTGGGAGCTGCTGGGCTAGCAAAGTGCTTCCTGAATGGCTGGTGCTACTGAGAGCTGGCCTCTGAGCCATGGAGGCAGTTCTGTCTTTTTAAGTGGACGCTCTTACATACACTCAAATATGTCTGAATAGCTTAGCTGTTCTTTCTAAGGCTCAGCTTATCTCCTTGGTCCTGTTCAGCATAGCAGTGGCCTGCAAGTGTGGGATGTTAGCATATTGTCTGCATAAATTTACACCATTTCTTGCAACAATTTTCATTCTCATGTCCTTCTGTGCTTCAGTGTGCTTGCTAGACTAAGGCAGAACCTGAGATGGGTTCCCTTCATGACATTTATATCTCAACAAGGGAGACACCATGTGGTTTCCAGTTCACTGATCCAGGCCAAATGAAGTGAGATAATTTGGTTTAAACCTCCAGATATCCCCATGCCTAGCCAAGTGGAGTCATCATGCCTGGCAGGTTGCACTTGCTAGACGGATGCTTAGGAACAAGCCCTACTCATGATGGTGTAATTACAAAAGCTTTTTTTAAGACCTTTTAGGAAGCAAATAGAGGCAGCAGGACAGTGAGATTCTAGGCATTGATCTAAATTGTTAGTAAATTAGGTTCTTTTCAAGCTGCCAGTGCATGGGATAAATGCTTTCCCAGTCTAACAATTAACCTTTAAAAGGCAGAATATAATTTCTGCCTTACTGCTTTGTAGATGAAAAACCCTTACCTGTTGGGAATACACACATCTGTTTCTACTAACCAGTTTCACAACAGGGGCACCTCACCATGTTGCTGAATGCATTCAAGGATAAGTTTTGCAATTTTTTCTCACAAGTGTTGGCTGTTCAAACAATTCATTTACAGTGAGACATTTCCAGCAATGATTGGAAGCTTGGACACTGGGTATAGGACAGAGGTTAGATTCCTGCAAATGGAAGAATTATGTTTTATTATCTAATTATACAGCTGCCAAATGCTCTTGACTTTTTGGGAGTTACATTTAGTGAGGTTTGAATGCATGCAGCTGAAACTAGAGGCAGAGAATGAGGGAAATAATGGAACAGCTTTGCACAGAAAGTTTGCAGAACAAAGTGATAACAACAAAATTCTTGCCTTTTTGCTCCCTTTCCTTGCCTCCATCTGTAAATGCCTGTTTGAAAATTCAATTTCCATTTTAGTGTTTAAAATATGGTGATACTAAACTTACACTGCTACCTTTAAATCAGCATCTAATTCTTGAGGACTTCCACTCATGCTAACATACTGGAGTAAGAAGACCTTTGAACTGAAACAGTAGATTTATCCTCTTGAACCTGGGTGTCCCTATAGACTGACCTTTTGTATGATTGCCCACATCAGGTTTTCCTTACAGCCTCATCTAAAATGTGGTGACTGTTGCTGGTGTCAGGGAAGAAGATTAGGTAGATGGGCAGTAGGACATTTCCTATATCCTGAGCACTGATGAAAACACCCTTCTTGAGTTGCGCTGCCTCCCAAAACCAGAACTTTTTTGAAATAGAATTGAGACAAATTATGTAGTTAGTTGAATTCTGTGATGGTAACAAGAGAGTGTCAACCTACTTAAATTTCTAATTTTCTGGCATTAAATGTCAGAAATTTAATTAAGATTTTCATTAGTGTGTTCATCCGTAGAAGAATGACTGACACTTGTGTTGCAGGCAATATTGGCTCTGAACTTTCCTACACGGATGTTGGGGTGTTCATCTCTTCTGATGGTGGCAATTCCTGGAGACAGGTATGTTTTGCACAGCAAAAGAAAGCATGGAGCCTTTTGCTGTTCTTCTGACTCTTAACTTCCCAGTGGAGTGGAGCACTCATGCAGTACTTCATTTGTTTGCAGATCTTTGAGGAGGAATACAACGTTTGGTTTCTGGACTGGGGAGGGGCACTAGTGGCCATGAAACACACATCAGTGCCCATCCGGCACATGTGGTAAGGAAACTTGTCACTTTGAGAGGGTGCCAGTATCAATAAAATGAGCAGAGGAAGTCATTCATATCTATGTTTTACCACCATTTTGGTTTTATTGATGAATATAATGATCCTTGCACCCTTTTATAACTATAATGGCTCCATATATAATCACCCACGTGTATGAATTACTCTTTGCACTTGTAATGTACTATGAACCTCCAGGCGGGGTTTCTTTCCTACAAACACACATATACTAACTCATCCTTTGGGCTTCAGGTATTTCTGAGAGGATGTGTCTCTTGTTCTACATTTTGTTTGCAGAATTTAGCATTAATCTGGTAAAACAGATTAAAGGAGGGAGAGGACAGGGCAATAGGTGTAGATACAGACAACAGAGATACGTTGCTAACCCCTCTAGTATTTGACTATCAGTTTCCAGAGATACTGTGATGGTGACTGATTAGAATTGGAGGTGAAATAGAGCAAAATGATTTCTCAGTTGAAGACACTGTTTTTGCTATAAATGGGTTATAACAGTCCAAGCACTAAATATACCGCTCAAAATTATCCTTTTCTTAGCTCTTACCCCTGTGACTCCTGCACCAGTTAAACATTCTGAAATGCAGAACTAACACTGTTCACAGAAAATGGATGTATTAGCACTACCTTCAGTCTGGGGGCTTGATTGAAAGCAGGACATGTCTAATGGACTGCCCTATCCAGCTTCTAATGTTTAGAAGTGAATTGGTTGGAAATAGCTTTCCGAGACAGGATGTGTTCCTGTCTGCAATACTGGACTGTCTCTCAGCTTGATGGTGCTAAGCACATGTCTATTACTTTGCATGCAGAATAGAAAATGTGGTCTTCGGTCAAACAGAAAAAGAAAACAATGGTGTTTGGCAGCAGTGATGAGGTGTTAGGGTCTCCACTACCTGAGTCACTGTTGTACAAAATCCTCCAGTGAAATTGCAGTCGTTCCAAATCTGGACACCTCAATACAGGTTGACTTCACCCATTTACAAGCTCATGTTCTAGAGATGTACTTTGAGAACATGAACAGCTACTTTTTCAGTATGAAAAGCTTCTGGACTTTATGTTTCTGACCTGACCAGTATCTCTGGAATGACTGCAACATAGATTTCTATAGAAGTTTGAATATATTTCATTTGAGCACATTTCTTTGCCACCTGAGGTAAAGGAATGACTGCTTTAGTCATGATGTGATAGTGGACTGCTAACCATGGGATGTATTGGCTCCGTAACTGGACATAGAGAGGGGAGCAGTATCAGGGCAGACTCCTAATGATGAACTGCAGACTCCAGTCTGTGGAGCGAACGTGTTGGGGTGTGACTGGAGGCCTCTGATGGGTAACTCAGTTGTCATGGCTGTAAATAAAGGGCTCTCAGGAAAGAGGACATCAGGACCATGAGCCAGTCTTCAGATCAAACCAAGGATGAGTCAAGGAAGGAGAAGTGTCTATTAGCCAAGGGTGGGTGTCACTAGCAGTTGGGTGCATCAGACTGCAGCAAGTTGAGCTCTGGAAGAGTGAAAGGTGAGCTCCTGACAGAAAAAGCTGCAAGTCATGTATTAACCATTTGTTACTGTATAATACAAGCCAGGTGTAACTGTTTTAATTGTGTCTTTAACTGTGAAGACGTAGAAAAGCATGTTGCTACAAGTGCCTGTACTTGTATATTGGGAAAGATTTGGTCACAGGTTGACTTTTCATAGGAGCCGACAGCTGAGTGCACCTTTGTTTGCAGAGGTTCATTTCAGATACTCTCCTTTCACAATAAGTCTCCTGAAATGGTGTGTGCAGTTCTATGAATGCCCCACCCACTGTATTAAATGAGTAGTGATTTAGATCTGTTATCAATAAGCTCCAACAGGTTTCCTTCAAAATTGTACCCTTGGGGGCTTTGGAATTTGCTTCATATTGCTTCAGTAGGCACCTGTTCTATAGGCAGGAGTGGAATAGATTAAAGGGAACATGTAAATCTATTAGTTCTCAGGCTGAGACATTGTACAATAAGTTTCATGCTGGAGAAAAGAGGGGTGGATAATTGAAAAGCTGAGAGAACTTTAGCTAAGCTAATGAAGCATGCTGTTCCCCAGAAGTTGAAATGCTATTTGGAGAGATAAGCATGCAAGCAGAATGCATACAAATGCACAGGTGTATGGGAAGATACATACATTTTAATAAATAGATTTAGGGCAGATAATCTTCCTGTGTGCTGTTGTGCTCCCAGAATTCTGTCTTAGGTGTAAAGTTGACTTCCCATTTTTACACAGGTGCATTATGAGTCAGGTGAAGGTGTCGTGCTAGGTGACATGAGGGGCAGAGAGTTAGGGGATGGTGACTGCCAGTCTTGGCTTTCCACACCAGAGATCTGAGGTTGGTGTAACCCATGGTTTATAATACACACTACAGTGGCCTCCTGGTCCTTTGGTGGTGTGTCAGATAGTGTCCTACCTACTTGGAGCAGGGGGATTCAGTGTCCACCAAGAGCCTCCCAGACAGATCTAGGTGCTCAGATGCCTGTGTGCACACACACATTCAACACATTCAACACTCCCGCAAATAAGCCAAATTTACCATTGAATACTCATAGGGATAGAGAGATTGTAGCTAATGCCACGTGGCGTTGATACATGGATGGGTCAAAATGTCTTGTGGTGGTGAAAGCAATTTTCATGCATTCAGGCCAGGTTTGCTTGTGCTCTGAGTGGTGCTTCATGCCAGGTGCTATTCCAGACCTAGAAACAGGTCTTGGCAAAGCTTCTTGATCCCTTGAGGTCTGATGTACAGCTGGATAAAGTATATCCATGTCCTTATTGCCAGTGTTTATGCTTTCTAAAGCTTTGATGCTTCAAAGCACATCAAGAGCATTAATTTAGTGGGCTGGGAAATGGCAAAGATTGGTGCTTGTCTGTAAATCCAGCTGCTGGAGCTTGCAGACCTTATCCAACATTTAATTGCTACAATTGCTCTAGAGTAAGTCTTTTTATGTGTATAAATGTTGTCTGCTTCTATCCCAGGGTGAGTTTTGATGAGGGAAGAACCTGGACTAAATACAGTTTCACATCAACACCACTTTTTGTGGATGGATCCCTTGTAGACCCTGGCATAGAGACCCAGATAATGACGTAAGTACAGCAGCTCCTATTTTAAATTGTGATGGCAGAAGGGGTGCATGGAGAGCCCTAAGTGCATGGTAACCTCATGATGTGCAGTGCAGCGTTGTGTAGTTGCACATGCAGTGTTTCATGAAGGCATGGTGGTGTTTTGTGGGTTTTGCTGGTGGCCACAGGCCTGGCTGACATGTTCTTGCATCATGTGGCAAAGGGATGATGGAGCCAAGCTCTTTCCCGCAGTGATAGGGGCTATAGCGAGGAGAGATGGTCCCAAGCTGTGGCTTGAGAGTTCACATAGAGTGGTAGATAGATCTACTTCTCTGGAGAGTGGTGTAGCCTTGGCCAGGTTGCAACTGGTGATTACCAGAGGTCCTTTCTCATAATTACTGCTGAGATTGCATTCCTTGCATCTGGTGGCCCGGGGACTGCAGTGCTCTTCAGAAGTCAGAGATCTGTATGGTTGTACCTCATGCCAGTACACTGCTTGCTCCAGTTGTGCAACATGACTGTCTTTTGAGATTGCTGGTGGGTATGAATATCCCTCAACCTTGTTGCTTGCATTGTGGGCTGTACATCCGTTTATAGCTCAAGCAAGAAGTGTTCTCATTGTGCATATTCAGCTCAGAATAACCTTCCTGTTCTGGGGTGTGTTATGCTATGGTTCACCCATCCCATGGAAGGAAGAGCCTGGGCTGGCACTGATGGTGCTGGGACTTTCCTCCTCCCAGGACTCCTGAAGCACTGGGTAAGGCTGGTGGGACCAGTGGAGCGATGTTGGCGCAAGAACAGGCCAGGATTGGAGTTTACCAACCAGGAAAGGGAAGTTTTTAAGTTCAAAGGCATCTTTAAGTAGTCATCTGACCTCTTGCACAAAGCAGATCAGAGCACTGTGCTCTGGGATTCTGAACAAAGGACAAGATGCACAGCCTTCGTTGGTTTCAGAAATGCCTTCTTACCTGTGTGTCTTTGGACTGGCTGAAACAGCTTTCTGAAAAACATCAGGAAGCAAGGTGGCTAAGATGCCTTGGGCTGAGGCATGCCTGTGAAGCATACCCACAGTGGCATGAAGAAGTGCCTTTGGTTAATCACATCAGACACTGTTGCACCACCCCAGTTCAGGAGCAGGAGATTGATTATAAATTTCATCTTACAATCAATCTGCTTTTCCTGCTTTTCTGCATCTGCACTTGAAGTTCCCACACATTTTCACTGCTTGCAAGAGAAAAGAGATTCAGGTCAGGTTTATTTTCTTCTAGGCTTCAGTCCATCTGCATACTTTTATGGCATAAACGCACAGGTGGAGCTCCTCGCTGGTGTCACAGGTAGTGAGAAATTGAGTGTCATCAGTTTCTGAGGAAGTTTGGACAGGATAATAGTTGTGTGTCAGACATTTCTGCTACCGATTTGAATGATTTGTGTTGTTACGCCTTCAAAACCAGCTCTATGTCAGCTTTACACAAACAGAAGTGATCATGTGTCTATACTTGAAGTTGAGCTCAGCTGCAAGAGAGGAGCTGGGGGAAAATTATATTTTACTCCTCAACCAAATAGTAATTTGAACTGGTTTCTGTGCCGTCTATGCCATGGCAGAAGAAATGTTTTGGTGCTGTTGCCTTGGGGGGCTCAGGAACGCTGACTCCTGTATAGCACATCCATATCTCCTGTGATAAGCTGTCTTAGGAAGGACAGGCTAAGTAATTATGGTTGTGCTTCACACAGCAATACTCCTGTGCTTTATTCCCAAACAGTGCCGGAGCAAAACAAGGCAGCCTCTGTGTCCGTCACAGACAGCTACTGAGATTTTATCGGAGTAGAGGTGGTGTCAGTTCTGGTAGCATTGCTCGCTTTTCCTTTATTCCAAAAGAATGCCTTTTTTTTTTTTCCTTTCCAAAAAAGCAATGTCCTTTTTTTATAGAAGAATACATCTGTACATCCCTTGCCTTGCTATCTGCAAACATTGCTCTGCTTTTGCAAAGGGCAAGACTCAACAGCATATGATATACCTGTGAGCCTTTTCAGAACACTGCTGTGAGCATCCTGTTGGGAAAATACATATGTTAATTCCCAGCTAAAGATTAGAACCTGCACTACTCTGCACTCTGTGCATTTTTTCTGCAAATGCAATGATAATGTGTAACTTTCTGTGTTGTTTAATATGGTGTTTTTCTGTGAAATTCTTCATGCAATGTGTGTCACTTTCCAGCTACATACACCTGCAGACACACGCACACACACGTGAAGAGAGATAGATCTGAACTCACATAAATCTGCACGTCAGCACCTTCATTGAAATCAATGGAGCTAATCAGTTGCAACTAGCTGTGGATTTAGACCATTTACTTTATAAATCAATGCAGTTTTCTTTTGAGGTGAAAAATGCATTATAAATCTATGATTATTGTTATTTATATCTTTGTAGTCGTCTGGTGGAGAATGTAGAAAGTGAGTTATCTTCCTGAATATTGTGTATTAGGTTTGTTGAGAACTTCTTCTTTTTAAATCTTTGCAGGCATATTACCATTATTATTGCCATTGCTATTGTTATTGTTATTGTCTTTATTATTACTGTCATCATTAGCAATTTCTAAAACCATTCTTAATAGTCTGTAAAAGCCATACAAAGAAATTTCACATGACACTTGCAATGAATGTTTAGAGAAATTTCTATCTGCAGCATGAAAGGAAGTGAGGAGGAAAGAGCCCATTTATAAAGCTCTATGCAAACCATTTCTATGCAGCACACTTAAGTGTTTACCCCAATGAGAATTTTAGTGAGCTCATCTATAAGGGCAGTGTGGGGTGATGCCGACCTTGTGTAAGCTTTGGCTGAGAAGAAATCAATGCCTTTCTATTGCTGCTTGCCACCCTCTGAACCAAGATTACATGGTGGTTTGGAGGTACATGAAATTCGTGTTTGTGGGTAGAAATCTCAAAGAGCTCAAGAAGCTGATGAGAGGAGCACAGCAGTTTGGGATTTGCATCCCAAACTGATCATGGAGTCAGTGGGAGCTCTTAGACTTGAACCAGCGCTGAGGCAGAGAGACCAAGGCAGTGGTTGTATTTGTGTACTGCCAAACTGGGCAGGTTCGTGGCTTTTAAAAGTTTGTCTCTCATCCTGGGAAATGTAGAATGCTTCATCTAGTGGTCTCAGCTGATTCCTGTTAGAAAAGATTTCTTCCGTAGATTTGCATCAAAGTGGTCTGTGTTCACCTATTTAAAAAAAATAATATTCTGAGGGGAATGTGTATTTCATAGTCATTATACTCCAACTATTATTAACATATTGCATTATTAACAATATTTTCATAATACTATTTTATTAAAATCAATATATCAGTAGAATGACTTTCCCAACTTTCATTTTGTGCCACATGCTGTGAGAGGCTCTCTGGGCTGTAGAAAGCAGCACACGATTTTGTACTACTTCATAGCTATTAAGTGAGCTTTTTCCATATCTGTCTTTATTGTATAAGTATCCTAAGCTTTTTGAATCCTCTGTGCTTTGTCCTGTGTATGCTTGTCCTAAACAGTCCTAAAAAACTTGTCAGTATGGTAACATAGGTAATTTGCATGAAGGGGCTTTATATGATTCTGAATATCTAAGAGTACTTTGAATTGGGAGCTGCTTTTAGTCGGGCATTGGACAGGATGTCTTGCAGAGGTCTGTTACAACCTAAATTATTCTATGATTTTGTAAGTTTGTCTGGCTATAATGCTGCAAGATTGAATTATTTCCTTACAAGCTGGGTGAGCTCTGTTAAGAACATGGTTTTGTGATGCACAGGGAAGTGTCATGAGACTGTGAGCTGCTCTGCGTTGAACTGCTGCCTAACCAAAGTAAATCCACTGTCCTTCCTCCAGTCCTGGCTGATCATCTTCTGCAGTTCCTTTTGTTGTTGTTTTTGATACTTCTCTCACCTGGCAAGAGGTTCAGTTCAGCTCCTTTAGTGTAGAGCTTTGTACCAAAGCACGTTGAGGTGCTTGGTGTAGAGAAAGTAGCTGTGGAGCACACACAGGGTCCTCAAGGAAAATAAACACATGAGGGTGGTGGGTTAGACATATTCTCAGATGAATGCCTATAATGCACTAGCCTTTTTGAAATCTACAGGTTTCTAAGTTCTGTGCTGTGCCCCTCACTGTTAACTAGTATATCTTTTAATGATGTCATGTTCTGATGGGGCAGATCTAACATTTCTGGATTGACAAGCCATAGGCACAGCGTATTACTTGTCTGAGGTTGTCCAACAGGGGAAAGGAATTACACTGTATTCCCCTTCTAGTCAATTGTGATGTATCCAAACTAGTTTGTGCCATTCAAATCAGAGGCAAGATGTTTTCATGGGTCCAGAGAAGGGTTTTATGTTGTTCCAGCTCTGACTCATACTTATTACCCTGCCACTTCATCTCCTGTGCTAAGCATCTCTCCAAACCTATATTAAAAGAAATAACCTTTTTGCTTCACAGCCCTGCATCATTTTAGTGGACTCATTATGTGTGTATGTGTGCAGACACTCATTTACAGATGGGGATCATTAAGTTTCTCTGTACTGCTAAATAAATATTTATGTAGACACACCCACGTGTGTATATAAATTTCTATGTAGTTCTACATATGTGAATTTAATGATCTCTATATATGTGTGTATGCATAATTGAGCATTAATATTTTCAGTGAGCTGAAAGTTGGTCTGTCAACATTGCTGTGACTACTGCCCTTGGCTGTGTGTGTTAGAAAATGGTCCTGGTTGTAAATGAATAGGGTACAAGTCCTGGCCCTTTCTAACACCTTGTTTATGTGGCCATGCAGCTTTACCAGAGATGAGGTGGAAATAACATTTTCTTTCCAGGAGACCTATAAAATTACTGGCAATCCATCACGGGGTGGCAGAAGAGTGAGGAAGAATGAATAAGTAATTGAGAGATGTTGGAAAAGTTGAGATGGGTGCCAGGGGAGGCTTGAGGTGAGAAAGAACTAAAAGCACAGGCCACACTGTGTCAGACCAGAAGTCCTTCTATTTTAGTTCCATGTTCCAACAGTGGCAAAGTAGAGGATGCTAAAAATATATATATTATACCAAATGATACTAAAAATATGATTACCTTATATACTTCTCACATTTATAGAGATTTACAAATAAGGAACTTTCTTGGCCAAATATGTTATTCTTTGTATTTCTAAGGCATTCATGAGTTTTCCTATTTTTGAGGGTTTGCTCTCTAAATACTTAGAAAAAGTTTTTAGCGGTCACCTTATCCTGTGGCCAGGAGTTCCATCAGTTATTCTTATTCTGAAGAACTGACTGACATGTGGAAGACATCAGCAAATTAGTTAAAGGTATGAAGGCAATGTGAAGAGATTCGGATTCACACTCAGCAGAGATTCAGCAAATTGAGTATGAGAAAAGGGCAACAGCTCCCAGGTCTGAGCTCCCACTGAGTTCAAAGTTACATGGGAGCCAGGAGTCATTTTCCTGTCTTTTTCTGATAAGGTGATTATCATCTTTTCTCTTCAAGCAAGGCAACATCCGCTGCCCTTTGCTCAAGTCTTACATTTAAAAGCTAACACAGGAAAGAAAATTACAAGCGGACACAGCGTCCTTGAAGTGGTCTGCCCCTTTGCCTAGGGGTAGGGAGCCATGGGTCTGCCACCTCTGAGTGGGTGCACAGAGGAAAATTAAGGTGGAACCAGTGATAGGAAATAGTGCCTTTGCTGGGATGAGGTCAGAGGAGCTTGTGTTCTCCCCCTGGTGCCAGGCTTTGCTCTCCACAGCCAGCACCCCTGCTTAGCAACCTCAGCAAATGAGAGATGATGGGAGTAGATGGCAAAACACCATGAGGTTGTTTTACCTAGAAGGAATTGAGGCTCTTGTACAATGTGCACAAAGAAAAAGAGTTAGTGTTTCTCAGTTCCCATGGCCCACAGGTGCCTTTAAATTTCCCTGGCATCAATCTGTCCTCTTTTCACTTCACTCTGTAAGGAAAGAGGAAGAAGCCATCTGAAGAAAACATAGATCTTCTGCAGTCTTGACTGCTGCTGAGCCACACAGAAATTTGGCAAAGAGGGAATCTGGGAGAAAGATTTCACCAGAGTTGTCTCGAAAGCTAAATCCAACCTGCAGCTTCCAGTGAAGAAAATGAGACAGGGAGCTGTTGTGCTGAAAGAGTCTGAACTCTGTCCTTATTTAGCATCACTTCCATAGGGAACCAAGGCTGTCCATCCAGCCTGTGCATTTTCTTAGGGCTACCAAAACTGCAGAGCAAAAGATCTCTAAAGATCAGAGAGAAGATTTCAAATTCTGATTTATCCAAATTGCATGGGTAAATACTAGATACCATTAGATACTAGGAAAGACTGTTAGGTTATCATTGTTGTCCCTACTGTGGTTTTATCTCACTTTTCAGTTTTCCTTTCTTCTTGTGTTCATTGCAATATCTGTTCGTGGTGCAACTGGCATTGTAATTGGCTATGGATTTTCCTGCAAGGCTCTGATGTGTCCTTGTGAGTTCAGTTTCCCTGTCCTCACTCAGGGGACTGTGCAGACTGCAGTGCACAAACCTATATGAGGACTCTTTATAATAGAATCCACGAAATTAAAGAGAATCTGTAAAAATAATGACTGCACACAGAAAAAAAAGTAAAATTTGGAACTTAATCCAAGAACAAAAATTCCAAATACAATTATTATGAAAGGAAACCAAAATGATTGAGAGGATATTGGCATTTGCCATAGTGAGCTGCATTTGTGATCTAATTTCAAAACCTTCTTGAAGTAATGAATAGCTTGGAGTTTGTGAGAAAATGATCAATCTGCTAATGGCATCAAGTGACTTTACAATGGACAAGAAAATGAGTGTTATAGGAATTCCCATTTTATCCCAGCAGATGATCAGTTTATACCCTGGCGTGAGAGAGTTTATTACCCATATCATTTTCTTTGTTTGCAAGACTTAAAAACATTATTAAAGACCCCAAGATAAATCAGTGTCTCCTCCTCCTCCCATATCCCTCTCTGCCAGAGGAGTAGTCTGGTTTTTAGCCCTTGGATCTCTGCATGAATTCACCTAAACTGTCCACAAGAGGCACAATATTGATTGTCCTTGCAGATAATACTTGCAGTGTGAGCTGAGGTCTTTCTGTGGTACCTGAAAGACAAATCAGGTGATGAGAACATCTACTTAGAGTAATCTTTCTCAGACAGCATCGTGTGATTTATTTGGCTTTAGGAAAAGAATGTCTGTGACCCCAGACCAGTTCCCAGCAGTTGCACCATGTACTCAGAAGATTCCTGGCAGAAGCCATGACACATGGAGAAGGCATTGTGCTCTGTGGCACATATTGTCTGTCTTTGACTTTCTGGGGCAAACATTACTGTCATTGGAGTCAAGTGCTATTTATGGATGGTAGATCAAATATTATGCTAAAATAGTCAACATCATTAGTTGTATTTTGCCGGTAGGGAAGTTGAGGGAGAGCAAAGGACCATGGCCAGTCACTCAGCAGGCTCTCATTGGGAGAGCTTGGCAGTAACACAGGTGCCGAGTCCCAGACGGGTATCCCACTGTGCAGACTTTTCCCATTTCTCTGGGGGAGGGAGATGCTCAGTCATGTCTATAATGCTCAGACAAGGGGGAGGGAGAGGTGAGCATATGCAGGGAGGAGGACTAGAGAAAGGTGTGTTCACTCGAGACTGGAACTTGCTGAAGTAAGTAAAAGAAAGAAGCCCTTGCACAAGGAGCCAGAATGAGCAGCAGACTGATAAATGATTTCCCTAGATAAAAGGACAAGTTTTGCCTGATGGCAATACAATCCAGCTGTTTTCATCTAGAAGCTCATATGCTTTGTTTCTTGTGCTGCTAAGTAAGGACAGCTGGATCTTGGCCCTGTGCTGTCCTGCCTACAGGTGGGCTGGGCTGTACGAAGCACTCGGGCCTGATGGAGGGTGCACAAGAAGGGGCAGGATGCTGTGCACACATGCATTCCTGAGTCTTTCACCTTCCTGTGAGAGCAAGACGTGAAATATTCTGGTGCTCTGATCCCACCAACCTTCAGGGGACTGAGAAACTACATTGCCTTAGCACCTTTCCTGCTCAGTCTCTCCCTGATCTTGCACACCAGCTTTTCCGGGAGCTCGAAGGCTCAGTGTTGGGTTGGCTGCAGAGTTCTCTCTGACAGATTTTTGATCACTGAACTGAGTGAGAGTTGGAAAGTGTCTCAGTAGAGCTTCCTCTTCTGAGCCTTCTTCTCTGATATCCAGGCAAGGCTCGTCACTGTGCTTCACCTGTCACTGGCTTTTGGAGCTTACATATTCTAAGGAATGGCTTCCACATTTGTACTGGACATTTCTGGCTGGAAATCTGCTGATTTATAGGATGTAGGGTTGAAATCGCCGAATGTGTTGTGTTATCCAGCTTCTGGCAAAGCAGCAGCACCTGCCACTGCTGAGACCACAGACCCGTAAGGGGAGGAAATACTCAGATTGCTGATACCTGCCAGTATCTTTTCTAGAAGAGAGTGGCAACATCTTCAGGTTTCAAAGCTGTCAGAAACTGGTTGTCTTTCATAAGTGCTTCGAAGAAGAGAAGGAACACTTCTGAAAAACAGCATTAAAAATTAATATGCTTTCCCATCCCCCTTGCTAGGTGTCTCATACTCTCTTTCATGTTGCTGGGATTTCTTTTGAAGCAATTGTCATGTAAAGTGGTTTGAGAACATTGGTAATAAATTTTTTAGAGACCGAATTTCAAAAGGTTTGGTTTGTCATTTGGGAAGTTCTTATTTTGATAGCACTTTCTATTTGAAAAAAATAATAACAAAAAAAAAAATCCCTGTCTCCCCTTGTGGGGAAAAAAATCCACTGCCTTATGCAGTGTTTGTGCAGCTAAAGGGGAAATTGAGTCCAAACTGTAGGGCTGCTTTGTAATTACACATTCTGCAGATTACTTACTAATTGCACTTGGCATTACTTGCTAACTGAAAGATCATGCTGTGCCATGTCATTTGCAGTGGTTTTCCTCCTCTCCTACCACTGTAAAGGGAGTGCCCATTGAGCTGATGGATAATACCAGGACTGTTTTCCAAAGCTGAGGGAAAGAATCTGCCATGATTGTACTGTAGGATTTTTATAGCAGGGTTTTAGTTTTGATCTATATTCACACAAACTCTTTTCCTGCCCCATCTCCTGTCTCTCTCCTGACCTGAAATCTGGCAGTGGTACAGCTTTTCATGACCAGTTCAATATGAATTGCTGGTGGCCAACACTTTGAATTGCCTTCTTGTGGGCAATCTCGATGTTAGGACATTCAGTTTCAGTGGAAATAAACCACATCCCTCAGATTTAATCTGCAGGAGAAATTCTGTGAAATTCTTGTGTGACGCTTCTCCTTGGGAAATAGAATACAGACCAAGAATTTCTTGGACAATTTTGTCCTCATGCAGGCTGCTGTCTCGTGTTGATACATTCTTGATAGTTTCACTGCTGTTGCTTTTTCTCCTTCTGAATAGAATCAGTGGAAGGCCTTATATCTGAGAGGATCTGTATAGATGGTCTAAATTAAACATATTTGTACTGACTGAAAATCTAGATCCAAATGGATGGTATATTTTATTTGAAAGAAAATACATCTCTTTTTTCTAGGAAAAACAGCAGCTATTTTTCTTACTTTATTTTGGCCCACAGACAGAAGTACAGCAGCCCTGAGTCATCACCCATTGCCCTCAGGCTACTGTTGCTAGTTGACAGGTCAGCCAAAAGCAACTGAATTAAAAGCTCCAAAGTGGCTCTTAGAAACCAAATTCATTGTTTAGGAAAAAAATCAGACAGTGCTTTGTGTTGGCAATTGCCTGCCTTTAGAGTGTCATCTTTCATTTTTTATGTTTCCTGTGTTTCCAGTCTCTTACTCCCTGCATCATCTTGCCAGGCATGAGACCATTTAACTCTCCCTCTCCCACTCTCCCTAATTGCTGATTTGTGTCTCTTTCAATTAATTTCTACTTCCTTTTCTCCGTCCCTTTCTATCCAATTTCCTTGTAACTTGTGACCTCCTTTAATGCTAATTCTATCCAAATCCTAATAAAAAATTTTGGAGATTACACAGCCCATTTGGTTTTCTCTAAAGTAATGATTTATGTTTAATTCATGGAGAAATAGCTCATAAAATCTGGTCCCACCAGCACAACTTTTGCAACTGTTCGATTGTTGTTTGTGTGGTTTTGGCCCAGACAGCTCAGCCTGCACACAGGATTTTGTCTCACTTTACTGCTACTTCCTTACACAGAGATGAAATCAGATCCAGATTTTATAACAGGCCCTATTCTTTGTGTGAAATTGTCAGCATTTTCTTTCATTGACTCAAAAGCTGTAAATATCAACAAGTTAAGGAGGTACATCTGTGTACCAAGACTTTCTGTAAGTGTTCACTGAGCTAGCAACTCTAGCATAGGCTCGCCATTTCCCAGGAAATGTAGGACCAGGGTAGCCTGACTTGTGGGGAAAAAAAACCCCAAGCAAATCAAGGCAATTATAAATGAGAGGATATCTGTTAAGATTGCAGCAGTAGCAACATGTGCGTCTCTGCTGGATATCAGAAAGAGAATGAGCACCTTCAGTTGTGGTGAATTACCTACTCACTGCTCAGACCTGGGGCTCCCTCTGGTTTCAGTGAGAGAAGAGCTTCCTCTCCAGGGACTAGAAAAATTAAAAAACAAAACCAAAAAACAAACCAAAACCCAAACCAACATATGCTTGTTTTCCTGACAAGGGGTGATTCTTCCAGATTGTGCTTCATAGTACTTCTTGGGTTTGTCCATGAAATATCTACTTCTGGCACTTCCTGTTAGATGCACAGATGTAAATAAGGAGAGATTTTAACTGAAATCAGATGGTGATCTTACTTGACTTTCTTCCTTTCTACATTCTCAAAACAAAAGCACAGATTCAGGTCAGCTGAAGTATTTACTAATCTGGGTGATTCTACCATTGGGAATTTTTTGCTTGCTAAGACACTTCCTCTGCAAGCATTTTTCTTTTACAATAAAAGGAAATAAAAATCGAGGTTTGTTTCAGGCTTTTCTAAATGAAACAGTCTATTTATGATGACACTGCAATTAGCTTTTCTCTCAGTATTATCAATCAAAGTATATGTTTGGCTCTTTTTCCATAGTTCTGGCTTTACTTTTTTGTTGATCCTTCCATCTGCTTGTGTAGTTCATCTTAAAAGATGCTGTCTACTAAGTATATTACACACTTTTGCTTTTATTTTATTTTTAGATATTAAAAATGCTTACAGTCTATTCTGTGGGACCTAATCTTGTTAAAATCTGGCTTCAGAGGTCCCCAAGGGACGTTGAGAAAAGCAAAAAAAGCACCCAACCTTTTCATGTCTCTCACCTTGTTGATGTCCAGCGAAGGAAAACTGCTTCAGAAAGGAGGGTACTTTGGATGTTAGGTGTAGTGAAGATTACCTTATCAACTTCTTCCTTCCTTGGCATCTCCAGCCCTCTGTCTCAGTGCTGGGCACATCCGAGGTCAGCAGGCGTTACACACAAAGAGCTGGGAGGACTGGTGAGGGGAAAACCTTCCATCTTCTTCCAGACCAGACAAGTACAGGCTTGCTTGCTCCGTATGATGTCCTACCAGTTTACTTCAGAAATGATAGAAAAGGACTTGATTTAGGCATAAGAAATTTACATTTTAATACCTGGGCAGCTTGTCTGAAACTGCCAGCAGGGATAGATCCACATGGATACGGCAAATGCCTTTCCTGTGGGAGCTATTACTTGAGCAAGTCTGCTTCTCATACCAGGAGCAGGGACAGGGATTGAATCTATGGACCAGACGCAGGTGAGTTGTTATCTTTGACCCTCAATTCATTCTGTCGACCTGGCCGGAATGAGCAGTATTGAATTACATAAAAAGCACAACTATCAACAATACAAGGAATGATAAGGCAAAAGCAATGCAATTCGAGAAGAGAGCACTGTATAAATGTAAAAAGCCTTTTAAAGAACTCCTGGACAAGGTTATCCAGGTAGTGTATACCACATTTGTAAATTACTATGTATTTAAAAAATTAATGAAAGATATTATTATAGTAGTATTACCAATGATCATCTCTAAAATTACTCCATCATGAAACTGTAAGCGTTTCAGAATTGATTTTCATGTTTCTAATAGTTTTTCTGCAGATTAATGGCATCCTGCCCTGGCAATAAAAGCCTTGCCTTGTTTCTCCAAAGAAAGGATTGGGAAGCATTTTCTGTTTTCTTAGCAATGATTTCACTGTAAGCTATGCATAGAGCCAGTTGGGAAGATGCTGTCCTATTAGCTAAGATTTTATGTGGAGCTATAACTGCTTACTCAGAGGGATAGAACAAAATCTATGCCATCTAAAGCCAGTAAATTACCATTCTATGTCTTAGGTTGGAGAACCTTTGTTAAATTGAGCTTAGTCAGAAAACCAACTCTATCTAAATACCATCTGGGCTCCTGCGTTTATTGCTTCTCAAGGACTTCCAGATCAGACTGCATATATGGAAAAATCAAAATATACCTTCTTTGTTGGCTTCTCAAAGCTGGACCTTGAAAACCAGCTCTCTTGTTTTCTATCCTTGCAACAAGCAGTTAAGAGCTTTCAGTTAGACCATGGTAGATGAAGTTATTAAGGTGAAACTTATAGTACTTCATTTATTTTCGCCCTGTATTATCTTGATAGTTGAGCTATGTTTATTAAAAAATCCACCTCCCTTGTTTAGTGAACAGAGTAAATGGGAAATGAAGGCACACGGGAATCACGCAAGTTGAATGAAATGATGTCTTCAAAGCGATATGAGGACTAACCAGTTGAGTAGGAAAAAATAAGGCCCCGCCAATCTCTATTTGAATCTCTTTCCTTGGAGCTTGTTTTGTTTATTTGCACCTGATATAGAAACCAGTATGTAGGAACTGGAGCATTTTCTGCCAAGCCCTTATTGATAGCTAGACACTATAAGTTTTAAAATACTGTAGCTCTTTTCTGTCTGTCCAACCCTCTATTGGATCTGGCCACCTCAAAACAGATACAGTGGGAGAGGTCATGGGTATGGCACTATGGAAAAACATCCAGCGATGTCATTCACAAAACTGAGAGAGTGGAGTTCAGCTGCAACACCTGTTTTTTTCAGCTGGGGGTTGTGCCCTGTCATTGTTTGTTTAGCTCATTTTAAATTTCACAAACAATGAAGATTTTCATCACTTTCCAAGGAAAGCTGCTTGATAGAACGTTGGACCCCCACAGATCACATAGTGCTCTCCTCCATTCCTTGTACGTGCTTGTAGAAACCGTCAGAAGTTTCGAATGCACAACAAAGTCCTCCTGGATTGTCACATGGCGTTCATGGTGTTGGCCAACGAAGCCCCTCTGTGGGTGGCATCTGGCATTGGTGAGCAGTGCTCACAGGGTGCAGGGGCTTGTTGGCTTCTCTGCTGCTCTTAAGTCTCTTCCACAGTGATTGATTAGCCTGAAGGAGCTTTTTATTTGGAAGGGGAGGGTGGAGTAGAGAAGTTACTACTTTAGAAATCAGGTGACCTAGAGCCATCTCTGCAGTGCAGAGAAAAATATCTCTCTCTGTTCACACTCCTCTAATTACATTTTGTGTAGTGTTGTTTCCATCTAAACTATAGCAATTATACACAAAGATCTTATTTGAAATAATTTAATTAAAGAGTATCTAGTGTTCTGTGCTTTTGGAATGCTAATATGTTGCCTTCCTCTTAGAAAAACTTGGAGTTTTTTCATTAATTATCATGGAAGAATTTCAATGTCAGAAAGAATTTTTTAAATTCTTTTTTTAATAGTTTGAAAAATCAAGTAATTCTGGTGATTTTTGTAAACCGAAAAAGAAACCTTTTGCTCTCCTGATGGACAATTACTAAGGGACAATCTGAGGAACAAGATTTTCCTTTTAGATGCATAGATTTGCAAAATGTCAGATCCTTCCAACCCTGTCCTCTTCTGGGTTTAGGCCAATGTTTCTGTTTGGTCATGTTCTCGCATCCTTTTGCTGTGTTTTCCATGTAATAAGCACCAACTCCTATACTGGTATAAGTCTGCTGGACTAAATGATTTCTGCCTGCTGCACTGCTGCTTTGCAGGGTCTGGTGTTTCAGTCATGCAGCACAAACAAGGTTGTGTGTGCTGAAAGCAGTTTTAATGTAACAGCTGATGGGACGTACCCAGTGCCAAGGAAAAGTGGGGAGGGGAGCTGCAGTTAGAATTCCTATTGAGTACAGTTTTGGAAGATTTCTACAACCCCCACCATGCTCCTTCGCATTCCTCCCTTCTCCCTCCTCCTCCCAATGAGTGCTCTGGCACCCCATGCTGCTGTGGTGTCCGTGGATTTGTCTTGGTCCAGGGTGTGCCTTCCATGCTGAGGAACAGGAATTGCAGCTTCTCCCGTGGTGTGGCCTGAATGCTGTGGTGTTTCCTGTCACTAATACCCCCCAGTTAGGAAAATACTAAGAATGGTTCTGGACAGCAACAATCTACACAATAAATCCATTCTACCAGAGTTCCTTCCCCATTTGCTCACTTCTAACCTGAACCACTTGTTCATGACATCACACAGGTTCTTCCTGTGTCATCATCCTGCTGGTCAGCTTCATGGAGCTTCTCTGTGAGTCAGAACTTGGATATAGAAAGGTGTCCACAGCAAACCCACCACTTCATACTCTCAGATATTGCCCACCCAGCTTTGTCTCCCTGATCCCCATGAGCTGAGACAGGTCTCCAGGGGAGAGCGTGATGGATTCCTGGGTGCTTGTTGTTTCATGGAGAACAGCACAGTGCAGACTACAGGAGTGAGGGGAGAGCAAAGCCAGCAGCTCTGTATGATTACAGTGTAAACCAAGATGAACTAGAATAAAGAATGGCAGCTCACTGGGGACACGGCGGGATCTGAATTACAGTCAGTGTGGGGAAGTTTTGTCTTCTGCTTCTCTTTTGATTTCACAGGAAAATTTGTAAATCTTGTCTTTCACCCTCTCTCTTTGTTGGTCTGGAATAATCAGAACAACAAAAATTTTCATCTCATAAGTGGCTTGGCCAAAAATGTAGATTAGTGAAAGACTTGGAATAATGATAAATTAAATTTTCCCTCCTCTAAACATCACATTAAGAGTGACTAGACTTGGGTTCCATCTTTGTGCATGCTAGGGTCAGGGGAAGACCTTCCAACAAAGGCTGTGTACGAGGTGTCAGGAAAAGGCTAAACACTCCTGGGATGTTGTAAGAACAGGAAAATATTATTCATGACTGAATACCATTTTCTGGCATTAATCTCCAAGGCTGTGTGTCCGTTTCTGCAGCTGAGATTCATGAGATGTTATTTGCTGAATGGAAGTAAGAGTCTGGCTGACTCTGTCTCTCTCTTTTCTTTTGTCTCCCATGCTCAGAGTTTTTGGGCACTTCAGTCTCCGTTCTGAGTGGCAGCTGGTCAAGGTGGATTACAAGTCTCTCTTCAGCCGCAGGTGTACCAAGGACGACTACCAAACCTGGCATCTGCACAATCAGGTACCCCCACTCCCTGGGAGGGCATTGAGGGGGATTCCTTTTCCCCTGCTCAGTGTTGCCAGGTGGGAATGCAGTTGTTCTTTACAGCAAAGCATATGGATTTTTTTTTTGCATTCCTTGAAGAATTGTGCATGAATAAACATGGGGCCAAGCATCTATGGGCAAGTTCAGGAGATTACCTTTTATTTTTATGAAAATAATCCATTGCACAAGCTGGATCCTTTTGGCCTCAGTGCTTAGGGCAGTGTAAAGCTACACCCTATGATTGAATTGTAGATGACACTGAATTCGTTACAGCTGTCGCTGACTCATGAAAATAATTTTGTTTCAGTTTGCCTCTTATTTTCCCTACTCAAAAATGAAAATAAAAACATTTATTCATCCTGCAGGTCCTGCAGGTATCTGTAAAACTCTTGAATATCTGTAAAACCCTTGAATCTGAAAAGCTCTGAATAAAAGACACCAGAGAAAACCACATTATTTCACTCTACTTAAGGGTACATGCTTTGCTTTCATACACTGGCTTATTTTCATGCTGGATATACTTAGGTCCTAAAGTGACTATAACTGAGAGGTCAATAACCTCTGTAGGTTACTTATGGGTTAGTGGCTACCTCTATGGTGTCCCACACCCTGCAAGGTAACATAACTAGAGCCAGAACCATTGGCACAGTGACATTCCTGAATGAAATCCATGAATGAGAAATGAACATTAATTTTGCAAGGATAAGATAATTGAAGTCATAGACTTAAACAAATGAAAATAATTTTAATGAAAGAAAGGGGAAGACATATGTGTAACCATGCAGCAATCGGGAATAACTGTTAAGAGGGAAGAGAAGTATTTCAATTAGGTATTGTCTTTTTTCTTACTTCTATGCAGTCAAATTATTTCTGCAAAATAGAAAATTCTGTTTATAGCAACTCTCCTAGATATTAAATGGGTTTTTTTAGATTAGCTACTCCCAGTAGTGTTCTTGGAAACCTTTACATTCAAAAAGCCCAGTGAAACACACCGTCAAAATTGTGTAAAACAAAACCAGCTTTATCACAGAAAGAGCAAGGGAGCTGAGCTCTCTGTTCCACACCTTTTGTGTGGATTTTGTCCCCTGTCCTGGGCACGTAGATTTTATCTGACATATGGAAGAAACCCTGGCATACACCCACAATGTCTTTTCAGAATATTCATAGGACTAGTTATTGGTGGATGCCTTCTGAAACATGGCAAAAGTGGGTGTATGGCTTGGGCATCCAGGCATTTTGGGCATATTGTCACTGGCATCACAACTCAACGCTGAACACACTGCTCATGAGTCCTCCCAAGGACACTTTTGATTTTGCAAAGCCACAAAAGAGAGCAGGACTCTTAACGCCCCACCCTCCCAGTGATAAATGCTCATTTTCATTGCCTTTTGTGTCTTTTTAAAAACTGCCCCCTTTAAGTCCCAGCTGCCACTACAGCTGTGTTTCTCCTCTTGTTCCTTGGCCAATGAAGGGGGAGCCTTGTGTCATGGGAGAGAGGAAGATCTACAAAAAACGCAAGCCTGGAGCCCAGTGTTCCCTAGGTCGGGACTATTCCCAAACTGTGGTGTCTGAACCTTGTGTCTGTGGCCAAGGAGACTTTGAGTGGTGAGTATGTGACTCTGGGGACTTGTGCAGGTGTCGCCCTGATTTTTCAGCCTTCTTGTGTCTCACAGTTCATAGTTCTTAAGTTTTTTCTCACACACAGTTGTTATAAATAGAAGCAATGTTTTTGTTAGTTCAGAGTAGTTTACATTCTTGTTAGAGATATGGACAGCTGATGGACAGTTGTCTTGACCAGTGGGATGGAGAGAGGTGTCAACCTTCTCCCCCAACCCCTGGCCTTTGTAGAATTACTATAAAAGTAGAGTCAGATTTTGTAATAAACAGTTCATGCCTTCTCACCAGTGTGTGTGTGTGTTTGCGTGTCCAACAATGACATCCAGGGGCCGTACTTTTGTCCCAAAATACCAACCATACAGGAAACCTTGCAGAGGAACTGGGTCTCATGCAGCTTTCTGGCTGTGATCATACTGTATAGCAGAAGTATGACCCCCAAACCTGCAGAGTGAAGGAGGCTTCCCCTTCATCTGCAGGAAATATTTGTTCATCTCCATGAGAAATCCAAGCCTGGAATTCAAAAGCAAAATAACTGCAAGTACTGATGGACATTTCATGTCTGTCATTCCAGAATAGTGACAAGCAGGACTTCTCTGGTCCAAAATATATTCCTTTCAGAAGAAGGAGAGTATTTCGTTGTCCTCACTCCCAAGGTCATTGACTTCTTAGGGCGCAAGCCAGCAAAACATGCACATTTTTATCATTTTTTCTTTGAATAGCTGGGAACAGTTTATTGCTTCTTAACAATGTTTTATTGAGAAATTTCTGAAAGGGCTTCTGTGACATGACTGTACAGCCCACCCTTGTCAGATTAACTACTTGTTTTGCATAAATATTGGTGTTTCTAACTTAATGGGACCATAATTTTCAAATTGCTTTAAGGTCACTTTGAAAGCAGCTTAAAAATAAAGCAGGGGAAAAATGAGACACTACTTGCTATTGCTTGACAATCAGAGATAGGAGATTGGAAAATGCATGTCAGGACCTCTGCACAAGGAATTCCTACATGGCAACTGTGGTAG
Source organism: Donacobius atricapilla (assembly GCA_013397315.1). NCBI lineage: Eukaryota > Metazoa > Chordata > Aves > Passeriformes > Mimidae > Donacobius > Donacobius atricapilla. The sequence continues at coordinate 725,025 of WBMY01002130.1, read as the reverse complement.
GCAATATTTCTAAGATTTGAGACTGTCAATATCTGTGACGTTTGAGCTTAAATGATCAGAATGTCATTCAGATGGAATTCAAAATACCTTGAAAGCTGATCAGCTGAGAAAACATTTTAATCTTTATAGTATGTTATTCAGGATCAGTGACTGACTCGGTACTGGTGTTACCCCTGAACACTTCACCTACCTTCAAATGCTTTCTGAAGAGGTGTGAGGCATGAGATCTGTACATTTGTTTGGACTTAGGCTCACAGTTGAGACTCACAGTTCTCTTTTAGAGCATGAACACTGGAGAAAATGTGCATATGCAGCAAAATTAAGAGAAAATATGGTCCAAAGTATTTTCTTGAATATTGTAGTAGTTTGTCTTTAAGAGAGAGCCAGGGATATCGAACAGAGATTTTCGTGGGATCTGGATGTGAGTTTAATTTGTTCCTAATGTCAAGATTACATCTGAAACTCCGTATCTTGACTCATGAGATCTCTCCTCTTTATTCTCATGATGGGAACTTGCAGGACAAGCTATCTTGCCTTGCAGTATCTGCCCTTGGCATTGGCATAGGCCTCTGGGGTGAATCCAGCAACAATCTCCAGACGTTTTCTATGATTTTGTTTGTTGTTTTTTTTTTTTTTCCCCCTTACACTGTCTTTTCCTCACCCGCTTTATATTTTCACTGTGAAGTTTGTCTTTTCTGAGCTGTAAGTGGAAAACTGTGGTAGCTGAATTGGCCCTAAATGCTGCCTTGAAAAGAGTCTGCATCAGAATGCACCTTTTCAGTCATTTGATGAGTTCCTTGTATGCATTCAGTATCATTTTTGCTTAACTTTCCCCCTAATATGAGAGGATTTTGCTGTTAAACTTGTCAGTCCTGCGGAGGAAATGCAATTAGAGGACGACAAGCTGGCTTTTGTTTCAGACCCTGCACTGCCAACAGAATTGTTAACTGGCTTCCAGTTGCAAAATTGTTATAGCCGGTGATGGAGAATCAGAAGAAACTTTATGGTGAATTTTGATGCTACTCAGCAGGTCTGACTGGAAGAATGTGTGAGACAGTCCATTTGAGGAAAATACTGGCAGTGCTGGAAATGGGGCACCCAGCTTGATTATTTTAAAAGTTAATTTTCAGAGAGGAGGAGTGGACTCATCTGCTCTGACTTGTGACATCTAAAGGATGAAACAGTTGCTTAGTCAGTGGCAAGACACAGGTTATTCCAGGATATAGTCTAGATTCATTTACCTTCCTTGGGATGTCAGTATGAGAAGAGGAGATGCTGACAAATGCCTTCTTTCTGGTCACTAAAAGGTAGACAGGACAGGTGAAAAGACAGCTCCTGCTTTCACTTGATGCTCTTCCAAGAAAAAACGGTTACTTTTCACAGAAAAGTGTCCACTCAGCCTCTTCTGTCTGGGCTCACGTTTGCCAGTTCCTCAAAGCACTGACTGGTCTGTCCCTCGGGTTGAACTGAGCAGGTCCTGTGGGGTGTCAGGGAAAGGAGGAGGGTCAGCAGCCCGGGCTGTGTGAGTACAGTGACCGGCAAGTCCCAGCAGATGGGCCCTCGGCTTCCTCAGTAAGAAGGTTTGGAGCTGGTTCTGGCCTTGGAGCACCCCGTGCCACTTGCTGTGATGGCACTTGCCTTTGAGAGCTGTGAGGATAGAACAAATAACTGCTAGAGCCCTTCAGCACATGCTGTGAGGGCTCTGCTCCCTCCCATTTGGTCACAGTGCCCTTGCCCCCGTCTGCCTTATGGCTGCAGGGCTGTTCCCTGCAGTTAGATATAAGGCTGATCTCAAATGCAGGGGCATAAATCATGATTATGCCCCAGTCCAACAAATCTTTATGAGTCAGGATCAGGGGTGACTCCTGCCAACCCTTGCAGGCATTTCCAGAAGCAAATCCTGGCCTTTCCCTAACAGAGCAAATGGCAGAAGGATCTCCTAAGTGGTATTAAAGTGCTCGCTGAGCTTTCTTTTCCCTCCTTCTGCTTCTTTATTTATTCTGTCAAGATAGCTTTCCTGAGAAAGACAGCACAGCAGCTGGACTTGATTATTTCCTTAACTTATGCAAACCCTGGGGCTTAAGCGAGGGAAGGTGGGCAGCATGTGAGATTTTAATATACATTTACCAGAAGTTAATGAACAAGCACAGAACCTTGAGGGCACACAGCAATGTTGTCTTTAATTTTATTAAATATTTATGCAGGTCTTTTCTTCTTTGGGCCAAAGTACAGCTCCTCCTGAATATTTTTAATTACAAAGTCCCTGCCAGGCATTTTCGACTGTGCAGGTCGGACCCACTGAGAATGATTAAATTGAATGTTGAGAGAAAGAGCATTAGGGAATCTCCAAACCATTTAAAGTAGCTTACAGAATTTTTGCCCTCTAAAAAAAGAACAGTAGCAGCCTGGGTCACTGGGGACATAGGACAATTTTGTTTCATCAAAGCTCTTCCTAGAGACTTTCTGTTGGCAGTTCAGGCTCTGAACAGGGCAAGAATAAAACTCAGAGTGTCCTAAAGGGCACAGAATGCTTTCAAGACAGTGGCTTCTGTAGTGTCTGTGTTTTCACAGAGGTTTAGCATGTTGGCATTTGTTAACTTGCTGCAGGCAAAAATCCAGAATCTCTTTTTATTCATCCTTTGAATCCAGCCTGTCAATAAAGGCTAGGCATAGAAACCTGATCCAGACCCTATTAAAACTTATGGAAAGCTTTGGATTAATCCTATTGCTTCATCATTGTATTGGCACACAAAGGCAGCTGTAAAAAGAAGTTCTGGATGTGGTTGTGTACACTTCCACTCTTAGGTGGCCCAAGGAAGAATCAATACCCTGGACTGCCTTCCCTGTGTGACACAATACCGTGTAATCCTTAGACTACGAGGTTGGCTGTGTTTTAGTTTAGTGTTGGAAAAACATCAGCTCTTTTTTTCTCTTGGGCACGTCACAGCTCAGTCAGGGAGCCCATTAACATACATAAATATACATACTGTGCCTCGTTGTTCAGGAAGTGCTTCTAGTGTTTTATATTCCTAGCCACTGTTGTGAAAAAGTGACATTAGATCTCTAGAATTAGCCTGGTTTGTTCTAAAAGCAAAGACTGCAAAAAGCAAACAAACCAAAAAAGTGAAATTTAAGTTAGAGATTAGTAGGAAAAGAAATGAACAGTACAATATTCTTTCTGAATCTCTGTCATGTTTTTTTGCCGAATGAAGCACAAGTCCTCCAGTGCTCTACAAGGTTGGTAGTTCTGCTGTTGTTGGGCTCAAATGCCTTCAGTGAGTTGTGATCCTGCCTCTCAAACTAGTCCAGCAGTTTGTCTCTGGTTGAGCCCAATCCATGATGTTGTGCCATCCCAGCAGAGAACCACCAATACACCCCTGCTTTTGGGACGTCACCTAAAACTCTGCGTTAACTCTAATGGAGGGTAGAGTGATGGACTCATGACTTGTCTCTGTAGTGACTATGGATATGAGAGGCACAGCAACAACCAGTGCATCCCAGCCTTCTGGTTCAGCCCGTCCTCCTTGTCCAAGGATTGCAACGTTGGTCAGAACTACTGGAACAGCACTGGGTAAGTGCATCTTGCAGCCTGTCTGGTTTTGGTGACTGCAGTACACAAGAGAACCTGGATAGCTCTTTTTTTGCACTGCATCCCATTATGCTCTTTTTCAGTCTTACCCATGAGGTGAAGTTTGCAACAGCATCTGCATGGGAAATTGCCTTGTTCCTCAGAGACAGGGAGAAGCATAACGTTAACACAAGTGACATGTAGATATTGCATTGGTAGCATGTGATGTGTGATCCCTGGAGCCTAGACTTCCCCTTTGTTGCAAAATTAAAACACAAATCAAAAAGGTCTGTCTGAGAGACAGCTGAACATTTAAAAGGACAGGTTTGAGGTATTTCACATTGTATTTTATTGAATCTCTTACTATCTTACAGCTCCTATTTATATCAGCTTCTAGGAAGGCTCAAATGAGCAATTTTTAGCCTCTTTTATGTTTTCTTCCTCTGCCATTTTCACTTTGCACATACAATGCCTTGCGTTTCAGACGAGCTTCATGTGCCGATTTCTCCTGGTCTAACCCAGAACAGATGGCAAGTGTTGGTTTATTATGGCAGCATCACTTTGCAAATGCTCTACTGTCATGCAGGAAATGCTGTGAGACTTGAGTTTCACTGGCTGGTGCAAAATTGCATTGTTCCTTCTAGGACAGGGCAGGCCCTGCAAATTTTGTAGAGCTGATTCTGGGTCATGTGTCCTGTGTGCTTGATGGTTATGGCAGGGACCAGCTCTGTTCCTGGCTGGTTGGTGCAGGTGGCTGGATGAAGTGAAGCTGCAGGGAGTCCAGAGGCATTTGACCTCAGAGACCCCCCTTTCAGCTGAAAAGTTGTTTTAAATATGGGGTGTAATTACAGGAGCCCTGGCCAGTATGACTGCTTGTAGCCTTCTTGACAGAGAGCAACAAGAAAATATTTGGAGTTGGTATGAAATGAATAGAAAGGTTTAACCCCCCTCAACAACACTGGGAATAGCCAAGTGTCTTGCTGTTTAGCTAACCTCTTCCAAGAAGAGCCAAGAGAAAAACCCATACCTCAAATAATTTTAAAACTGAGGTGGGCAAAACCCTTGGCATTATTATTTCAAGTGCCCTCTAGCCCAATAGAGGCAGACAAAACCTAATAAATGGTATAATTAAAAAGCTGGGATGCAGGATGCAATCCTGCAGGCATTGGGTTGGAGGAATTCTCTGCCTTTTAGTAGGGCAGAGTAATTCACCTCCACAATGTGTCGCTTCTCAGTGAAGCTGCTGAGAATCTCTGGAGAAGGTTGAGTTGTGATTGGTTTGGCTTTCTCCTGCATAATAAAGTGTTGGGTTTCTTTGAGTCTTCCTTTCCATGAGGGGATCGTGCATGCAGTTAGTCTTTGAAAAAACATATGCATTAATGTGGAGAGACAAAACAAAAACAAAACAAAGGAACTTTTCCACCCTCTGTCTGAGCCCAGTGTCCTTTTGTTACTGTTCCCCAGGTACCGAAGGATTGTGTCTAACAACTGCACGGATGGCTTGCGAGAGAAGTACATGGCCAAGATGGAGAAGTGCCCTGGGAAAGCTCCTCGGGGATTGCACATCCTCACCTCCGATGGGAAGCTGGTCATGGAGCAGGGCCACAACGCCACCTTCATCATCCTTATGGAAGAGGTGTGGTAGTGCTCTCAGTAAACCTTTCTCTGTGTGGCAGGACTGACATTCTTTTCTTTCGCCTTTCAGGTTGCTGAGAGGAAAATAACAGTCAAGGGGGACCATGAAATGGTGAATGGTACTGAGATTTATGAGACTTAAGGAATTTAAGGGAATGGAATATGTGACACATACAAGCAGGTCCTATTGGGTCACACCAAAGGTGTGGTTATCTTGTCTGTCAGTGATGATGTTAATGGCAGAGAAAGGTAGATCTGTCAAAAAATTTATTTCCCCACTCACTTCTTGCTGCCTCCAATAAACTGCAGTTTATGGAGTTTATGAGGCAGAAGTGGTGTTTCTGTGATCAACAATTCTGTATCTGGGATGTGAAGCTTTAACTTCAGCTTTTCTGGGGAAGGTTAAGAACAGTGGGGCACATGTTCACACTCACGGGGAACGATGAGGGGCATTGTTATTTTGCAGTAGGCATTGAGCCTCCTTAAAGCACCTCTAGCCCCCAGTCCTTATCTGTTGTATTTATCTATTGGTACAGTTCCCTCTGTAGCCAGCAGTGGCATAAGTGACACCAGGCCATGCTGCTGCCAAAAGCATCAAAATGTTGAGGCTCTTCTGGCCAGGGACTGAGGTGGTGCTGAGAAGCACAACTGTTTTTCATCACATTTTCTGTCCTGTGTATGTTATTTTGGAGCAGTACCTGGAGGCAGCTGAGGCAGACCACCCGCAGACAGACATTCTCACACTAAATTAAATTCTTATATAGTAGCTAAGTATTTCACTGGGACTACACTAATCTGACAGGACCTCTTTACTACTTACTCAGAGGTTCATGCATGCTCTGCTTTTATACAAGGGAGATTTCTTGTCTACTTACTTCTTCTATTCTGCAGACTTGACACGGTAAGGCAATTTGTGTAGACACTATGAGTGGGAGTTCAGAAAAGAACAGATATAATCTAAAAATTAGGAATCAACTAGTAATTTATTAAGGAATTCAAGCAGAACTGCTGTGTATGAAGAATGATAAACAGATGGGGAATTAGGCAGCAGTCAGGTAGCTGAAGAGTGGAATCTTTGCAAGGATTTAAAGATTGAAGAGACAGCTGAATAAATATGTGAGAGTGTTCGCTCCCGTGTCTGTTGTTGAAAAATAATGGTAGTTGAAAAGTATTTAATTAAAATAACATTTTTTTTCTAAGGGAAGAGTGTCTTTGGAACATGCCTCTCTAGGTGAACTGCTTATTCCATAGAAAGTTGTGTGTTGAGTTTGTTTCTTAAAATAATAGACTTTCAGGAAGAAGAGAAAAGGAACACTGAGATTTTGGACAAAGGTATTCCAGTCTTTTAGTGTAAACCTGAGAAGAATTATGGCCAAAGATTTCCTTATGACTTGGAAGAAATAATTTCTGTAGAGGTCTTAATTATTGCTTACTTTGCTGACATACAGATTCATTCCTGTCTTCCTCCACCTTCTCTGGTCAGTCTGTTACTGGTTTTGTACCTAAGTTTGCACTTCGTTTCTGAGCCAAACAGCAGCCTGACCAGCCCTCCTATGGATACCTCTGTGTGGTCAGTTTAGCTGTCTCAGACTCACCCTGATGAGCCAGCAGTTCTCTCCTGCCTTTGGTACAAACCCTCAATATGTGGAGGTGACTGACCTTTAGGCTGTCAGTGCTAAATGAAAACTGTATCACAGTTAATCACAACCTGAATTTCTCAGGATTTATGGAATTAGCTTTACTAGGATTCTTCACAGTGGTGTTCAGAATACGTGTGTGGCAATGACTATGGACAGACATGCAGAATGACTGATGGTTTTTCTGTGTTTTCAGGAATATGGGGCTGGACTGTATACATGAAAGGGAACATGAGGAGATAAGAACCTTTTTAGACTTTCTTTTTTTTAATCTGAGTTTGGATTTGACCACAAAGAAATAATAGACTGCCTAATAGCTGTTGTGGAGCTGTGTTCTTGACCACATCTGTTCACTGATTTCCATACTCAGAGCCAATCTTTGTGACAGCCCATACCTTGTTCCCTTTCAGTTATTTATGGGGCTTAAAGCAACAAACGTGCCTCTTGAATATAAATGGTAGCAATGAGTTCTTTTTCCTTTTGAAATGCCTCCACTTCCCTTCTATTTTAATTCATATTTATAAACTCCAGAATATCTGACATCTTTGTGTGGGACTAGTATGCTTGGTTTAGTATTTTATTTACTGGATACAAAGGTATGGAAAGGAGAAAGAAAACATGATTAGTGTGATGGGCAACCTTTGCACTAAAGACCCAGCTCATAACTGGGTGAAAAGATCATCTACTACTGTTTAGTCATGAAAAATCTGTTCCTGCTTCTCTACGCTAAACTGTCTCATTTCAGATAGAATCATATTAGAGAAGCAAGGAGGAAATAGAAAAGAAAATTGTCAGGCAGGGGAGATGAGCTGCCATGATTGGTGCAAGAGATTTCAGCCTGAGGTCATCAGTGATGAATCCATCCCAGATCAAATTTTTATCCTCTCTTCAGTATCTTCGGTATGAGTTGGACTTGAGGTCGTAGTGCATTCCCTTGAGAAGTGGTTTTGAAATGTTTAACAAGCTGTGGGAGCCTTTCTATCAAATAACTGAATATCTCAAGAGTGTAATTTTGCTCCTGGTGGAGAATTTTTTAGAGTGACTTTTAAAACTCTGTCTAAAGGATCTTATTGACTACTCAATATTATAGGTATGTTTTAGTGTCACTACCACTTTAGTCTTTTCTGATTGCTCTTTAGTTTATACTGAACTTTTAATGTCCAAGGAGGGCAAAGGTGCAAATGGTGCCCTGATTAAGTCAATAGCCAAAACTCCCCTGGCTCCCATGGAATAGGAATGATGGAGCAAGGAAGGAGAGGGATCTAACATATATAATCAAATCTCCGTATTTCAAAAACTACATGCAATAACTCTGATTATATGAGTGTGTGAAGACCCCAGGTATATACTCCAAGTAAATTGACATCTGAAAAATACCTTTCCTGCATTCTGATTTCCTTATGCAGGTATAGTTTATGAGGAGGATAAATTCTGTGGGGGCTGCTAAGGTCCTGATTTTCTACACATAGGACCTGCTTCATTATGGTCTGACTTCTTGTGTGTTCTCCCTGTGCATTTACAGCTATAATAGGGTTTACAAGATGACTGTAAAATACTTTTGAATTTCCCATTAAAAAAAGGTAAATTTGTGAGGAGAGATTTTTCATTTTTTTTTTTTTTTTTATTTTCAGATCACATCCTCAATATATCTAGGGATTGAATTCAGTTTGGGGGCTAGGAATATCTCCAAAATGTAGTGGTATCTTCTTCACTCCCAGTGAATACAGTGCAGGTCTTTATTGAAAGGAAATTAGTTGGCACAACACATCTTATATATATACAGAAAGCTAAAGCTACAGAGATTTAATCTGAGTTGTAATTTTATTTCTGTTTAGTGAAATCACTGCAATGGGCTTCAGCTTTGTTTAAATTAGCCTTGTTTTATGTTACATTAGTCAGCTGGGGGCAAGTATAAAATAAGGCTCCAAGAAACTGAAATAACAGACACTTCTACAGTTCAACTACAGTGGTTTAAAGCATGATTTAAACTAAAATAGGGCAACTTCTGACTCCAGACAATACCTGTGGTGCTGGAATTTCTTGTCTGTTTTTCCCTCCTTCATTTAATAACTGTCATTGACAGTAATCCTAGAAGAGATTTTCTCATCATCTGCTTCATTCTCTTGTGTATCCAGGCCCTGTCTCTGTGTTGACTGACATTAGACAAAAAAAAATCTGTCAGTCCTCAATGTGGGACTCAACCTGTATAAATTCAACAATCCTGAAGCTGCATGTCTAGCTGAAACTGGTCTTCTAAACTCTGTATAATCAGGGGTGGATATTTGCAAGAGATGATTCATGTCACCTGTTTCAGTTACTTTAGGATGAGGTACTGGTCTTTTGCTGTCTGTGTCTGGCCACTTTAGGGAATGACAGAACAAAGCTCAGCTTTTTTTGAGAAGTTACTACTTTGTGTCCATGCTAATGAGATGGAACTAAGTGGGATGGAGGGTGATATAATTCCTTTTTTATCAGTCCGGTTTCCTACTCCAGCCTTCTCTGTTACAGGGCGATCTCCAAAGGACAAACATCCAGCTTGATTTTGGAGATGGCATTGCAGTGTCCTATGCCAATTTCAGCCCTGTGGAGGATGGCATCCGGCACGTGTATAAGAGTGCTGGAATCTTCCAGGTGACGGTGTATGCAGAGAACAGCCTGGGCTCAGACACTGCTGTCCTGTTCCTGCATGTGGTCTGTGAGTACTTCCACCTGCCAGATTCCTTGGGTGAAAATCTGACCTCACTGAAAGTCCCTGCAGCTTCAGTGGGGCCTAAGAATAGCTGCAAACCCACATACACGTGGAGCTCCTTCTCTTCCAAAGGCTTGTGCTTCTAGGCGCTCTTCTAACTTGTTAAGTAGACTTTACTGAATGAAGGGAAGGGGAAGGGGTTTTTTTTTTAACACAAGTATATTTGCAGTCCTCAGAGTTAAGGAGAAAAGTTTGAAAATATCTATTGGGCTTTCTGAAAGGGTCAGAGACCAAGCAGTGTATGAAACAAAGTCCAAATATGTATTTTCAGTACATGTCTCATCCCAAGAGGGTTAGATTAAACTGCTAAATTTTGAGTCACTTGCTTGCTCAGAATTTCAGTGTGTTCACAGTGTTTTCACAGTGCTAATTTAATGAAACAGAACCATTATGCTGAGCATGCTTCCTGAGATATAAATATACTGAGGGATAATGTGCTGCTTTTCACATTTCATGTGTTTGACATGCATCCCTGAAGTTTCTGTCCTGTTCGGTAGATCAATGCAATTTGTCTCCAGCTGACACATGAGCAAACTCAAATATAGAGCTCTCAGTTAACTTCTCAAAGCTCAGAGCAGATACTGTAGGATGCAGGATGAGACCAAAAAGAGCCCAGTTCTTTGATCTACTCTCGGACTATTAGATCTTCTGTGTTCAGATGCACCCCATCAATTTTGCCCCTAATGGTGATCATAGGCTATGTCTGCCTTCCCTCTTTACCTCTCACTGTTTTACATCCTGCCTTTTGCTTGAGCTTTTCTGCTGAAAGGAAGCACATTAGAAATTTCCAAAACTCAAGAACTTTTTTCTCCATTTTAATTTCCAGCTCCCTGTGTGAAGGAATAAATGTTCCTTGAAGCTTTTATTATGCTCATAATTCCCTCAAAGTCAATCATGGCTGCACTTAACAACCTGTTATTAGAGCATTAACTGTTTTTTCCTTCACCTTGGGCCATTAGCTGACAAAAGTGATGGTTACCTGGTAATAACAACCAGATTTGTATGGATTATCTGATTTTTCTCAAAGGAACTACTTTTTTATGGTGATGATTTTAAAGCAGAATGCAACAAGGGTCAGTTCCTTGGCCTGGTTTTCCTGCTCTACCCTTTCCTTCATTAACCTTTCAGATCTCTCCTTAGACTTTTATAGCATTCTTAGGTGGCCAATTTATTATCATTATCTCTAGGGAAATATTTTGCAAGAATTTACATTCATGCTAATGCTGAAATAAGGTGACACCTCAGTACTAAACTTCTAATATATTTGGAAGTACTGGTCAATATAGGAGGTTTGACCTTGAAGTTCAAATGTACAGACAAATATGCCTGAGATTCATTCTTACTATACAATTGCTCTGCTACTGGGATCCTGTGCTAAAAAAACAGAGAGGAAAAAGGCTCCTTGTCCTCAAGCAGCATTAATTTTCTACCCTGCAGCTTTATTAGCAGCCAGATAACTTTTCAGCTTTCTGGAATCTGCTGACAAGCTGCTTATCTTGATATTTAAAGGAGGCAAAAGATATTACTGTTTGTCGTCTTACATGCACTGTCACAAAATATTTAGGGGAACGTGCTGTTCTTGCAAACCCAGAGTACTTCCTGTGGTCAGAGCTCAGGAGTGATTTGCTGGTAGAGACCTCTTGGGAAAAGTGGGGGAAAAAACATCAAGTTCTAAGGTGCCAAAAGCAAGAATAGGGTCCTTTTGTGCTTGGAGCTCTATGTTCCAGTGGTAAAATAACAGCTCTGGCTCTCCACAATCTTTGTTATCCAAGTAGATGGAGAATTGATTAATGTCCTCTTTTCATGCTGAGAGGTAACACAAGAGGATTGTCTCAGTTAAAATCACCAAATTTCCTGCTTCCCAGAATGAATGTCTTACAAAAAAAAAAAGATTCTGACTTATTTTGTCCTTTCCATCCCACAGGGATAGTCTGTCAGTTTGCTGTATTTTAAAGGTACTACCCAGAAAGTAACACTGTGTGATGGGTAACAGTTATCAACTGAAATTCAGTACCAGCAAAACCAAAAGATTAAACAAGAAGAAAAACAATGGAGATAGCAAAAGCTTGAAACAAACTACCAAACAAAATTTTTTACACGTTTTTTTTTTCTAGAGAGGATCTGCCTTCTGAATTCAGGGCTTCATGCCCTGGATTTATTCTGGGCATTTGCATTTATTAGATGCAACTTTGCATTGGTACTTTGTTATTTTTTAAGTCCTTCAGAATCAAGTGCTTCTGACAGTTACATGCTTTGTTATCCCAGTGCACACATCTTTCAAGTGGTTCCTGATGTTTTACTAGGGGCAACTGACTCCCCAAAGACTTCCCAAGGTCAGGCTTGAGTCAAAAAGATAACAAGGATTTCCAAAATAAAGACTCTTTATTTTGGAGAACTTTTAAAAAACTGTTGGGGGTATTTAATCAAGTTATAAATGCCTCTTATATAACCAGATTTAAACCATCTTGGCTAAAATGATTTTCCCACAAATCTTAGTAGCTCAGTAGCTGTATTTTCAAGAAAAATCCTTCGTTCACATTTGTGTTCTATCCCTTTCTTGTGTCCTATCCTTACGGCTTTCAGTAGCACCTTCCCTATATAATGCAAAGCCCGTTCATTGTTTTTCTTGAAAATGCATTTAAAAATTTTTTCTAAACCCAGTGGTGATCCTGTCTCAAAATTAGCACTATGGAAAATGTGCATAATGGGGGGGTGGGGGGGGGGAATATTTTTAAATCTGATTATCTTTTTCTGTTGTTCATTGGCTTCTGAAATTCTCTTTTATTTCTAAACTAGACTCTCACTGCTGACATAGGACTTCTGATTTATTTAAAAGAAAGAAAGATCCTTGCTGTTCACAACTGTGCAGGGAGGATTTAACTCAAAGCCTTTAGTAATGAACTGTCTTCCCACAGGTCCAGTGGAGCACGTCCATCTGAGTGTCCCCTTTGTTGCCATCAGAAATAAGGATGTCAACATTACTGCAGTAGTTTGGCCCAGCCAGGCAGGCACACTTACCTACTTCTGGTGGTTTGGCAACAGCACCAAGGTACAGATACCCTTTGGTTCATTTTCTCTTCCTGAGCTTGTCACAACAGTCAGGGAACTCTCTCAGCCCTAATAAAAACTTCTTGCCTTTGTCTGTTTTGTGTTTTAGTTTTTGACTTGTCTGAAAAGGGTTGTCATCATCTGAACTTCAACCTTTGTGAATTTGTTTTGTTCTGTCTTGTGTTATTCTTAGGAGTCATTACTTTCTCCATCTGGTTGTTATCAGCCCTACTGAGATTTGAAGACCACTGTTATTACCAGTGTTCACTTACAACTTAACTGAACTATGTGTGGAATAATGCTGGCTTTCAACACGGTGTTTAAAAACTGCTGGTGTTCAAATAACCAAGGGGGTTTCCATTATGTGCAGTGTGCAGTATAGAATGCTGGATTCCAACACAGTACTTTAAAGGTCTTGGCATTCAAATAAACAGTTGTATCTAGAATTTCAGGCTGAAGAATCTGGCTGTGTTAGAGAGGGAGATGAGACTTCTTTGTAGTGAATTTTCAAATGATGTGAATTGTAACTGTATGTATTATAAAGAGCTTTTTTAGCAATAGTTAAAGTAAGTGAAAATACAAGTTAATGTCATGCTTTCAAATGGAGAGAGCAGGATTGCCTATTAGCTACAGTTTTAATTGTAGGCTTTAGGAGTGAGACAGGCACTATTCTCCATGCTTACAGTTGTGAAATGTACAGCTGTTGATTTTGCAATATAGTTTTTGCTGTTATGTACAAAAGCAGTTTAAGTCACGTCATTGTCTACATTTGCAATTGAAGGTGTGCACTGAGGTGAGATTGCAGCAGAAAGAAATGGGGATTTTACATGAAATATGGAACTTCTGATAAAAAGATAAACACATGAGCATTTTGTTTTCTCTTTGACAAAGCTGCTTAGTTTTAACCTCTTACCCTAGCTACCAACAATATCAGGAGAGGCAAAATAAGAACCGTAAGTGCTGCTTCTACTGGGATTTTACATCTAGTTCAGAAGCTCACTGTCAGAGCTTGCTGATTTTTGTGGAAGCATAGTTGAGGCAGCCGATGAGCTCAGGAGCAAAAACCATTTACTGTAACTTGACAAGTTGCTGTGCCCTAGCTGAACTATGGCAACCACCCACATGTGCACATCCAGTCCATTGCAAGTACCAGGTAATTCCACATATTTGAAGTGTATTGAAATACAGGCATGCAGAATCATGTTACAGTTCAGATATTTTTGGCTCAGTGCTCACACAGGGAGAACCATTAAAGTATGTCTGAGACAATTTAGGTATTGGTCATCCTCTTAAGCCCTCCAGAGCAGAGTTTTCCTGCCATTGTTTTTGTCCTTACTATGGAAGTTGATTGTGAATAGGACCTTAAAAAAGATCTTTTGAAATAGAAGGCAATTTAGAAAAGGTAGTACAAAGCAGTAGTGTTTGCTGAAGATTTCCATGCAGTTCTCACAGTGCTTGCTTCCAGGTTGGAAATATGATCCTTTTTATCTTCTAGCTTAAATTTCAGACCCATAGGCAGCAGAGTACAAGCAGATGTGTATGTGTTTGGGATGGGTACCTTGGACATAGCTGCACATGGAATAGCTGATCCTCTGACACCTTGGCATGATTGTTCACATTGCTGAAATATGGAAGGGTAAACATGGTGCCACTTACCTGTGTCTGAATCTCAGGCCCAGAGCACTCTTCAATCTTTGCAAAGCATTATCTCCAGCTACCTCATGGAATGTACTTTAACAGAAGTATGGCAAAGAATGTAGACATAACTGTATCAGCCATCTTTTTTCAGAACAGCAGTCTGTATCACATCAGAATTCCTCCTGAGATGTTTAATGTCTATGTCAGATCTTTCTCTGTGCCCACTCATGAGTAAACTGGTGTTCTGGGTCGAGGTGGAAGATGGGGACACTGAACTAAAGGATGAGGTGTGTAATATTGTGACTGGTATTATTAGGTGGTATATTTTAGTTCCATGCTGAGAGATTGCAACTTCTTTTTCCTGTTCAGCCCATAGCCATCCCAGGCAGAACTGGATGTGTCTTGTGTCACTGTGCAGTCTCACTCTCTGTGCTGCTGCACAGGAGAATATTGTCTTAGACACAAATGGCCTGGCTGAGACTCTTCTACTGCTCTCCCCACCCTGCTGAAACTCCTGTACTGAATTTCTACTGTACTGATTTTTGCAGTATGCCCAAAGGCCAGTTTGCCTGGATTAACACAGGTCCAGTTTAATACATGTATCCAGCTGTCTAATAGGTTCGAGCAAATGAACCTTAAACTACTTGATTTAATTTAGAGTTAGTTTCCAGGTCTTGGTTCTTGAATTAAAATTAAGGAGTTGGCTCAATGTTAAAACTCCATGATGGAGGTGAAATCATCCATGATAATGGAATGTCCAGCATACAGACATACAAAAAAAAAAAATTGTAATTTTAAAGGCCAGACTGCATCCTCTTATCTGCCTTTGCACAGAACCACAACCTGTAACCTCCAGGAGGATTGCTGATATCACTGCAGTTTGATACAGGCCCATTCAGCTTCTCCAGGGTCTGTGTCTATCTCAGTAAATGTTAGCTACGCTTCCAGGGCTGGCACAAGCTGGCGCCCTTGGACTGTGTGTGCCATTTGATAAGACTTTTTTGGTTTTTACTGCTTTTTCAGCTCATCGGTGAGGGGGTCAAAGGAAGGTGGTGTTCTAGAGAGAGAGAAATGTGTTTTCCAGTCTGGCCTGTTCAGGTGGAAATTTTGATTTGGCTATGAAAATGGCACATGTTGTGAAGTGCGGTCAGGATGGCCTGATGAGACAGAAGTGTGAGAGCTGGAAGGGGAAAGTCTAGAAGTTTTCCTCTGAAAACAAGCTGGCTGTGTAGCGAAGGGACAACAGCAATGGTACAATGGATTTGTCTGTTCTCTTAGACCTCTGTGTGCTTTTTGCATGGAGATTAGTATCACTATTTCCATTTCTGTAGTTTCTCTAAATGAAGAGTTTTTTCTGTAGACCGGCTGTCAGATCAGTGGCATTGTAAGGGCCGGAACTCTGACTTTCAGTTGTGGTGGGTTGACCCTGTTTGGGCACCAGCTGACCACTGAAGCCACTCTATCACTCCCCTCCTCACATGGGCAGGATGCATGAAATAAAACAAAATCAAGTCACAATAATGACAGAGAGATACCATTAATTACTGTTAAAAAACAAAGTAGCCTTGACTTTGTGATATTAGTGTAATTTTTTATCAATCAAATCAGAGTAGGATAATGAGAAATAAAACCAAATCTTAAAGCACCTTCCCACATCTCTGCTTTCTTTACAGGCTCAGTTTCACTCCTGAATTCTCTGCCTCCTCCTTTGCCAGCTGTGCAGGGAGACAGGGAATGGGGGCTGTGAGCAGTTCATCACATGTCTCTTCCAGCGTTTCCTCCTCAGGGGGAAGATGCCTCCTACTCTTCTTCTGCTTATGGGAGGGAGTCCCACCCATGGGAGACAGTTTTCCATTAATTCCTTCAATGTGGGCCCTTCCCATGAGCTGCTCCAGTGTGGATCCCCTCCACAGCCACATTCAGTCAGCACTGTCAGCAGGAATGATGCCATGCTTTCAGCCTGGTTAGCATGGTTTGCCAGCTTGTGGCTGCAGCTTGCTTACAGACTCACAGCATGGACAGGGCGATGCTGGATGGCCTCACTCTGACCTGAGCAGTGTTGCTGTATGAGAGATAAATGGATTTGTGCTCATAAAAGCAAAGGCTGGCCCTAAATCTGAATAATCTGGATTGTTTGAAGAAGCATCTGCATCTTTGATTTATTTTCAATTTGAGGTTGGGTTTTGTACAGCAAATAGAGCAGCTGAGCTGGTTGTGTGTGTACAACACTGCATTCCGCTGCATTAATTCTGCATTTGCTGGCTGTGGTCTGCTGAGGAGTCCATACAATAATGGTTGCAGTTCAATGGAGGAATATTTCAGGAAACATCTACTGAAATGAGAGGAAGTTCTGCCTGTGGGACACTGCTCATGGGATGGTGTTTGGGCCTTAGCAGGACATGCGAACTTGCAGCACCACACCTGTATCAAGGAGCAAGGCCATTGTTGCCTGTTGGATTAATCAGGTGTGTGTTGTGATTCTGAGTTAATCTCACCCTGATTTTGGTACTGTCATTTGTGTTTGCCTCCTACAGCCCCTCATCACCTTGGAGAGCAGCATCTCATACATGTTCACCGTGGAGGGGATGAACACTGTCACCGTGCAAGTCGCTGGGGGCAACACCCTCATCCAGGACACCAAGGAGATCGCAGTGCATGGTACCCTCAGCCTTTTGCAGCCGCAGCTCGGGGGTGAAGGGCAGACAATCATTGCTGATCCAGAATGAGCTCTAGGAACTCAATAATGCCTGGAGGGAACTCTGAAGACAGACCTCTGATGACAAAGTAGCTCAGATGTGTCATGATGACAAAATACAGAAGTGAATAGAATGGGGCAGCTAACCAAATTTATAACCTCAGCTTTAATAAGGTGGCTGGTGTCTCCTGTGTCTGTTCATCTGTCTGTACACCGGGGCAGGGAACTCCTGGAAATAAAAAAACACTTGAACCAGACTGCCTTCCTTAATCTTCCCGGCTGTGGAAAGAAATAGTCACAGTGCATCATTAAGGTGATCTGAATGCAGCTGGTGCCTCTATCGGTGACCCTATAAATGACAGGGGTCAGGAGGGCTCTGGAAAAGAGGACAGAAGTGACTCTGTTGTTGGTATCCCTGCCCATCTTTCATGTCACAGCTGGAGGTCTGAGTGTGCCCACTGAACTTCCCCATGGGTAATGTTTGGTATGTCCTTGCCATATCTGCATGTCAAGGACTTCAGAAATCACTCTTTGGCAGACAGCAGAGTTTATGTACTCAGACTTGAACTGAGTACATTAACCACTCAGACTTGAACCTCTTTGGGGCTTGCTAAATCCTGGGTGAAAGGGCTCTTAGCAGCTTTAACCAGGACTTCTAGAATAATTTCTTCTCTGGGCCAGTCTTTGTTTTCCTTATCCAGTTTTTGGCATCCAGCATTTGAGGACAAGCTTTTCTTTGGACTTCAAGTTTTATTGAGAAACCTTCAAATAACTTGGGGTACTTTGAAGCTCAGCACTGTGTAGTTGCACTGTGTATGTTTTATTTCAGTAATTAAATACAAATAAATATCCTGCTGTATACTCAGATTTAACAGCAGCTAAATAAATATTTATTGATTGTCTGGCCGTGAAATACAATGGGCTTTAATAATTTGTTAATGTGATTTAGTTATACCTTGACTTGCTATTATCAAATTTCAGGAACCTTTTACTTCATAATTTTGAGCACTGCAAAATGCAGTGTTTGCTTTTCGGAAATTTCCATCCTTTCACTAGTTTATGGAATAAACCTGAATGAAATATATTTGAGTGATACCCACAGGTGATCTTGATCTTTAGTCCCAGTAGGTCCCACAGAGAGCACCTCACTCTGTTTTTAAACACCTTGGAAGAAATTCTGCCATTCTGTTTAGAAAAGCCAAAGTTTTGGATTCTGTTGCAAAAAGAAATTACCTATTTAGATCCAGTCCAAATAGTCCTATCCAGTGCTGTGCTGCAGACTGACCTGGTCTAAGGAAGGAATCCTTCCAGCCCCTCAGTCTGGTGATGAGTTCAAGTCTGAGTACATAAACGAGTGATGTCTTTAGAGAACATGTCCTCTGATAAATTTGTATCCTAATCAGTGTCCTGAGTCAAGTGATTATGGGTCTAGGCCATAATCTAGGCATCTATTTCTGGTGTTACCAGTGCAGGAGATTTATTCAGGTATATTTTATATTTGATATTAACAGAAAAGAATTTGCTCAAAAAATAAATTGGACATGGTACTAGGGGGTAAAAAGTCAAAGACTTTATGTATCTGATTCTAGGTTAAACCCTCAGAATCTGAGATCCCTGCACTCTTAGATACTTGTTTTATTTAAAAATATATTGCACCATCTAAAAAGAAAGAACAGTTCTTGCAAAAGATGTCACATAAATGGTGTGCTGGTACATCTGTGCTTTTCTGTGGCTTTCCTCATTTATACTTTGGCAGGTTTATCTTGATCTAAAACTTGTGCCTTCTTACAAATGATTAATGATACTTATTTGAAGTGTCAGAAGATCGGTTGCTTCAAGGTGAGGCACAGAACATCTCCAAAAACAGAAAGTAGAATCTTCTACACTGAGAACTTTTGCTAGAGTGTGGTTCCCATCCCAGATCTGTGCCTTCCGCTGGCCCAGTCTCTTGTGCACAGCTGCCATAAGGATTCCAGACTTGGTATTTGGTGAGAGCAGTGGGGAGATTTGGAATTGGAGAAAAAAAATCGTTCTGTATTTTAAGTCTAGGAAGCTTTTCTTCCTCCCAGCAATCATTCAGTCAGGACCGAACTTCAAAGTATTTTGTCAATAGCCATTGCTTGATGAGCCAGTCATTAGCGCCACTGGGTTCTCCTTTGTTGGGGAATTAACCACTCCTGGTTTCCCTCCAGGTGGGTAAACACAAAACAGAAAACATTACTTAGGGCAACGGTTCGCTCTGCAATTGTACAGACAGGCCTTCCAAGTTTCAGCCAGGTGCTGCCTAATTTGCTGGTCAACCTTCTTGTGAGCAGAATCTGATGAATTTGAATGGCAAAATTACGAAGCCGAGAGGTATCATGAAGACATCTTCTCACCTCTCCCATTTTCACTTCTGTTTCTCTGGGGAAAGCCAGAAGTTGGCATGAGGTCAAAACATCCTTTATAAGTACCATTATAAGCATTTTTTCCTTGCACGCTTTCTGATCTGCTTAGTGTTAGCCAGCCTTTTTCTTCCTTCAGCCTTTTCTCACTCTCTTGCTTTAAGATAGTTATAGTCCTGCTGTTGTCTTCTGCACCCTTGTCTGTACCCTAAACACTGCCCATTTAATCTTCTCATAAATACGTTTTCTATTCCAGAGTATTTCCAATCTCAGCTCCTGTCATTTTCTCCCAACTTGGACTACCATAACCCTGACATCCCTGAATGGAGACAAGACGTTGGCAAAGTCATCAAGAGAGCACTAGCACAGGTGAGCATCCGTTTCCTTGTCTATACTGACGTTGACTAGGCTGTTAAAACATGCACTTTTTTGACATGCTAGCTTAAAAGAATGGGTCGGCACAGCAGTGACAACACTGTCAATAAAAATCAATAAAAAGCTTCTTAATATGCTGGATCTTTTAACAGAGCCAATCTGTGTTGCTGATTTTGTGGAAATACTACAATTACTTTTATTAATATTTCTGTTCGCTTTTTGGCTTTTAATATCCCTGAGGATTTTGCAAAATCTAGATTGTAATAGTATCATCAGTATTCTTATTTTTCCAAGTTGATATGACAGTATGTACTGTTTTCTATTCCAAATATTTGGTTAGTGTTACTGAGTGTTGTTAGACATCTGATCCACTTCATCCCAGAAGACAGACATTGTAGTATTCTGGATACATGAGGAAGATATTTTTATCTCTTCCTGATAGTCAGGAGTTTCACATGCAGCTAAGTGTAGCAACTGGTGAATGTTTTTAAGCTCTTACCCCCTTTCCAACTGGGGCAAAAAATGAGGATTCAGAAGGAAAATAAACTTACCTTTAAAATATAGGATAAAGAGAGGCTTCTGTAGGTGGAAGATACTGAATCTTCCTTTGGGAGTAATTAGAATATGTAAACTAGTACTCATATTCTTGCAGGAAAGGGGACAGAATAACTTATGATCTCAAATAGTCAAGGACTTTAGTTTTGTGTGAAATAAGGAGCTAGATTTAAACAAGGTTTTGTGGGTTTTGCATTCTGCCAAAAATGTATCTAGTTGGGGTTTCTTTGCTTTAGCTACAGCTGTTCTTAGAAATGGAGGCTGATTATTTTTACCAGGAAAGTACATTCCTGCTCAGCTTTTCTCCTCTGCAGCCCACTCAAAATTCAGTTTGTAAGAGTTTCTTTGATTGTTTTTCCATCCTGAAAAAATGCTAAGTTGTTTTTTTTTTTTTTTTCCAACTGTTTTACCCTTTTACTGTGTTCAGAGTCAAGCTTGCAGGATGGAGATAATTAATTAGCTTGTAACTGTGAATGGTTACAGGGAATGGTAGAAATCTTGTAGAAGTGCTTGTTTGTATATCCCACCAGGAATGGGCTGCCCCATTGGTACCTCTCAGCTCTGGAGTGATGCCATGGAGTTTGGGCTGGGACAGGACCAGGAGCTAGTGGAGTTAATGAACCTCGTGTAGCAGAGCATTTCTGAGGGAGAGGAGGCTTCCTGCCCTACTGAGAATGCATAGCTGGGATCTGGGGAGAGAGGGCAGCAGCCTCAGTGGGCAGGTCTTGCTTGAGGGCAGCTGTGTTTGCTGAGCAGCTCCTAGCACAGCCCTCCTGATCAGCCCCAGCAGTGAAGTCTCCCTCTGGGGACGTTGCTATTCATGTGTGGCAAACGAGGATCCCCATAACTGACAGTAGGAGGTGACTGCAGGTTACTTTTCTTCATACTGTCCCTGTTAGTTGCACATTTACCAGCGGCTGCTCTGAGACAGATCCTCTGGCTCAGACTTTGGGTCAGTTATTCTTTTGTAGCAAGGAGGATTCTGTGGAACATTCAGATGTTGAGACATGCTAGGTTTGGACTTTGGGTTGAGATCTTTGGGCCCAGGGGTGTTGTCAAGCCAACATTCACTTCTAGAAAGGAAGTAGAGTGCATCTTTAGCAGAAGCTCAATTTCCAACCCACCAAATAGGCAGAGCAGCTCATTAGGACCATAACACCTACAGTGGAACTGGAAAATAGCAATTTGATGGGACTGCCATTTCTGGAAGTGAATGGAAATAAATAACAAACAGCAGCTAGAGACCTCCTTTTTACTTTTCTTCTAGGCGACTGGTATCCCTGATGAACAGATCCTGGTAGCTGTGTTCCCTGGGCTGCCTACTTCTGCTGAACTCTTCATACTGCCCCACAAAAACACAACAGAGAGGAGGAAAAGCAGTGAGGCTGATCTGGAGCAAGTAAGGAAAGAAGGATTCATGGAACATTTATTCCTGTCATATTGTTTGCAGACAGGCCCCTGAAGCTGCACGGTGTTGGAAGTACTTACAAATGTGGTCAGAATGGATGCATCTGGGACTGTGGCAGTATAGTTTATGGCATTAAAGAAAATTGTTTTCAGAGGAAAACCAGGATTTTCTAATACCTCACTGTCTACCACTAGCAGAGATTCTTCCTAAATCAGTGGAGTGTCCTTTTTACAGTAGTTACGGCCAAAGGAACCTTGAATATGTACTCCCTCTACTCCCTGGAGGAATGCTAATAAAGGGAGGCCAAAGCAGCAAGATAATATACTGAGGTTTACTAAAAATAAATCAAACTCTTCAGCTCATAGATCACCAAAACAAGACCCCTTTTTTTTTNTTTTTTTTTTTTTTTTTTTGTCTGCAGCAGGGAATGGCCTGTGCAAACTATATTTGGAAGTTACAATATCCATCCATTTAGATAAATAGGTAATTACAGTGATGAATAGCAACAGTGATATGCAGGCAAGGAAAGAACAATAGCACTAGGCTGCTGAAGCTTTCATGTTAGAATTACCAAGTGATTAAATCAGGTCCATAAAGGCAAAGGAGTGAAGCACTGCTGGAAAGCCTGGCTCTAGCTAATGTTCTTGTAGGCAGCATTTTTACAGCGCACAAACTATGTGTGAGCCCATTGCCAAGTAATTCTTGGAAGTTTGGATCAAACATTAAATTATTCCGAGGACTGATGAATTCAGTGGAAGTTCTTGTCACCCGCTGGGTAAAGTCAGCCCCTGAGAGTAATCCTTTGTCCTAGGGAGTTATCAAAGCTGGTCTCTTAAGTTGGTGGTCAGTGTGAAGGAAAGATGCATTGAGGTGGGAAGGTTTGAAAGGCTTTTTGGAGGGATGGTCTTGTATAATTAACAGTAATTTCTGTCCTATTCAGTAGGATCTACCAGTATTAAAACCCCTTCTGAACAAGCTGTTGTGTCAATGTTTCATATATCAGGCTTATGCTGACTTCTCAGTTAGATTTCTGACTAATTGACTATGAGGCCTAAATCTCTAGTGCTTTAATTTTAGTTGACAGCCTATTTAGTTGTACTTTGCCACCTGTTGTTGCCTTCTGCTTGAGGAGCTCTGCCTGGAGAGTAGGTCATTAAAACTACTCATTAGCTGTGCCCTGTCCATCAGAACTAGTCTGTGGGGATCAGGCATTAACAAACTGAGGCTCTGGGATGATGTGCTGAGTATGTGCTCTGGGGAAACCAAATAGCACATCAGAGCTGGGCTGCTATCAGCTCAGCTATTCCAGTATACCCAGTCCAAGGCTCCTTTTCTTAGTGAAGGAGAAATATTGCAGATTTTCCATTGACCTAAACTGGATTGTCTCATCCCCAAAAGCCTATTTAAATGGAAGCTACATGACAGGATCAATGGGAATAAAGAATGTAGGTCTGGGTTGCCTAATTTGGTTTCATTATCCACCAATGAAAGGCCAATATGTCAGTGATTTTCAAATGCATTTGATCAAATTCAAAGGATATTGTGGAAGGTGAAAAGGTCCTTAGTTATTTTCCCTCTTCCTGTAGCAACCCAAAAAAGAAAAAAAAAAAATTGCTAACCTAGGTTTGCTTCCCTGGAGAGATATAATAACATGCAATTAGAGTGTCATAAGTTCTGTAAGGGTGACTTACATGCAATGACATCCAATTCCACCTAAAGCACATGTGCATTTCTCTCCACTTCCTCAGGCCCTGCTGAAGCCAGTAGGAGATGTCAGCCACTATTCATGGGCTTTGTGTATTCCTGAATATTCTCTAGGCTTTGCCATCTTCTATACTGTAACAATTATATCTCTTCTTATTTCACCAGGTGGTAGAAATCCTTTTTAATGCTCTCAACCAGAACCTGGTCCAGTTTGAACTGAAGCCTGGTGTTGAAGTGGTTGTGTATGTTACTCAGTTAACATTAGGTGAGTGTGGAGTCAAAGGCACAGCTGTGGCTCTCCTGAGGCTTCAGACACCCCCAGGAGAATCATTCTACATCACAGCACTCACAGTTGTGGCACTGGGCTGTATGCCAATTGAGACATTTTGGTAGAAGCAGGAAGTGTTAAAACCAACCCATCAGGGGCATCTTCATGCTCCAGTTTGTACACGTATAAAAAGTACCTTGTGAGAGTTCCCTGTGGCTTAATTAACAAGTGCATTGGTGTTTTTCAAGTGTTTCAGAAAACCAGGTGAATGGTGTTCTATTAAGTCCTTATTGAGCATCTGTGGAATTCAGTGGGATATTACTAAGTTTCATGGATGTTGGATCAAATCCTTACAGCAAAGGGCTTGTTACTCTTATGAGTAGCTAAGAAGCTTTAAAGGGGAAGAGTAATCAGGAAAAGATCGAGGCCTCTTACAGGGAATATTTGCCTGAATATTAACTTCCAGAAAAATAGAACTTATTTAAATTTCAACACTACCTATCTCCATTTTTGCACAAAATAACAAAGAGTCACTTTAAGCTTTGTCAGTCCCTTTACTCTAAACCAGCCTAGTGTGAAGGTCTCAGCTATTGATGAAACAGTGATGGTTACAAAGGTGATGGATTTATTTTTGCTCTAACTTTTTATGACTGCCCTTGCAATTGTCTGAAATGTTGGATCTGGTGCAAGTGTCCTTGCTGGTAACCACTCTAAAAGATTGGGATTCATATCCCACAATAATACACTTGAGCTCCTTCTCAGAGAGCCAAGGGCCGGGCTAAGTCAAGTCTCATGACCTTTCCTACAGGTAATGCCTTTTTACCTTCACTCTCTGATTGCTCCTTTGGAATGTGAGTCAGATGCTAATAGGAGTAGCCTGAAGTTGATTGATTTGCAAAATGGGAATGCAATACAATGTCTGAGGTCTCCAGGTAGCTGGAATTTTCCAGAATCTGGCTTGGTTCTAGCAAGGCACTGCATTTAAATTACATTTTGCAGCTATTCTTGCACCCTCTCCGGTGCAGGTGCTGCATTTGTTTCATGACCATTCCAACAGTGTTTTGACTGGGATGAAGTGACAATCTTTCCCACAGAAGAGTCAGAAGTATTAGTGGCAGAATACTGTCAGGATCAGACTGTTCGGTGTGGAAATTTGGCAGTGAAATCAGAACTGACTCTATTTGCATGACTTCATCCCTGTCTTCAGGGTGATGGAAAAATAATAGAGAATAGTAAAACACCAAAGACAAATATTTATGCAAAATGAGAAACACTTATCTGCTACTTATAATCATTTGTGCATCATTAGAGACTTCTCATCAGACACTTGATCTCAGCACAGTGCTCAGGCCATTAAGGTGGTGTGCTCTGATGAGCTCTTGGAATAGCTGCATAAACAAAGTATAGGAATATTCTGTATTTAGCCAGCCAAAATGTCAAGGATCAAAACCTCCAAAATATTATAAGGTATTGTGTGCTTGGATCCAGGATTTTTGCTTTGGGCTCCTCCTCATTATGAAAACTGACTCAATTTAAAAGTCTCTAAGGTCCTATACAAGGATGGACCTTGAGGCTTGTCACAAGAGTAGATCCCTGTCACATGTGGGATAGATGAATATCCTTGGAAGATGGGATGCTGTTCATTGATGCTCTAAGGTATCTTCTCCAAAGGGGAATAGATATGTATTAAGCCATGCTTCATAAAATTCATTTTCACCCTAGTACCTGGAAAAACCTGAAAAGTAATAGCCAAGAGTGTTAATACAGGAGTGACTGGGCATTCAGCTAAGCGTGACTTTTCATTCAGGGATGTTAGACTGCACTGTCTTGAAAAAGGGCCTTAACTTTTGAAGGACAGGAGAACCAATTTGTTTCCTACTGATTGGTCTTGCCGAAACCAGCATGCACCATGCAGTACTGATAAAGCAGATGTGACAAAGACGGAGTTGAGCTCAACTCTCAGTAGTTAATTTGTTTCCTTGTAATATCCCCACAAAGGTAATGCTTTGCCTTTCCTCCTGCAGCTCCCCTTGTGGATTCCAGCTCAGGTCACAGCAGTTCAGCGATGCTGATGTTGTTGTCAGTGGTGTTTGTGGGCTTGGCTGTTTTTTTAATCTACAAATTCAAGAGGTAAGTTGCAAAACTTTGGGATAGGAGGAAGATACTCTGGGCAGTTTACAGGAAACCTAGGCAGAGCTGTGCATGAATTGCAAATGTAGCGTGAACTATGCTGGCCTCAGGCTTAGATGAATGCAGTTCCCTATTTCTGATACTTAGAGAGAAAAACATCTACTGCCATTTCACCACAACGTTGGAGCTCCAAAACTTCACCAAGAGCTGAGAAATCATCTTCTGCTTCAGCAGATGTATTCAAACCACAGACCAGAAATGGGAACCTTTGTGCTTGCTGAATACTGAGATACACAAAGCAAGCTTAGTCAAAAACCACATGATGGATGACTTCAGACAGTCTATACCCACCTGCCCAGCTGCCTTGGTGCAGCAGCATCCCATTTGTATCTTGCAAACTGAATAGGTTAATCTTGCAGAGGAGCAGGTGTGTTTATGTTAAAGGTAGGAGACTCAAAGCCAGAAAAACTTGTGTAAAGCATCGAAATGCC
Source organism: Donacobius atricapilla (assembly GCA_013397315.1). Lineage (NCBI taxonomy): Eukaryota > Metazoa > Chordata > Aves > Passeriformes > Mimidae > Donacobius > Donacobius atricapilla. The sequence goes on along the minus strand of WBMY01002130.1, from coordinate 698,740 downwards.
TTTGGGAATATGGGCTGAGATTTACCTTGACAGATGTTAATATAAACCTTTTGCTTCCAGACAGCAGGCAGGACCAGGTCTGGCCCGTGGCACTTGGCTGCTGCAAGCTGTGAAACAAATTATGTGATAAGAATGGCATGTTTGCTGAAGGTCTGCTTTATGAGGATATATTTTAGGCAGACGGAGCTCTTTAGGAGGAACTTTGCATTCAGTACAGTACTTACAGTATAAAATGATCTGTGTGCCTAGATCCTGACCAGTGGCAAAATATTGTGTTAGAAACATAAGCTGAGTCTGACTTAAAATTAAATAAATAAAACTTTCTGGACATAGTAGTTCCTCTAAAGTAAAAACTAGACCTTTTCCTGTCCAGATTCCAGCTAAATGTTGCTTTCTTCAGCTTTTCTGCCCCCCAGGATAAGGCTAGTATTCTCTAAGGATGTTAGTGGGATACAAACAATATTCAAAATTAAATTATACAATAAGACAGGCGTCTATCCTAATCTCCAGGTTTAAAGTTTCCCTCCTTGATAACATCTTGCATTAACCATTGTCCTAATCAGTGAGTGGCACTCCTTTGTTGTGCTCCATCCTGTGCACCCTGCTAACTGTTATCAAGCTCCCACTCACATCAGTGGCCCAGGACAATTTCCAGGGAAGGCATTTGTGTGACTCTGCTCAGATGCAGATTTCAAAGCCTTCAGCATGACCTCCTTTTGCAGCCTGAAATCCCTTCTCTGCTTCTGTGAGGTGGAACGCAGCTTTCCAGGGGAATGGGATTTGTTTAAGGCATCAATTTAATAGTGTACTGGGGAGGCAGCTGATGATTACTCTCACACCCAGAAGTTGGATGAGGAAGGCGAGGAAGTCTTCCTGGGAGATGTGACATGATGTAGGTAGAACCCTGCCTAAGACATGCTTTCCCTTGTGCCTTGGCAAGATGGTTTCCTAGGTTTGGCCTGATGTCCTTGGCCCTGTGGTCAGCAGTTACCAGGAAGAAGGATCTTTATATTCCAGCTGCCAGAGAACAGTGAGGATCTTATTAATGCACTTTACTTTGTCACTCTCTTGGTCATGTTCTGCTACTACAGCTCATAAAACTGACTCTTGTACTACTTAAGCACCCTGAGCTTTGAGTATAGCAGCCATCAGCCTTCTGTTGTGCTTTAGGGCTGTGGAGACCCTGCCTTGTTAAAATCTGTCTGAAAGTTGATTGTATTACAAATTATGATTGAGGAGGCAGGTGGTTAAAGCATCAGTTTTGCTTAGTCCAAAAGCTTATTAACTGGCTGTCCCCTCTTACCTCTCTATCCCAAAGGGGAAAAACCCAGATCAAATTGACAAAGTTCAGGATGAGTCACATACACAGAGTGTTCTCAGCTTGATTTTTCAGAACAGAAAGCAAGTTTTCAGCTCTTGTCTAAAACTCCTGGCTCAGTGGAGCAGAAGTGAGAGCATGCAATGATTCTTAATGGAAAAAGGGGAGCAAACCCAAAAGCTTTCCTGTAGCTCTCATTGATGGAGGGGTCCATTCGCCACGTGTACTTGTTTGATTAATGGGGGTCCCAGCCTGAATACAGAACTTCTGCTTACAGGGAAAGGTTATGGGAGAGCATAGGCTGACAAGACTTTTTTTATTCTACAAACTCATAGATTTAGTCCTTTGCTGGTTTGCACACGAACTCCTTATTACAAGTCCATCAATTTATAGACTCAGCAGGCATGTTAAACCCAGCTGCCAGAGATGCTTATTGAGGAGGTCCTGGTGGAACAGGAAGAGGGGATAAGTATGGAAATACCCTGTAAAATGTTGTTTCTTTTATGGAAGATTGGGCATGTATGAGTCATCATGTATCAGTCAATACTCATACGAGTGTATGAGTGCTGAGCAGTGGTGGGGCTGTGGGGCAGTCCATGTGTGTGTCCTGGGACAGCGCTGCTCGTGTGTGCTCAGAGTGATGAGGTTGTGGCCACCCATGTCTGTGCTGGGAGGCACAGCAGGATTAGGTATGTGGGAATGCATCCAAGTATGTACAGCCATCTCAGTTTCTTCTTTCCCTTAACTCTCTGAAGTACCTTGGCTCTGTGCCTCACAATTCTAAAGAGCTTTTCTCACCTTTCCACTCGAAGTTCCGAGACGATTGCTGCGCTGCCGTTGTGTGGTTTGGAAGTGGAACCAAGTCTTCCACTGTCTCCAGGCATGTTCTCATGTCTCTATACATCTCCAGACAAATGCTGGGCCCATAGGTCCTATGGGAATGCATTAGTTCTCACTCATTTCCTGTGTAGCTCTTATATCTTCTGGTGACATTTAAGGAACATTAGAAGGTAGGAGAAAGGGAGAAGATTATGAGATTTGTTGGCTGCTGCTAAATATCCCAAATATGTCCTGGCTTGATGCTGGCTAAGAACAGAATGCTAAATCAAGCCAATAGCACAAGTTGGTTGAGGCCAGAACTTCACTGGAGTAAAATCAGCATAGATCTATTGAATTCATGAGAGCTGAGGCAATTTCCACCGCCTTCAGTCTCTGACATATCCAACAGCAGATAGATCAGCATAAGGACATGGCATTGTATATTACTTCTTTTGAACACGTCTTCTTTCTCTCTCGCTCCTGTGTGCTTCAAGGAACTCAGAATATTCTCCAAATTTTCTTTATTGGAGAAGTGTGAACTGCATGGCATAAAGACTTTCTAAGAGCATTAGGAAAAACAGTCAACTTCCAACAGGCAACGCAGATAATCCTGGCAACTCCCATGATGCTTAACACATTCTTTTTCAGGTCTCTCATTTTAAACTTGCATTCCTCCAGTGATTTCCACCTGTCTGTCTAGGCCTGTATAATCTGTCTACCTAACTGACTCTCAAGGATATCATTCTAGCAGGCCAAGGTAACTTTGCTTGGGAGAGCGAGCAAGAAATAATTCCTTCACTTCTTTGGCTTCCTGAGCAGCAAGGAAAAATATGTCACTGCAAACTTGCATGATCCACAGCATGAAAAACTGGTTTTTTGCAATGGAATGGTAACAAATAGACTTTGGATGGGTGTTATGAGGTCCAAATTCTTTCTGACTCTGAGGCAGGAACAATTCTTTATAACTCTTTCAGATGTGGCAATTTCTTCTGAGTCAGTGTGGGTCTGTCTGCGGCAACAAGCCCAGCAATTTTTTTGCTCAGTTGATACTAGTGCCAATTGATTTTTACTTTTGGTTTCCAATGCAACCCTGATCATATAATAAATACTGAGAGACTTGACAATTGCAGCTGATTGTACTTAGTTGATTGCTGCTCTCTGAGCTGAGTGCAGTGTCCGCTGTGTGCACAATTTCTCTTTTAAAAGGGCAGAATGTTGCAGTTTGCAGCTGAAGGAGCACATGATAGTAAGACAATGGCCTGAGATTTGGAGTACCTTTAGGCTGTTATTGGAATTAGTGGATGCTAAGGACACTTTCAGAGGTGAACATCTATGTGGTACTTTCACCATTCTGAGAGCTCATACTTCGCATCACTGCAAGAAATGCCAGCGCTGCATTTTTTGGATTGGTCTCAGCTTAGTTTTTCTCATTAATAAATGACATGCTGAGGATCCCTGTGTTAAAAATATAATTTTTCATTTTTCTTTCCTGTGCAGGAAAATCCCTTGGATTAACATCTATGCCCAAGTTCAGCATGACAAGGAGCAGGAAATGATTGGCTCTGTCAGCCAAAGTGAAAATGCCCCCAAAATCACCCTGAGTGAGTTCACAGACCCTGAGGAACTGATGGACAAAGAGCTGGACACACGAGTGATGGGTGAGAGACAGCCCTCAGCTGAGTTTTGTTTCACAGTCTGGGTGAAGATGTTGGTCTTTTGGGTATTAGGAGAGGCAGTGACAGTGACCCTGGGTACAAGGAGAGCCCTGAGGCACTGAGATATGGAGTAAACCTCTCTCAGCAGCAGGGTAATGGAGTTTTCTCTTACAGCTTTCCAGCTTTTCCCAGGGTAGGAACCTGGTGCCAGCAGTAGGTATAAAGAAGTTAGTAATAGCTGTGGCTCAGACCTATTCCTGCTCATGACCCTGCCTCTCCTGTGGAGGAGTGCCAAATTCCCTGCACCCTCAGAAGAATCATTTGAGCCAGGCTTACACTGTTGGTGTGCTATGATTACAAGCAAATATGTCCCTAATAGCTTAATGACTTTACTGCTGGTCAGCTGAGCTGTAGTAATTGGGTTTTCTGCATGCTCCCTGCTTATTGCAAATACATAAACGAATGTGTTACTTTCAAGCATCTTTTCTGTCTTTACACTTACACTACCACATCCTAAGGAGGAGTGAGAAGCAATATAGACCAAACTGTTGAAGCCACTGCACTGATTCTTTTCTCCATTTTCTTCTCCACAGGAAGCATCTCAACAATTGCCAACAGTGAAAGCACAAAGGAAATCCCCAACTGCACTAGTGTTTAATACTGAGAATCCACTTGGTCTACAGCATTTCTGACTTTTTATTTGTAATTATTATTGTTATAATTATTATTATGAAAAAAGAAAAGTTATATGTCATTATTATCATTTGGGAGGGAATGGGGTGGGCGTTTTGTGTTTACCAGGGCTGCATTCATAAATAGCAGAGTTCTTCATATTTAGGGAAATCACATCAGATTAGAAATAAAAAGCAAAGAATGAGTCAAGTGTGCGATGAGATTTGAATGCCATCTTCCTGTTAAATACAGAATGGGAATTAAGTATTCAAATCCCACAGATAGGTGTCATACCTTTGGTAACATGTTGTAAACAAATTGTCTCTTTTCAGCCCTTTTCAGAATAAGTCATGAATCAACTGCTTCATCCTGCCAGAGGGTTCAGACTGGGTTGTTGGACCAGGCTGTGCAACATACCAACATCCCTCGCTTTCCAGTGACATGCATGTCTCAGCTTTTTGCAGGATCTTGCCTCTTTTAATTGCTTTTAATTTCAGTCACCCTCTGGCACTGTTGGCTGCTGAGAAAGGAAAAAAACCCAACAAAACAGAGCAAACACACACGTCAGTTGTTCCTTGGACCACAGACTGGCTGGAGGGGACAGCACCACAAGCAGTGGAGGAGCAAGCCTGAGTTTATGAATGCAGCCCCAACCCTGTGCATGTGAATAGCGAGGATGCCGAAGGCCTACTGTAGATAATTACAGTGTACATAGCTTTTTATTTCTTGGGAAATAATTTAATGTTTAGTAAAAGAAGATATGTTTAAAAGAAAACCTGAACCACACACACACATGCACGCCCACGTGCACACACACACACACGCCAGCCAAGCAGGGACTCTGGTGAGCTCACACAGGTTCCAAGAGTGTTCCAGTTGTCTGTCATATTTCAATCTGACACTGCTCTCTATAAAGAGAGTACTTTATTTCTCTATGTATAACTGCAAGCCTTTTTTTACACTCACACACATATATATATGTATACGGTGTCATTTCCTGTGATGGAACAGAAAAAGATATTAGCATGCCAGACTCATGACTATGAGCCTGTCATGAATATTTTAATGATATTTATCATCTATTCATCTCTGTCAGTGTTGCCCACTTCTGAGAATGATCTTGGTGGCATCTGTTAGTCAAAATGAGGAAAAAAATCCTGAAATTATCCCCATTTCTGTGTGGGCAAGTATCAGTGGCCTTGCCATATCCAGAACAACCTCAGCTCAACAGTGGGGCAGCTTGCTGTATCTTTATTCCCAGGGGAAAGTCATGCTTTTTGCAGTTAAGCTGATGAAGTGAAGTGCTATTTAGGATGTGTAAGAGTAGTAAATTTTGGCTGAACATGATGTATGGGATTAGGGACTGCTCTTTGGAGAGGGCAGTGGAGGGTCAGACCTGCATTAATGAGCTATGAAAGGTTCTTTCTTGTGAGTGCTGCAGAGTGGCAGCTTCCAGTTCAGAGTGGAGATTTCTGCATGGTGGGTTGGTGTTTTCTGGTTAGAACAGGAAGGTTAATGAAGAGAAGGTACTGAAAAAGCTCTTTAAAATTGTTTTACTACACTGAATTGAGGACATCCCTATGAAGCGGTAGAGTTTTGGGACAAGAGGTTGACTTGGTGGTGAGTTACTTTTTATCCCTTTTTCTTGAGTTGATGATGTCAAAAATGAACCTTATTCTGCAGAGTATTGACTTGTAGGACCCAGCAGGAGGGGGAGGAAGATTAGGTCATGTCTGGGAAGATTTTCTAGTGTTTGTGTGGCAACAGGAGGCAGAAATGACAGCAGATGACAATGTTTATCATTTCTTAGGGTCTGGATACAGGACCTCAGTCACCTTTAATATATCTGGTCTGAAATGAGGAGATGGCTGGAATTTAGGTGTTCCTTGCTATCTCTCTGCATTGCAACAGGCCAGTGGGCTACAGCTACACCTGTTCACTCAGTAGCTGGAATGTCTTTCAAAGGTTAAAATCCTGATGGCTCTGGAGGTGGAGAGAAAAGTGATTAAACACAATTTTGCTGAACTCAGGAGGTGTTTCAAGATTAAAACTGTAAACCTAAAAAAAAGGAAAAACTGTTTCTTGAGAAGTACTAAAATTAAATATTCTCAGTTCTTCTCCTTTTCAGTCAGGTTTGTGGATTTTTTTTCCCTGTTGATTTAAAAATATTTCTCTTCTGTTTTCCCTCCCCACTTTTCTGCCCTGGTTTCTAATACAAGGTGAAGAGCAATGGCTGTGTTATTCTATTTAACCTTGGTTTCCATCCATCACAAGTGCATAAACTGTTGCATTACTGTCTCTGTTCTTCTGAAACACCCCAGTAGTTTACAGTAATAGCCCAGTCTAGTGATAACACTGTTAGCACAAGGCCATAGACTCCCATTTAGGTACAGGTGGGAGGGATGTACATAAACAATGGTCCCATGGGCTTTGAGCTAAATTGTGGGCTGATCTCAGTCTGCTGATTAGGATTTAAGGTACTGCTGTGGTGAGCTGCTGCAGAGGATTGAATGTAAAATACTCAGTATTTTCTGTATTAACTTTTTCCTTTATAAACCATGAGGCAAAGTGAAAATTTTCATTGTTGTTTGGAATTTTATAGGTTTTTCATGGGCTTGATGTCATGTCGTTTTAACAAGAAAGGCAGAGGATTACAGTTTTCACAATTTTTTTCTTAATTTCTTTTCACATTTTTTTTATATTTTATTCCTTTACACTTTTAAAAAGTGCTGCTAAGTGTCTCAAATGGGAGAAATTAAGAAGGAAAAATTGGGAGTAAGCTGTTGAAAAAAATGGAAAAATTTTCACTTCTCAAAAAGAAATTTAATCTCAGTCAAGGCTGAAAATTTTCTGAAGCACACTTTTGGAGAAACACCTGTCTAGAATGTCATTTTCCATACAAAATGATCCTAAAATATCCTACAAAGCAAACATGAAAAATCCATGAAGCCAAAGCTGCATGTCAGAAAACCCTGACTGATTCTTACGTTTGCTCAAACTTTCTCTTCCACAAGACCTGGTGGGTGTCACTGCCTCTCAGTGTAGTTTGTCACATGCTGTCAGGACCAGGGTGTGTGCTCCAGGCGCATCCCCAAGGTGTGCATGGGACCACATTTACTGAGTCATCCGTGCTTCTTTAGGGCACAGTCATGGCTGATGGGGGCTGGAGAAAGCTTGGGTTCATGACGGAAGTCTGCTCTTTTAGAATACAAGAGGGGTAATTACTGCATTCCTGTCTATCTGTGGGACCTCTGTAAGGTTTGGATTGGGCAGCCAGCCCTGTTCACCTTTTTTGAACATACTGAGCTGCAGTGTTAGCACAGACTGGAGTGTTGGCCACTTTCATTTGTCTTGCTGGGAAATAACAACTTGGGGTTGTCATAAGGGTTTTTTTCCTCTGCAGGTTTTACCCCAGAAGAAAATGTAATGAAAATCCTTGAAGCTGTAGATTATTATTTACCTGAATAATGAGGGAAATAGGCAATGGCATCAATGGAATATAAATAGCTCCCACACTGTAATTATGTAAAAAGAGGAAATGAAAGAGAGAGAGAAAGAGACAGAGAGCAAGAGACTGGGTCAGTGCCCTCTATCACTGCCAGCCTTTCCCCCATGATGGATTAGCTGTAATTTAGGAATAATGCATGAGATCTGCAGACTAGATGCAGCTTCTGCCTCTGTGTGGCTGACAGTCTGATAAAAACCATGAATAGATCCTTTGTTTAGTTTAACTGGTACTCAAGAACCCTAATACTAAACCTGGAAGGATCAGACGTGAGACCGGAGTGACAGGGTGTCAGAGTGTTTCAGACACAGTTTCATCAATGAGAGCATGTATAGGAGGTGTGCATTTTCTTCTGGACTAGACTTTGGTTTCATGGATGTACAAAGATGTCCTGATGTCCTGTTCTCCTCCCTTTCCCTTCAATCAGCTCCCACACACATTCCAGGTCTAATGAACCGAACCAGAATCCTCATATTCTCTCTGGTGATGTTGGACAGTGCATTAAACCCAAACCACCACTGTAGTTTCAAAGGATTAAATGAGACAGACAATTGCAATACCTGTATTGAACACAGTAATACAACTGCATGAGTCATATATATACATATATATATACTGTTCTTGGTTTTATTGTTCCATTTGAATATTTCTACTGTAAAAAAAGGCAGTGGTTTTGAAATTGTTGAAAATAAATGTATTTTTGTACATCAGAGTTACCCCTGGCTGCTTTTTCAATCCTTGTTCTTTTCAGATTTCCTTTTGGCAAAGTCTTCTCTGTCTTCTGAATTTCCCTTGCCTATCTATCCCTCCAACTCTGTTGTTCAGGGCCATGCATGCGCATGGAATGCCAACAGAGAAATGTTCTAAGGCAAGATTTTAAAGATAAAAAAGAACAACTACCTCTCCTTCCTTCTTAGTGCTCCTCTCCCAAAATAATTATCTTCTTACTTTTCCATTTGACAGGCTGATTCTCTTTGGAGCCTTGGAGGTGAATGGGAGGGGAGAGCATTGCTTGTAAAGGCACAACCCTATAAATCCCTAAAATCACCTACCTGATTTTAGTTTGTAAGAGACTGTAAAGTGCCAATGTCGGG
>WBMY01002130.1:616865-689628 GCA_013397315.1 Donacobius atricapilla | reverse complement strand
GGGGAAAGAAAGAAAAAGTCTCTTCACTCCTTAGCCCAAGAGACTTGAAAAACAGAGAAACAGAGAAGAGAGCATGGAAATACATCTCTGGATATGTATCAGCCATCTCCAACCACGCACATGCATGCATCCCTCACCCTCCCTCCTTTCCTTTAGGTCTGAGGTCCATAAACTGCACTTGTTTCTCTTCTTCCTTTATATCAGAAAGCTGAAAAGTCAGGCAATGAAGAACTAGGCTGGCCATCCCCAGGTGTGATGGATGAGATTCTTTCAGCATCACAGAAGATCTCACAGCTTTTGAAATATTTGTGTCTGCCCCTCTTTACAGCAATGACAGTGTAACGCTTGTGTTCGTGGGATCCTGAACCACAAGTTATGGACAGACAAGCACAAAGGATGAAATTGCCATGGCTTAACAAGCTGCCACTGAGACCCAGCATTCAACTGTTCAGAGACCCAGCTAAGTGCAGCTGTGAAGTCAAGTGCAGGCACTTAAACTTCATAGCCTAGAAACATGAGCAGTAGCTCAATCTTTGCCTGCATCCAGCTGTTTTTTCTGTGATGGATGGACCTCTTATTCCCTTTATTAAGGGCAGTGTAAGCATTGTTTACTACATTATGAAATTGTCATGGTTGTGCCAAATACCCCTCAATCAGGGAACGTGGTGCTGCTCAGCAAAATGCATCATAACTACTGGAGTCAGCTCATCACTGTCTTGTTTCACTCATGGCACCACACACTTCAACAGGCTGAGGCTGTGCCCAGCTGAATTTGCCCTCTGCCTGGGTCTTCCTTTTCCCTTGGCCCTCTCCCCAGTGAAGTACTCTGATTATTAAGGTCTATCAAAGCACCATTGCATTACTGACATATTATTGTAATACATCACTTGAGTGCTTGTCTGCTGTTGTATATCATGGTGCTACATCAGGGAAATGGCAGATGACAGGAACCCAGGACCCAAAGACAGAAAAGACAGATCACTTTTCTAAGCTTTATGGGCTGCTGCGNTTGTCCATTTGGTGTTGTGGCTTTTTTTTTTTTTTTTTTTTTTTTCCTGAAGACAGCAAATAAAGGCAAGAAAAGCAGTTTTGGACTGCTGCCATGAAGCTTTCAAAAGCTTTAAATATATTTATCTATATATTTTTCCCTTGACCCTGAAACATTAATTAAACAAATCTGCTGAAGTTTCTATATGAGACCAGAGAGATGAGTTTATTTTGAGTCATGGAGGAAAGAACAGTTGCTCACTGGGAACTGTTTCATGTGTGTCTGTGTGTGAGCAGAAAAGAAAGATTTATCTTTGCAAAACAAAAGATAATTTGTTCCTGAATTAAAAAAAAAAATATAGTATGTCAATTGACTGTATTTTCAATGTAGTTGTGCAGGTAGAGATAGGACAGAAGGCAACTGTGCTGTTGGTGTTGAGATTTTACCCTAGGTAAATACAAAAATATTTGTTTTACCATTGCTTTATGCTGGTTCTACCTGTTCAGGCCTCCTGATATCAGTGAATTTAGTCTTGATTTACATCAGTCTGAGCTCTCACATTAAGAGGAGTTACATGCATACTTCAAGGACGGAATAAATACTTTGTAATGCCTTATTGTGAATGTCAAGCAGTTTTCAGACCAAAATTTCGGGGAGATTTTAATATTACTAGTAGTAAGAAAATCAGATACAGGGACATAGTTGGAAGGAAGGAGAAGTATCTCTGCTAAATTAAACAGAAATGTTATGATATGTGTTTTTAAAATCTTGTGTTGGCTACATGAACCTAGAAGGCAAAAAAGGAGAGAAAACCTGCAAGCCAGATATGAAGCGGAATGAGGAGGAAGAGAGGTGGACCAGGCTGGCTGGGATCCAGTGTCTGACCAGAAGGCACAGTGAGAAGCACATGGTTGGTTAATCATTTAATGGTTTTAACACAGGAAGTTTCTAAAGTCTCAGGCTGGATCAACTGAATCAACAGGAGATGTAGCACATTCAGGCCCCATTAGATAGAGTTATCACTGCTTCCACATCCTGATGCTCAGCATTGAAATTCAAGTTTTAAGCAAGTGATTCCCTACTGGAGTCCCAGTGTTGAGCACTGGGAGTCCTGATAGAGCAGTGTTGGGTGAGTGAGGGCTCAGGGAGGATTTATTGGCCAATTTCAAAGCTCAGCCCAGGGTTGCATGTGATTTTATTCAATGGGTTGGGTGGTTGCTGTGAAAAAGAAATGGCTCCTGATGTGGGTTGTAAGGAAAATGGGCCTGAAGGGGAAAGGGAAGGAAGATGGGATGGCAAAACATTGTGCAATATTTTCAGTTCATGGGGCACGATCCTTTTTCATGCATATTAATTTCTCTGTATGCTGGGTGAAGCAACGAGTTAAAATCCTTTTCTGGGAGGGGAGACAAGGATAAGCCTTAGAGGGTGAGTGTGAGTGGGCCATCAAGAACTGACTGAGGCAATTGTCTGGGCTAGGACAAGGGGTACAGCTACCTATCCTTGTCTTTGTGAAATGAGCATTCCCTGGAGAGACCCTTAGAGAAACCAGGGAGAGTAGAGACGTATTAATGAGTACAAGTGGTGGTGAAAATAAATGTGGGATAATCTGACAACCAAGATAAGTCAAAGTCAACCTGTGCAGCATCTGCTGCTGCCACACCTGGAAACATTTGGGTGCACTTACAGTGTCCCAACATGAACACACTCCTGATTTCAGAGTGGTTCTGAGTCTCATGAGAGTCCACGAGGATGGAGAAAGACTGACACCCGAAACATGCCACACAGAAAGATTTCTCTTCCCTCAGGAGCCCTCCACAGCATGCATGTGCTGAAGGGTCTGAAGGTCATTGCAGGCAAGTTTGAAAGTCTAAATCCATTTGTGGCTCTGGACTTTACTGCCTAATAATATCACCTACATTTGGAATAATCTGAGATACTGTTAGGAATACCTGTGAGACTATGGTTTTAATTTTTTTTTAACCTTGAAATGTTCCTGTCAGTTCCACTCTACAGGCTGTTAGAGATCTGAACTGGACTATAAGATGCTGAGGGACTTTTCATTATTTTTGTGTAAAACTTCCCTTCCTTTTGTAGATTATGCAGAAAAGTTTCAGCATAGGCTTCAACTCTACATTTACTTACTGCACTTTGGGACTGTGAATAATTTACAAAATGGATGATATTTACTACGTGAACAATTTGTCCATTTCTAAAAGGAAAAGTCACAGAAAAGGCAAGCACATGCAATCCTGTGGCTTTGGTTCATGAGAGCCTGGAGATGCTCTGGCATCAGTGGGCTCTTTTCCTCTGGATCTATCATTAACTCCTGCAGACCTTGGCGCACACCCTCACTCTGCACAAGCACTCACAAGCATGCCACAGCCCCTATAATTTACCAGCAGAGGAGGGGGATTTAATAACAGCTGCAAATTACCTATCAATTCAAAATACTTTCATCAGCCTTGAAACATAAATTGATCCAGAGTAGTAGGAGGGAATTGATCTAACTTATTTATTTATCTGCTCCATTAATGAATTTTTGACAAAGCTATTTTGAGAACAAGATGTGAAGACAATGCTAAGTCTTAAGCAAATTAGGGCAGACCATGGCAGGCTGAGAATCGAATTCCTGCACATCAGTCTGGTGGAAGTTTCTGGGCTTAGGAACACCTAAATCACTCCAGGGCTGCTCTGTGGGGATGGGGACCAAGAGGGAACTGAAGAAAAGGTTTATTTCCTTACTTAAGCAGCTATTTGGACTTAAACTACTAACCTAAGGTCATGCATTAGTTTCTGTTTTGGGCTAAGGTGGGTGTCTGCATGCAGTTAAGCTCCATCATATCTGAATCTTAATTTCTCTTTGTAGCTGCTGCATGCCAACAATCTGCAAACTGGACTGGACCTTCCCTAAAGGCCATCTGGCTTACATTAGGAACTCTGGCTGTAAGAGAGCCTAAAGGGGACAACTGGACTGGAAGGTGTGAAAGAGTGTAAGTGGGTGTAAAAGGCTCCAAAGGGATGCTGAGGGTTCACTCTGAGCCCAGAAGGTGCTAGGGTTTTGGTTTGTTGATTTTCTTTGATGATACAACCCTGCCTCTAGTTTTTAAATCATAATTAATAGCTCATCAGGAACATTGGCTTCAGAAGTTATTACTATGTTTCAACAGATGTTCAGCCAGTCAGATTATTTAATTAGCTGCATGCTCTTTAACCTCATAAATCTGTGAAAGCTGTGACAAGGAAGAGAGAAATTAATTCATGAAAATAAATCAATACCGTAGACCTTGATATAGCCTGAAAAATTTTGATCCAAGCACCACTGAAAAGTTTGGGGAGCAAACTGAATGCTTGTCTTTGGGCTGTAAATCACACATCAGCACAGTTTTAGAGGAAAATGCACTGAATTCTCAGCACAGCATTCTTGGGACGTGGGAAAGCTTGGAAAAGCCTTTATGTGTAGGGAGCTGGTTTGGCATTGGAGAGACCTGCACTTGGTCCCTACCTCTAACAATGACTCAAAATGTGACTTTCAGAAACTCTGTTTTTTCCTGTCCTCCTTAAACAGTGGAAATGTTGTCTCAAGCACAGTCCAACTCTAAGGATATTTCTTGAAATTTCTCCAGAGAAGATGGTCATCATTTAAGACATTATTTGGAAGAAAGCCTTCTCTGCTTCCCATTCACCAGGATGCCTTAGGAGACTGGCTCCCTGATTTCCTTTCCTCTGTTACTTCCTCAACATCACTCCTTCTAGTATCCTAAAAGCCTTTTGATATTTGTTTGAAGTGGATTCATAAATAGCCTAGGAACCTTCCAACATATCTGCAGAGCCCCAAGGCCACCCCAGTCAGAGAAGATGGAATGCTAAGTGACAATTTGGTAGCTTCTCTCACCATGGTTCATCTGTAGTACTTGGGGCTATTGCAGAAAATAAAGTTAATGCTCAATGTGTGTGAATCTGACTTTGAAAACAATCTGCCTCTGTTCAATTTCAGGCCATTAAGTGAGCAAATCTTTCTATTGCATGGCAAGAAGCAGCCACTGCCAAGATCCTGGACCAGCAAGTAGACCAGTGTCTCTGCATTTACTGCACTCATACATTGTGTGATTACAGGGCACACAAGTCAGTGAATCAAAGCATACAGTGACCCACTTCATCCTCAATGTGCTTGGAAGTAAAGGGTTTTATTCCCATGTGTGGTATTTTAAAATATGTTTCCCTCATCTTCATTTCAGAAAAATACTTTATTAACAGACTTTTGCCCCTCCAGAGACCAACTTCAAACAAGACATCATTTACAGAGGAAAAACTACATTCAGTAAGGGCTTTTTTGTACCTTTGCTGGCTCCAGCAAACCATACTTTTCCTTAATTTTTCCTTCCAGCAATTTCATATAATGTGTTTCACAATATGCCTGACTTCCATAAATCAGAGGGGATGGAAACCTGCACTAGGCAGGAATGGATTTGCCCCAGAAACTTCTGAAAGTCAGTTTTGACTTTGCTCTGAGCTCTGTGGAGTGAGATTGAGGTCAAGCATGGACAATATAGTAATTTCCTTGAAGCCTGCAATTAAATGGGTTTTTTGCTGCATGAACCTGGTAGCACTTTCTACACAGCATGCACTAGTCATTGCTGTGGACTGTGTTTTCCTGCAGCACTGCAGTGAGTCTGCTCTTCCTGTTGTTATTGCCGTGGTAGAAACTAACATCACCAATGGCATTTGTCTATTTTTTATAGTCAGATACTTTCCTATGGCTGTGTTACGGTTTGCTTTTCTGGTTAGCTGCTTGCTTTCACCAGCATCTACTTCTCTGCCTTTCTTACTTGCTTATATCCCTGCTCAGAAATTTCCACCTATGCAGCCAGTTTAGTGGGGAGGTGAAATTCACCCTTGTTAATTCAGAAGTGTGGAAGAGGAGAAATCTGGGTGTTGAGGATGGCCGTCTTTTGCATCTTTACTTCACCACCACAAAATTTAAGTTCAAAACAGCTCAGGCAATGTGACCTCCCTCCTTCTGAGGGTTAAAAACCATCATCTGCTGTGTCAGCCTGCAGCTCAGGGACACCCTTCTGCTGAAAGCATCTTGCTCAGGCCAGGCTTTGATGTCACCTGTGAGGAAATGGGCAGCACTCTGAGCTAGTGCTCAGTTTATCTTGTTTCCCTCTTCCCATTCTGCAGGGAAACAAACAAATTATGTTTACACCTCTTGCCTTTGCTGCCTCTCTGTAGAAATGATGCTACCTTTATCTATATGTTGGTCTCATCACTTCTTAGGCATGACAGAACTAAGAATGAAATAGCAAGGGAAGAAAATGCTTGTAACAGTTACATTTTTTTGTTTGATGAAAAATACCTCCCAGGTAAAGGGAGACATTTTTCTATGATAAATCCCACATTTTGTGCAGAGCGTGAACAGGTAGGGCTGAGGTTTTCATGGTAACCCATCTTTAGCACTGTTATTAGTGCCAGTACCCAAACAATCTTCTGTTTTCAAGCAGTTAAAAAGAAACTGTAAAAATATCTTTTAGTACAATCAGGAGGGTTTCTTTTAGAAGCTTTTCTTTTAGAAGCTCTTCTTTTAGAACTCCAGTGCTTTTAAAAACATAGAGTTTTTTTCTTCCCCTTTCATTTCTTTAATTTTTTTTTTTAATGAAGAATACAACAGGGATTAAAATGAAAAAGGATCTGGAATCATTTTGACTGAGAGGAAAGAAATATTTGTACATTATTCATTGTACTCTCAGTTATTCATCAAAAGTTTCATTCTTTTACTAAAGTCTTTTCCTTATCTTAAAGCCACTGACATGAATATATATCACCAAGTTAAAAAGATTGAATTACACTTCTCCTGCTGCTGCTGAGATTCATGGAAGCTCAAAGCCCAGCCTAGTCCCTAGGTGTACTGAGCCACAGCATTTTATGATTTTCGGAGCGCAACGCTAACAGGGTTTGTCTCTTCATTGTGATACGGAGATGATTGAAAATGTGCTGCTGTATTGCTTGATAAAAGACCGTTGCCAGAAAGGAGAGCAGCTTTGTCATTTGAGAACATTACCCATGGGGTTTAAGAGACCTACTTGACAGCAAAAGCTCTAGCAGATTTTTTTTTTTTTTAAGCAATACGTTCTCCATTGCCACTGTCAACAGCTTGAACAGGAGATAAGAAGGAGCCGAGATGTGATCCATAAAATCTTCCTGAGTATTGTGTTGCCCCATAAGTACCAGGGGAACAAGTGACATTTTCTTGCTCTGGTTCTTAGTGCTTGTTCAGAAAGAGAATCACTCTTGGTTTGTGCTGTTGTTGGCTCATACACCAGCACACACTTCCTGGTGTCTGTTCTGTGGGTGCCCAGCTTTGAAATGAGTGGGGCAGATCATGGTGCTGCAGGCTCAGTGCAGGGGACTGACTGCCCACCCTGCCTCACTGCTTTTTGGAGATGCAGGGAGACCTTTGCTGCCACAGTAACACATGAAGTGCAAAGGAAGGTGTTATAAAGTGAATTTGATGTGTTTAATGTGCACAGGCAAGACATGTCCTTTGCAGGATGTACTGTGGTGTCTTGAGGCAAAGATGTAGGAAGGCTCTACTCCCCAGCCATCTGTGTGATGGAAAACAGAGCCATTTTTAGGTTCTGCACAGCGGTGTGGGGTCAGCAATGAGACCAGAGCACTCCTGTGGCAGGCAGACCGAGTTGGCAGCTTGCAGGATGTGGCACAGCCTTGCTCCGAGTGGTCTCACCCCTTTCCTTACCACTGCAAGAGAGGAAGAGCTGTTCCTGGTGATCCTGCACCAGGGCACAAACTTGGTGGCATCAACTTCAAACTCACTGAGGTGGGATAGTGAGAAGGGCTTCCCTGTGTCCTGGCTTTCCCAGTGGGTCTTGTTGACATGGGTCTTGACTCATTTTACGTTTGACACACAAGGGCTTAATTTTTTCTCAAATTCTCTTTTTGAAATGCATTAAAAGGGCCAGTTCACACCAAGGAGCCTCAGATTCATGACAGACAGGAAAGAAGTGCTGAGGCCCTCTCTCATACCGGTGTCACAGGTGCTGTCGAGGGTGCAAGGGCAGCTGTTAATGTCCCAGGACCAAGGAGCCACATCCAGTCTGCGAAATGCTGCTGTGACCTTCAGCACAAGGGAACTCAGTGGACAAAAATCCCCTTGCTCCCTGTGGCCTGTGAAGTGTGAGTTCAGTTTCGTGACAGAAACTCCAGCTCTTAGACACAGATAACATTTTCACCAAGTTTGTTGTGCATTTCTGGATGCAAGGCTACCAAATAGTGTGTAGGATCACAGCAGCACCAACATAATGACAAAATATCATCTGAGCTTGTGAAATGCTGTTGCACAGCTATTTGCTTTGCTAGCACTTCAGACCTAGGGCATTTCATTGTAGAACTAGTTCTGTACACAGCCACACAGAGCCCTCCAGGCCTCCTCAGCCACCTGCTCCTGTCATGGTCCACAAGTGCGTTTTTCTGCCTGTGCCAGTGGTTGGGCACCCACCAATCCTTGTTTTGCTCCATAACAAGGAGGGTTTTGATGATCTGCACTGAGCCATATGTCATTTTGCAGCAACATGCCTTTGACTGGAAAATGGACCGCTGCAATTTGAGAAGGGCTGAGCTCTAACTTGCCAAGGGCATGTAGAAAAAACTTGAACTCAGGGGAGGTTGAGAGAGGGAAGCCGTATCTAAAATAGCCCATGAAGTTCAGGAAAACTGGATAAAATAATGATAAAATGGCCAGAAATAGTGAACTGGCTTGGTTATTGTCATTTCAGATTAAGTGGAACCAGTTTAGTATGGTGATGGAGAGAAATATATTTTTAGAAAATATAAAGGGACTTTACACACCTCTTCCTTGTCCTTGACAATTCAGCAAAGGTTGTTTATCTGGTTGCCTCACTCCAATCATAATACCTGCAAACTTTTTCCCTCTTGCTGCTGTCAAGTTCAGAAAAGAAGACTGGGGTTTAAACTCAGCCCACATAGCCCTCGATTTACCTATTTGAAGAAACAGATTGTGAGAGGCCCAATGAGAAAACACATTTCTGTGATTTGAATACCCTTCCTTCTCCCTAAATTATGAAGTGATGGTGGGCAAAAAGTAGCTGAGGCAGTGTGGTTTGCTCTCGTGCTGGTTGAGCAGTAGGGCTGAACCAGGCAGGTGACCAATTAGTGAAGGCAAATAACACAGGAGCAAACTCTTTTGAGCCAGGCTGCTGCTCCAAATGAGGTGAAGGGGTTTTCGGCCTGTTCCCAAAATTAAATGAGGCTTAAGTTAATCCAGATGTCCTAGCTATGCCCTCAGCATCAGTATCTATGTACACTATGCTTGTGCTAGAGGGTGTTTTCAGCTATGGACAGAAACTGTGAGGAGTTTGGAGGGGTGTCTGCTTTGTTTTGACCTCTTAAACCTCTTTGTTTCCAAGACCTGTGCAAGAGCCTGAGGAGGTTTATTAAAGCAAAAATAAGAAAATACTGAAAAATCCCACTTTTGCCATTTCTGCTACCAGAAAATGTGCCAGTAGTAGCAGGTTCCTGAGGTAATAAAGAAGGAGGTCCCAGCCCATCAGCTCTGAAGCTGCCAGACTGGGAGGATGGTGTAAATCAGTGCGGTGCTCTGATGCCAGTCACTCACACCAAATTCCAGGGAACTGCACTGGGTTATACCAGCCCTGGCGCTGACCCCTTGTAGTGCTGGATTGAGGTGTACTAGGCCAAAACTGGGAACAATCTCTTCAGCAGCTGCCCTTATTTCACAAATTAACTTCTTTGTCTGAACTCTGGAGCTCTCTCTTTCCACATGAGCTGAGCTTTCTTGAAAACGATTGTTTAATGGGAACATCTGGTATGTGAATGGAAGTCTTCGTACTCCTTTTCCCTTCAATAAGTGCTTATTGCATACTTTAAAAGTTGATCTTTAGTTTTCCTTCACTGAGCAGAGAAAAAAATATGGATCATTACTTGACAGAACAGCCTGTGCTCTTTAGTTACTCAGTGTGTGCAGGTGTAAATTTCGAGCCCTGACTCATGAGCTTTGCCCACAATTAAAAAATTTCTGCTGTAAACTCTTATTTTCTGATGAAGATGTAGCAATCCTATTTATTGTTCAATTAGTGCTAATTAGATATTACCTGTGTGCAATACTCTTTGTCATTCAATAACCACAGTCTGGAATATTTCTTTTTTGTGAGGAAAAATATCTTATAAAAAAAAAAATCCACAAAAGAATTCTGAGTTCTCTGACATGGTTGCTGTTTAAAACTGTGGAAAATTTTAAAATGAAACGTAAGTAGGTATAAGAAAATGTGAGATTTGCATCCATTTTTTTTTACTTTTCCTTCTCTCCCCTCTTCCTTTTTGCAATGGAGATGCTACACAAAGATAACTGCTGCATGGGCTTTTATAATAAGTGGCTTGGCAAACAACTGGTAGTGTTGGTGAATTCACAGGCTCCATAAAGTTTTGTCTATGCAGTCTGATGGCTTTTTGGCTTAGCCAGCTTTAGTTGAAGTCCTTGCCAGCTGAAAATGATTTACGATCATCCAATGGGAATGGTATAGGCCATATAGAAAAAGTGGATGTGCCAGGTTTTAGGGTAAGATGTTGAATATTAACACAGTTGCTCTAATATCATTGAATCATGATAACCCCCAGCATACTTGTTTTGATTTATGTCATCCCTGGCCCTGACATGAACAGAGTTGGCATGAAAATGTTGAGGCTCACCTTCCCTGTGGACTCAGGAACACCTTAAATGGGGAGCTGGTATCCATGATTTCTTTGGGACAGGCTCATAAACTCTACAGATGAGAGCAGTTTTGCAAATCCCATGTTAAGGAAAATGGATATAGCAGTGGGCAATATCCATCCCTGCTTTGAGTGGCAAGATTCTGCTGTGAATAGCCTGGTACCGAAGTGGCACTGATTGTACAAATGAAATGATGGGCACTGATTTACCTAAAAGCATTGGAGCCTCCAGAAAAGATGAAAGAGAATTGTATTGTTGAGATTGAAGCACTATTTATTTGGCTAAGAGGGAGCAGGGCAGACTTTTACTCTCTACGACTTCCTCACTCTCTACAACTCCCTGAAAGGTGGCTGTAGTCAGGTGAGGTTGGTCTCTTTCTCCAGGCAGCAACTGGCAGAATGAGAGTACACAGTCTTAGGCTGCACCAGGGGAAATATAGGTTGGATGTTAGGAAAAAAATTTTTATAGAAAGAGTGATAAAGTACTGGAATGGTCGGCCTGGGGAGGTGGTGGAGTCACCATCCCTGGATGTGCTTAAAAAAAGATTGGATGTGGCATTCAGTGCCATGTTGAGGTGTTAGGGCTGGGTTGGACTCAATGATCTTGGAGGTCTCTTCCAAACCAATGATTCTGTGTGACTTATGGCATGAAGCAGCAACTTGGTCTGAGAATAATGAAATAGAAGCCGTTCACCATTCTTTTGGAATGATTCAGTGACAAACAGACAGAAAGTGATGCCAAAGTTTAGAAAATGCCATCCTGACCTCTCTGTCTCAGGTAGAATTACCCTTTCCTGCTAGTTTGGGTCGCAACTAACAAGTAAGATGATTTGCAATGGCATGACTTATCAACCTGTGCCTCATCCCCCTGCCCAGCCAACTGTCTGGGAAGCACTGGCTGAATCCTGGAGCTCTGCAGTTGTTCCAGTTCATTCCCAGTCAAGCCAAGCAGGGCGTACACACCATTTGGAACTGCCTGCACATGCTGTTTGAATGACAATCAGAAAAGGAAACTCCAAATGAGAAACCAGAGCCTCATTTCCAATGACTGACCTGCTAGGGCACATGGAGTGCTTTTGAGGAACCCCTACCCTTCACTTCCCTGCAGGCAGCAGTAAGCAGCATCTTGTCTGCCTATTCTTTCTTTGCTTTATCCCCACTCTGTATTGTAAAAAAAAAAAATCATATTTTGAATAAAGATGAGAATTTGTTGCTCTTAAAATCTACTAGTAATTCCCTGCAGGGGAGCTCTGAGCCTCCTATAAAAGACCTCTTGGTCTTTTGGCTTCCAGTTGTATGAGATATTCAGAAAATCTCTTCCATGTCAGCTGGGACTTTCAAATGACCTCGTGTAGCACCAGGCACAGTCTACATAGGACTAATTAAAATACATTCACCCGGTAAATGAGAGCTTAGCTACCTTGAAAATCAACTATAATTTGGAAACAATGTGTCCCACTCTCTTCATTTCTGCCTGACCATGTCCTCTTTTGCTGCAACAAGACACTATTCTCTGCATCGGCAGCTTGGTCCCACTCCTCTTCCTCTCTACTGTTTCTCTCAAAAATGCAAACACTCAGCTGCTCATCAGGAGCCTGCTGTTTCCTAGACATTTTATTACCAGACTTGTGACACTGGCAATTTGGATCATTTTGCTCTAAGCATATTTCATTGTGCAATTATCGTATTAGGACTGTGTCAGGTGAGCTATACAAATGATACTTTGAATGTCTCTTTGGGGGTTTTGCCTGTGTGTGGTGGTGTTTTGGTTTGCTTTATTGAGCTTCAGTCTCAGAAATAATAGACTGCTTGTTTATTCCTTGGGTTTTAA
Source organism: Donacobius atricapilla (assembly GCA_013397315.1). Lineage (NCBI taxonomy): Eukaryota > Metazoa > Chordata > Aves > Passeriformes > Mimidae > Donacobius > Donacobius atricapilla. Next base: position 677,044 of record WBMY01002130.1, on the reverse strand, counting down.
CAACCACCATGGTGACTATGAGAAACCACAGTTACACAATGTTACACACCTTCATTTATTATTTCAATGCTGCCTTCTGAGCTTTATCATGGAAATCAGCTGAGTGAGCTAAATGCAGGTAAAAGGTGGCCAAAGAGGATTAAAGCCAAGACCACCACTCTCTGTTATGGTCAGAATTTACCTTTCAGAATCTATCTTTGATTTACTAACAGTTGTGTTGGAAGTATCAGGATTTAATGACAGAGTGGCCGAGTTGCCAAAGGTTTCACTCAGAAAGAGATTAGGAGGGGTCTTCTGACCATAAACACTAGAATTAACACTCCCCCAGGCTCTCCAAACCAGGATTATTGTTCTAAATTATGTTTAGTCAAGAACTTGAAGCAAAGAGATACAGAGATACAGTCTGTTTTTAGAAGAAGTTTCTCTGACAAAAAGGGAAAAATGGCCTGTTGGATGGATAATTTCCTTCTTGGTCTCTTCTTTCACTTTACCTATCTCTCTGGGAAAACCTTTGTTTATCTTTATAGAAATTAATGTTTAGCAAAAAAAAAAGAAAAAAAAAAAGAAAAAAAATTCAACCCCCCCAAAAACATACCCAAACTCTAACTTAATGATTTACTTCCCCAAGACGCTTGTGTACTTTATCTGTGGAGCAACTGTCTACATATAGTCTTCTATTTTCTTGTTTCCCTTTAGGGGGTATTAACTATGTAAACAACTTCAAAACAAAGAGGCAGGATTGTTTCATTAGGGAAAACCATCCCTGCGTCCAAAGGCCTCCTGGGAAGCAGGAGAAGTTCATTAAAGGGAGGGTGATGTAAAGGCTTTGTGTGCATGCAGAAATGGAACCACCATGAAACATTAATGACCTCAATGCATTAGTGAATCTCAAGCTAGAGTAGAATTATGCTGCCTCTGGGGACCCCAGTGCACCTCCTTGGATTTTTTTTTTAATGCTAGGGGAAATCTAGCCTTCAAATTTTAATTTCAAGAGTAAAATACTGATGGTGTGAACTGAAGAAGGCAATCAGGTTGGTCCTAGGCCGCTAACATGAAGGAAGTGAGTGTCCTAAATGTCAGATGCTGCCCTTGCTCCAGCCAGGGGTATTGCCAAGACAGAGGTACTCAATCCATATTGCCAAATAAAGGCTCACCTGATTTCTTTTCCTTTTTGGTTCTCCATGAGCAGAGTCCACTGCTGAATCACTTTTCTTGCTTTGATAAGTAATCACATGCTTGCCATTTATAAAGCACTGAAAAGTCATTTGGCAGTGTTGTGTCACCAGTAGGCAACTGTTCCAGGCTGTACTAATCCCAGTGGAAATTACTGTATAGGTCTCTCCTGTGAGTTATGATCTCTATTAAAGTTGGGTGACAGTTCTCCAAGGAATACTTTGTTCAGCAATGGCAGAAAAAAAAGCACAATTTCAACTGCATTGAAACCCTGCAGAACAATTTATGCTGAAATCTGCAAACATTATCAATCTGAAGAAAAATATATACCACCCTTCCCAAGAAATTTAGTTTAGAAATGATGGATCAAGTTTGTTTAAAAGTTGCTATTGAAAAAGGAGAACAAGTCTTGGATGAGAGGTGGTGTCTTCCACAATTTTTGAGTTCTTGTCTTCCCTTCCTCTTCTAGCACAGGGTGGAGGGAGCAGGCCTCACCTGGATGACAAAGCTTTCAAGACTGGAGGTTGTAGAGAATCTGTGCCTGTGATATGGATTGTTTGGGAAGAAGGCATATGGTACAGTCCACTGCTTCTCATCTTGGGCAGTGTGTGTGTCCTTAAAAGGCAGAAAAGGTCATCCTGAGTCAGAATAAGGGGCCAGGCAGCCCAGGGCCCTCTTTTTGGCAGTGGCTGTGTGCAAAGGCTTATGGACAAGAAGGAGTGAGGCAAGTCTGTCAGATAGTTCTTTCCTTGTGCTCTGCCTGCTTCCAACTATGACTAGGCTTGGGACTTTCTGAGTCTGATGGGGTTTGCATAATTTGTAAGCCTGAAAGGATCTTTTCCAAGCACCTCAGCAGCTTCCACTGGACCTCTGTCTGAGCCCACAGCATCCTTCAGTAAAGGATACTTCTCCCTGTGGTGGTTTGCTCAGGCTGAGAATCACCAGTCTTGAAGAGAAGGAGGCTAACCTTTCTCCTCATTGTTCTAGTTTGCTCATTTTAGAGACACAGCTATCTTTTGACTCAAATGACAATGACATTTCTATGGCACAACAATTGTCCACTGCCTATGGTGCATGAAGCATGTTGGGATTGCCTGAGCCAAAGAACTGATGATTCAGTGCTATGTCTGATGCTGTTTTGCTGATGCCAGCCGAGCTGCTGCTCTTCATTTCAGCCCTAAAGTTAGCCAAGAACTCCAGATCCCACCACCAGCAAGATGCACAAAGCACCCAGGGTATGAAGTTCCCACCCTGCCATGATGCCTGAATGGCGCTGGTTGGTAAGGTCAGGCTGGAGACAAAAAAGTAACAGTGCCCAATTAAATACTCCTTACTACAACAGGGCTGAGCAATCCTAGCAAGCAGCTGTGTGCATGGGGAGGGACTCTGAGGGAGTATCTTCGCACTGGCAATCGTTCTGAGCTCTAATTTGATTTCAATTCTATGCCCAGACCCAATACTGAGAATTACCCCTCTTTAAAAAAGCCTGGCATGGGTCGAATTCAAGCTAATCCCATAGAAAGTGCATTTTTAAGTTTTCAGTTACTTTTTTTCATAAAAAGAATGGAATGTGAAGAGTACCTTTACCTTTGTAGACACCTTATGTGGTGCATTTCCTGTTTGTCTGAAGGATAAGTTCTGGTATGAAGTGAGGCTTTTATTCAGGTTTTAAACTTTAATGTTGGTTAAAAAGTAACAATGCATCTATGAGGCATGGTTATGAAGGTAAATATTTAAAGGAATTGCATAAATCTGCCTTGTATCAGGGGCAAGGGTTTGGGAAGGATGCTTCCAAACTGGGAAAGGGAACATTTTTATCTTTTGTGTAGTGAATCAAACAGCAGTCCATCCTGCTCTGCCTTTCCCCAGTCAATGGAGGACCTGAGTGTCTCTGCCAACAGCCATGTCATTTTCTTTGTGATCTGTGCATACCTGGTGCATTGATTTTTCCATGGTAGAAAGCAGAGCAGACTCTCTTTTTATTGGAGAACTCAGAAAGACCATGTGTAAAAGAGAATAAATTGTTTTTAAAAAAGCAGCTTTTCACTGTTCTTGATTCTTGCTGAGACAAACAGTTCTGGAACCATCCTCAGTCTGAGCCTGCCAGCATGTGTGCTATCAACCTCTGGGTAATAGCCTAGACTGGGAGTTGGCTGTAAGGTTGTTTTTGGAAGGCTAATACCACATGCAGCTTGTGACACTATTAGTTATTTGCTCCCTTAGAGCAGCAGGGCACATTGATCCTTGGGTGTCCTGGTGGTGCAAACACATGTTATCCTTTAGCTCCCTCAAGCCCTGACTCCATCAGCTGGTGTAGACAGAACTGTAGCTACACATCCTGGAAGTCCTTTTTACAATATTCTCCCAGGAGGAGAGACATATCTTTAACTGGATGTGATAATTTTCTCAGGTTTCAAAACTGGAGGCTTGACAGCATCCATTTTTTAATTCTAACCAAGGAAATCAAGTTCTAATCTTTATTTTTATTTTTTTTTATAATGACAGTCAAGTCTTTTACTGCTAAATTGGTAAGTACTGGAGGGGGAGCTGGGAGGTTTCTCACTAGCCTGGAGTCTGTACCAGCTCCCTGGGCCAGTGTGTTCTATAGTAGCCCAAAGTTACTGTTAAACAGAGAAAGCAGTTGGTATTTTCAAAAAGGTTTAGTCTTGCTGCTTCTGCAAATCCCAGAACAAGGAACAAGGCCCACAGGTGTCAAGCTTGGGTCTTCATGTACCCCTCCTGAGTTTCAGTGCTGTAGTATCTACTCCAGAAACACATCCTTTCTTTCTGTGCTAAGTGGTGCACACCACAAAGTCACCAGTGGCAAGAGCTTCTCAGCTTGGCACATTTTGTTAGATGCTCTTTGCAGCCAGGACCATAAAAATTCAAATCAGAGAGATTTCCAGTGCTTCCTGGGACAGATTTTTCAATGAAAATAATCACATAAATGGTGGTCAAAAGGGGCTTGTGGAGGTTTTTGGTCCAGCCTCCCACTCAGAGAAGGATTTTTACCACTGCTAGAGACCAGGTTGTGGCTTCAGACAGCTGAGTCTAGAAAGCTGCCAAAGACAAAGACCCCACACGTTTAGTGACCTGTTCCTGTTCTGCAGCCGCCTCCTTGTAAAAAAAATTGCCTGCTGTCCCATCTGGATGGTCAAAGCTGGAATCTTGGTCATTGCTACTTATTTTAGTTACAGAAGCAGCTCCAGGAATCTTTGATCGGTTTCCTTAAAGCATTTGTGTCAAATATGGGATGTTATTTCTGGACCAGGTGCATGTTGTTGGATTATAGAGCATATTAGTCACTCCCAGCTGGATGTCTGAATGCACTAATGACAATCCACCCTCTCCTGTAGACAATCAGTGCAGACCACCAATACAGCAGTGGGTGCCTTTTTAAAAATGATTTTTGGTAGAGAGAAAGGAAAACCAGAAATACAAATCAGACAGCTCTCCAGGTTACTCTGTTGTAAGCCTTGTGGTTTTAGCCCTCTTGCCTTCCTTTCTCCTGCCCACAGTTAATTACATGGCCAGGCTGGGAAGATAACAGGAATATTAAAAAAGCCTGTGTGACAGACCTGTTGCTGCATCTAGAGGCCGTTTTTGGCCCGAGTCAAGGGAAGGAAATTAATTAAGTTGTCTTGCCTTGTCCATGGAAGATGATGCTGATACGGAGCAGAGAAACAATCTCATCATTTCTCGTGGAAGGAGGGAGAGCTGAGGAGGACAAGGGGGAAAGGTGACTGAATGGCAGCTGGTACAGTGAGAAAGTAGCATTTGCTTGTTATAGATCATAACAGGGATTGGTTTATGGATCTCTCATTCTTTTCACATTTGGCTCTTTTCATATAAAATCTGGAGACTACAGGCAGACAAAAACTAAACTTGGAAACCTCTCATCCAAAGCTGCTTCTGAGTGGCCATGATGCCAGTTCTGACAAAAGCAGTCACTCCTCACCCTCCCATCCCAATATCCTTCCCTCATTTATTTTAACTAGTTCTTTTTCTTGTTCCCATTATGCAGCTTTCCTTCCTGTTCAGAGTATGGTGTGTATTTTCATGCACACATGCAGCTGGTGGACATGATCATAACACTGCCAGAAGAGAGAAGGGAGACATTTATGCAAAATCAAGTGTTCGTATTCACATATTTAAAGCCTTTAAAGAAAAATGTTGATATGTGACTGGAAATGTGTTTTGATGGCAAAGGTAACAATGAAATTAAAACACTCAGCCAATCAGGAAAGCCTGTTAAAGAACAGTGTGTAACTGCAACACGTGGAGGACTGGGACCCAAGACTGGGCACTGGTGTCATTAGGCAAGTCCCAGAGATATACTCTAACACTTCAAACAGAGCTTTCTGGTCCAGAAGTGGGATCTACTCTTTCTGCTCACAGTTTTTTGAAGGTATGGAAACAGACAAGGAATAGCAGTACTGCAGACTTTTCACACTTTTCATGGTAAGAGGCAACAGGCACAAAATGAAACAGAGGAAATTCCACCTGAATATAAGGAAGAACTTTACTTTGAAGGTGACAGAACACTGGAACAGGCTGCTCAGAGATGTGAAATCTTCTTCTCTGGTGTCATTCAGCCCTGTACTGTACACAATCCTGTGCAGTCTGCTCTGGGTAAGCTTGCTTTAGCAGGGAAGTTGGACTAGAGGATCTCCAGACGTCCCTCCCAACCACAACCATTCTGTGATTCTATGATACCAGAAAATTTCCGGAGGCATACACATTTCCACATTCATGTGCTTGGCAGCAGATCTAAGTACATGTTTGCAGAACTTTCCAGTTTAACACCAACTGCATTTTACTTTCCTTTGCAGTCAGAAAAAGACAATAATAATCTGGAATAGATTGTTCTGTTCACAGCAAGAATATGAAAAAGCCTTTGCTCAGAATTTCTATTCATTTTGCTTTCTCTGAAACCCTAATACCAGTTTGTGCATTCATTAGTTCTTCTTAAAAAACAAAACAAAACAAAACACAACAACCCAAAATGTAATTTAATTACTAATAGTGCTGTGATTAAATTTGGCCTTTCACTTTCCTTCAGAGTCAACCTCCTCAATTCCATCTCCCCAATGGCTTTCTCTGTAGTATCGATTCAGTACTGTTAACCTTTCTTTATTACTTGTTTATGTTTCCCCATCAGTTTAAAAACATCAATAAGAGGCTTTTTAAAAAGGACAGAAGCAACAAATAGAGAGACATTGAGGAAAGGTCAGGGATGCAGAAGAAGGCAGTGCCTGCTTCATGGAAGGAGCAAACAGACAGTACAGAAAGGTTAGTGGTCCTGCTGCTGAAGCGAAGGAAGGATTTATTTATTCTACAGAAATGTCTGCTCCTGGTGTAGCTTTAGCAGCAGACACAAACATCTGTTCAGCCCAGTCAGAGATTTGGGGTACTGAGGAGGGCTGAACACAGCATCAGGGTTGTGGCTGAGATGGTCTGCAGGATCTTTCCCTTCAGGGATCAGGAAGATTTAGATGTGTTGCGTTCATTCTGCTTTCTATTTGAGCATAAACCCAATCTGAGGGCACACCCTGCTCTGCTCAGGGCTGTGCTGGGTGTAGATGTGTTGGTTGGCTGTGGCAGGAAAGTGTCTACATCGGTGGGTGACTGAGGGCATTCAGCCGTCAGCATTTATGTCCTCGGACCAAACACCGTGATGGACCCCAAGATGGCTTTCTGTGTTTTGGTGTCTGCTGAGCTCAAAAAGCACCCCAGCTCAGAGGAAGTGGCTCAGGATTCTCAGCCTCCTCCTCCTCCTCCTCTTCTTGGCCTATAAAGCTGTGCTCTAGGGAACTTGGAGTTCAATCCCAGATCAAATCCTCTCCTGAGTGATGCTACTCTTTTTGCTTTAAAAGGAACAAAGGATTGAGGTATTATAGCAGTAAATTTTTCAATTACTTCAGGGGAAAGGTAAATCCTGCTCAAAAGTCTCCAGCAATAGGAGAAGCCCATTAAGGCCTTCCCATTCTTGGCTCCCCAGAGAAATCATGGCAGCTGGAGAGTAGAAGGCTAGTGTGGTGGAGAAGGGGAAGAAACACCTTGTCCATCCCCTGCCCTCTAAAGTATTAAAGATTCCTGGCACTTAAAACCTAAGTGCTTCTCACTGCTTGCTCTGGTGTTATTACTGCCACTAGCAGGCCATGCCACTCCTCTGTCTTCAAGAATGGTTTCAGATTTTTCCAGTCTCCAAAAACTCTGTCTTATACTGGTGAAGGTTTTTCCAATGAAATTGTAAGAAAAAGCTTAATATTTTTTTTCCTTTTCATGGTTTAAAAGCTATAGTACCTTTAGCTTCAAGAAAATAATCTCTTCCTCTGAAGACTTTCCTCCTTGTGCAGTACAGGCACAGCACAGGATATGTTATCTGACATGGAGAAGACCTCCATTCCACACACTCAGAGTGTTCTCTTAAAAGAAGATACAGGAGTCAACTTAGTTATTACAGACACATTTCTCATTATCTTCTAGGAACAGATGTAATTACATATGACATGCCTACAGCTCAGAAAGCTTTCCTGTTTTGAAAGATGACATTATGGGTAGAGAGGTTCTTGAAGTTATGCATTGAAATGCAAAGGTGATCAGCTAGAATTCATCAACACAATTTGTAGTATTGACAGAGGAAAAAATAAAAACAAACATCAGATTAGAAATAAAACAGCATTTTAAATCCTTATGGTAGGTACAATGTAGTCAGGATATTGGATCCTTATTGCTTCTGCAAATAGATGATGTATGCAGATGAGTATCATGCATTTTCTCATATAATGACATTAATTACTTACTTGAAAATTCACCTGACTGAACAATTTTCACTCCAACTTTATGAACAGATATTTCTTCCCACCTTATTCTTCATTCTTAAAGTGATTTCTTTAGCATAGTGTGGCTACTTGCACAAAAATAATGACTCTGTGTATAAGGGTTGTGTAAAAGGGTTTGATTTTTCTGAGATGCCTTCCCATCTATAAAAACCGTGTCCTGGCTTGAGCTGCTTGGTTGCCCCATGAGATCATTGTTCTTGACATTTATTTCCTTAGGCTCCATTTCCACCCAAGGAGGAAAGCTTTGGGAGTTTAAGTGCTGTTCATTCCTTAAGTTCAACTTCCACCTAATATTATGGAAAGGCAAGGGATAGAATGGATTTCTCCTTTTGACTGCCCAGTCACCTGAGGACCTTTACAGGCACTCAGTAAAAGTTTGTTAAAGCTTTCTTTTTCCTTTTCTTTTTAAGTTCTTTATTCCATTACATGATGGATATTTTAGCCTTAGACATGCTTTTCTGATAGTTTACAATAATACTATTCTGTAAACAGTAAGTGGCTTATCTGTAACAGAGGCAGAGGTGACACCGTTTGCTCTTCATCACAAGAAGGTACACTTGCAAGTGACACTTCTGGGTGACAGAAAGTGGGAAAGCCAACAAAAGGGAGCAAACTGCATGAGCACATCTCAGTGAAACCAACTGCATTCTTGTCTCCGTAGTCATGCACCTTTCTTCATTTGGGGAATGTGCAGTTGCAGGGTGAACTCAGTATAATCTCTGCTATGACATATGTACACATAAATGTACCATAAAACCATTGAGGAACTGTCACTGTGCTGTGAAGAGCACAGTCACACTTTCAGGGTTGCCAAATGAAAATGAAAAGAAGGAGGATATCCCTGGGCTATGTGATAAGGGGATGACCTTGCAGTAAGTCCTTTGATTCAACATAGGATCTGGATCACAGTCTCTGTCTTTCGTTGTTATGCTGTGATTCCAAGAATCAGAATGAAGTGACAGACAAAAAAAAAAAAAAAAGTAGAAAAAGCTGCAGCCAAACTGTATTTCCAATATTATCTCAAGAACATGAAAAGAATCCTTTCTGTAACAAGTTTTTCTCAGCTAAATCAGGATGTCTGTCTCCTGTTTTACCCTGGTTACTCCTCATCACTCTCCTGAAAACATCGAGATAAGAGTTTTCCTAGCAGCACACTTCCCAGGCCAAAAGCATGGTATGTAAAAGAGAAAAGAGCTTCTGCCTGAATGGCCTTGCCCCATACTCCTTATGCTCTTATTTGGAAATGGGTTTGTCACCCAATCAGAGAACAAAAAGGAAGTCTAAATCAACAGTGAATGATGAGTGGAACATACACATCTCTTACACCCAGACAGTAACATGACAGTTCCAGTCCTTGGTGACAGTGATTTAAGAACCTACTGATTATAATAGATAGGCAATAAATCTTCATTTATAAAACAAAACAAAACAAAAATAATAACAAAACCTCTCCTTCTTGTTGATTCTGAAGAACTGCAAGTGTTTAATCTCCAGGAGATGGTAGGATAAATATTTTGCTCAGAGAGATGGTGGAATAAATGGTTAAAGATGGTGTGAGAAAACTCATTTCAGCAGCAGACAGAAATGACAGCTGAGCCTTTAAAGCCAGTGGTTAGCAGTGATTCACAGGGATCTAAGTATCTTCCTTTTGAGGCAGCTCTTTACACCAGGGAAGTCAAGACAACAACAGTCCAGCTGGGTTAACTGAGGGGATTAAGAATCACTTTCTTTAGATATTATTAGGGAAGAGGTTTTTGCCATTTTTTTTACAAACAGTGGCTCTGCCTTTCCTAGATCCCTGGTGCAGGTCATCTTAGATATACACATTCCACTTGTGAAAATGATAATCCAGCAGAGAGATTCCAGGCTGTTGGAAGCAAGACATCTCTAGGAGTCGAAGCAATATCAAGAACTATGCTTTTCAGTAATCAAACCACTCACACCATAAGAAATCCTGAGTAGAAGCTGCAGAATATAGTTTGCAGACTGTTCTAGCAGCAAAGACTGTATTGCAAATGAAAACCAATGCTTGATCTTACCTATTAGCAATGGACCAAAATTCCAACTTTCAAAATCAATGCACATAATCTTAAGAACAATAAAACCGGACAAATTAAAACTTGGAAGAAAAGAAAAGGTAAAAGTACTAGGAGTATTATGGATTATTAGAGGATCACATTAAGAAGGAACATATAGATTCACTGTTCTAGAGGCCTTCTTATTAGGGATACCTTTGTAGAAGATATGTTGGTCCAAGCATATATTTTGTGTTGGTTAATTAGCTATCAATTAGTAATATCAGTGAATGTCATTGTTTTTATATTCAAGCCAAACTGAATAGGTCCTTCTGAATCAGGAGAATCAGTCAGGGAGGAAATCATTGAGCATGAGGAGCAACAAGAAAGTGGAGTCCAGGCTCTCAGCTCTATTCTGCAAAATTCAATGCCTAACCAGCTGTTGGTTCCTTAATGAAGCACTTTTACCCCTTCAGACATATTCTGATGGGGTTCAGTGTAGCCTGTAAATACATCTAGAATTGTTTTTAACCTGGGACTCTACATGGAAAGGATCCAACTGATCCACAATGAAGTAATAGTCTGTAATTATGATTATGTACTGTTGATAATTAGTCTAACCAAAAGAAAGAAAGTAACCAAGGATTTTTTATGAAATCAATTAAAAGGAAAGGAAAAAGATAAGATAGATAATGAGATGCTCTAAATATCAGATTGTCATTTAGGTGAACTGGGCTGCAGGATAGATTGAGCATCTATGGGGGGCAGAGGATATCCTGCCTTGGCAACAATCTACCTCCTTCTTCCCTTGAGATACCACTGACATCAATCAGTAGAGGTGAGATTGAAGGTATAAATATTTGACACATCAGCAGTGAATTAGGCAACTCGGAAGAAAATTTTCTTCTCTATCATTACCTCGTGTGATGGAGGACACTTGAGGAACGTGAAGGTAATTTTTGACAAGAAAACTCAAGTGATAGGCAGTCTTAAATTCTTCTACTGCAAGGCATGTATGCATATAACTTCTGCAAGGATGCTGTGAGGGTGGTCAAACATTGGAACAGCCTCCTGAGAGGCTGCAGAGGCTCCATCCTTGGTGATGGACAGGTCCTGGCTAAGCTGCTCCAGCTGACCCTGCTTTGGGAAGGGGGTTTGGACTAGCCTACCCTGAGAAGCCTCGGGAAGTTATGCTGTGATATTTGATAATTGGTCAGGTAATTTTCTTGCTCACAAATATGTGGTCTGAATGACTAAACAAATAGTAATTCTAAGAGATGGAAAAAATAATAAAAACCTGACAAGGAAAATAAAGAGATTATCAATAACTAACTCCTAAATTTCAGGTATATTGACACTGATTAACTGTCCTTTCCTTTGTGTAAACAACTGCTCAGCCATTTCTAAAGTAACCTTTTATCATAGCTTATGATTTTAAGTTTTCTTGAATAACAAGACCTGATTTAAGCTGGTCTAAACTGTTGCCTGGTTTAGTTCTTGCTAGCTGCTCCTTGCTTCACCAGACTCTATTAGTCTTAGCTGTGCTTTGCTCTGTTTCTTGAACTCACTGTATTGTCCAGCTGTTTCTCTGTTTTGCTGCCAGATTTTGCCACTTTAGTGCCTGTGAGAGTGGAGAAGAATGCACAAGTATCAGCTCAGCTCACAGGAAATTAGGAAGTAGCTTTTTCTGTTCATACAGCTGCAGAATCTCCTGCTTCTCCATGTCCCATCTGTAGCCTTTGAACTACATTTCTAGGAGGGACTGTCTAAAATTAATGGGATGCCCAGACATAGTTAATTAGCTCAAATTTCAGTACATTACTGTGAACACAAACTTCACCTCCTTTACTATGTAATTTCTAATTTTTCAATTATAACACAAGAACCCAGGGCAGCCATGCAGCTTTTTTTCAGGCGGCTTTTTTTCCTTTCCACACATTCTTATTTGTTCTTATTCTTTCTTATTCTTCTCTTTTTACCACATGCCCACTGCATAGTCCTCTATTTGTTGGTGTGGCTTTAGTTTTTATTTTCTTACTGGGTTTGTTCCTTCTGAAGTTCATGGGGAAGAATGAGATATAGGAGCCTTGCCTTCATACAAGTCTTGGCTCCAACCTTTTCTGTGCATCTAAACCTTTGTCTAGAAGAGATCAGAAACAGATGACGGGCAGAGTCACTTTTATCAGGACTCTCTGTCCAAGACCTTATCAGTTCCCACAGATTACACCAGAAAATTGGAACTTCAGTGAAAAAATGAGGTTTGAAATAAACTCCTTTACTTTTCAGTATCTTCTTGAGAAAGAAGCAATGTCTCATATTCAGCTGTACCACAATTCCTGAAATACTCTGGAGTGCTTTTCCATTAGGAAGGAATATGTAATTGTATGTAATGGAATTAGCTGTTAATCCTTGCTATAATATTTATGTTTTAGGACAACTGGTGTCACTGTACAGTCCCTATGTGTACACACAGTAAAATAAAATCCTTTTCTCAAACACCATACTGTTCAAATTGACAAGGCAGACAAAAGCACAAAGAGACTCTCATGATCCTCATCTTAGAGCTAAAAATTCAAGCCTTGGGGACATTAGACAAGTATTTTGTTGTCATAAAGTGGTTTACTGCTGAACAGGGAGATGAATGGAATCTCAGGTTCATGTTTAACAGTAACAAACTCAGTGTGGAAAAATTATTTGAAGAAACACAATCCAGCAGTGAATGGTCTCCTGGATTCAACTCATTCAGTATTGTAGGACAAAATGCCAGAAAGAAGAATCATGTTGGTATGACACTCAGAAAAATATCTGCTATTAGAATGGTATGATAATGTTGCAATTTGATTTAGCTAATTATAAAATTAGAAAGGAGGAAAATAGAGACTGGAAAACTTGTGATAAACTGCTACAAATATGTTTTTGAGATGTACATCTGAGTGTGTTTGATGAAAGGATCTGGATAATTATTGTTGGGGTATATTGCCTATCAAACACAGTCACCCATCAACCTTTCTGCAGGGAGTGCTTGGCTGTGAAGAAAACTTCCTCTGGAATCTCAGCAATGCAACCCATTCCCATACTCCTCCTGTTTCCCACCAGCCCTTTCACACTCCCAGACCCCTACTGTTTCTCCACCAACAGCTTTCACAGCCTGTGAATCAAATGCCTGTGCTGCCTCTTTAAAAAAACATTGGATCCAAGTGTCCAGCTGCACTGCTGCAGAAAACACAGCTATAAAGCATCTGGAAGCAACTCAGGTCTTACCCTCCAGGGCAGAGAACCCAGCGTGTGTGAAGACCTGATCAGAGTCTCTTTGTGGAAAACAATGTTCACTCTTTAGAATTTTAAAAAATTTAATAAGAGGATAAAAAGGGATAATGTCCAGTGCTGGGGTGTTTCTGGCTATTGGCCAAAACCCACACTGTTAAGTTTAAAACAATATATATTGTTACATTATTGGTGTACATACATATTCATGAGTTTATACTTTATTCAGTCTTTTTTTGATTTTACAGGAACTCTTTTATTTGGTTTTAACCCCTGACTTGTCTACATGGCATCCTGTAGATTAGGTCAATATATTGTATTTCTTCTTGTGGTTTCATCCTGTTGTTTCACAATCCCTGATAACAAGGAGTCAATGAATTCTTGAATTTTTTCCTGGTGCTCTGGTTCCTCTCACTTATCATTTGGAGAGGTCAGTCTGCAGATGTGAGAAACAACAGGATGGAACTTATTGTTTTTGCACCACTTTCTGTGTTAAAGGCATTTTTTAACATTCCATATTTTGCTAAGGCCTACTATATATTCATCACAACACTATTTGTATAAGCTATATGTTGCATACCTAAACTGATAGATTATTTTATCCTAAGGAGAAGTTAAAAGTACTTCTAAATTGTACCATACCACAATACTTGATTAATAACAACATGTAAAAAGCTAATATACAAATGCAAAAGCCAATGTTACATTGTCATTTATAACAGCTGTATGATTTTGTCAGGAAAATCCACAGTTGCAGAGGTTTATATCCGAAGAGCAGAGAGAGGAGTCCTGCAACTTTATTTGAATAAAGGGAGAGTCCACTGGGGCATATGCCCATGGGTTTTCTCACTCGAGGTTTCAGAGGGCACAGCCTCCTTTCATCTGAACTCCTGGCCCCACGTTGCCCTTTTCCTTTCCCCACTGGCTGAGGCACTCGGAAGGTACAGCCTTCCCAAACTGCCTACCCCATGTCCCCCTTGAACCTGTCCCTTTACCCCAAAGCTCAGAAGCTCAGGTTTGTGCTCACCCTTGCCTGTGTCAGGAGCCCAGCTGCCCGGGCTCTGTAGCAATCCTGCTGCCCAGAGCCAGCGGAGACACGGAGTCCCATTTCAAAGACTGTGGCACACACAGCTCCACCCAGCAAACTGTTTGTAAAGACACTGGCATCAGCTTTCCTCTCCGTGTGATATCACAGTTATTGCGGCCATTGTCTGATGGCCCCAGGCCTTGGTGCAAAGCACTGAGGAGGGAGGGAGCACTGCCATCTCCAGCAGTTGAGGCAGATTGCCTCCTGGCCCCGGGCTTTACAGGGCCACCATCTCGACTCCAGTGACGATACACACAGCTGAGGACTTCCCTGAGCCGCCTCTTAAGCCCCAGGATTCAGCTGAAAATGACAATATGAGAGGGCCATGCTGCAGCCTGCCAAATTGTTGTTTTCCTGCTAGGATGATGAGAGTGTGTTTCCCATGCCCCGAGGCAGCCTCGATAGCGTTAGAAGACTGTCCTGGGTAGAGGAAAGTGAACTTTTTTGTTGTTTCCCAGTGAAATTTCCTAGCTTCTTTCTACACCTACAAAGAAGAGGCTGCACTGGACATGAAGGCTCTGCATCTGAAAAGGTGCAAATAAGCAATCTTTCTGTCAGAGCACAAGTGGAAGCAGGAAAGGAATGTGAATGCTAGAGACTCCCATAAAATCAAACAGTATCATGGAAGAAAATCCATCAGAACTGTGAACAGAATAAAGGACATTCTTGCCTTAAGAAGCAGTGGCTCAGTGCAGTCTGAGAGAGTGTATCAAGGAACGGCTGCTACTTGCTTGCCTTGCTCTTATATTCTTCCTAGAGGATCTTCTAAATTCTAATGTTCAAGATGTTGAGCTGATGGGATGAAACCTTATGGTTGCAGACTTGATGTGGTACCTTACTAAGACTTCTGCAGTTTTACCTCTAATTCTTTTTCAGAACAAAGCAAAAAAATGAATTATCCAGGAAGGCAGAAGAAGCTTATGAAAAGCTAAGGTCTCATTGTAATAATAATAATAATAATAGTAATAAGTGATCAGTCTTGCTCCAAAAATAGTACAGTCTTTTTAAGAGCTTTGACCTTGAAATTTCCTTAGTACTGGTGTAAGTTACTCAAAAGAGCTGTTGTCTTCCATACCCCAGCTAGTACACTTTAAAACGAGGGCGGAGGGGATATGTTTCAAGTACCGAGAAGTTGCAAAATGTGACATCTATTCATACCCATCTCATCACCAAATCACTGTGTGACATAAATGAGACAGGCAGACAACTTTAAAGCTCCCTGAAAGGAGATGCTTAGGAGCAGAAATGGTCATGCTTTGCTTGCCAAGTGGGATACAGTGTTTAGAGTGATTCTGTGACCTGAGTATCAGACACCCATAAACAAATGCAGAACTGCTTGCAGGATCACCTTATCGTTATGCAGAAAAACTGGTGGTCTTTGCTTTTAGCCAACAGGTTCATGTGCTTAATGCTATGTGGGAGCAAAGGGTTCACAGGATAATGAGCCAGAGCGCAAAGCAATGCTCAGATGGGCTTTTAATGTGGAATTATTTAAACCCGTGTTGCTGGAGAGGGTGGGCACAGCTGGTGTGCGTGACTTTCACTGAGCAGCTTCAGGAGGTGGCCAGGCCTGGCTTCTCTAACGCTTACAGTGCACTGCTCCCCAGAATTAAAACCCCATGCAAACAGATTTAAGTGTTTGTGACTTCTAGCCATGTCTGAATTTTGAGAGTAGCTTGGAGGAATCAATTCAAATCCACATCCCAAAGGCAAACAATGCCATAAGCTACTGAATTACTCCTGGCCCTTTCCCGTTTACATGTAGCACTGTCTCTACAAGCAAATCCCTTATGTCCTTTCATTCATTCATCCAGGTGGTGTATTTAACCTGCATCATCCCCAAACCTGCTCTTCACAGCATTTAATAATCCACCATATGGGTCAGTTTCAGGTGTGGGAATTGTTCCCACTAAACAGTGTGAATCCTTGAACTCAGGGCTCCTCATTCATCTTTCCTCTATTAGAGATCATGCTTACATGCACAGAACAAGTCCCTTTGGGATCGAATCAACACTGCTTTGCTGTGACTGGCATTCACAGCTGCATAAGCTTTGGGATGCAATGGCTTTGGGATGACCATCTCCATAAAGGAGTCTTTTTAAGTACGTACATTTTAAAATAATTTTAGAAGCAAACTTAAGAAAATTTTAGAAAAGTAGATAGATGGACAGACAGATGGACAGATAGAGGCACAAGCAAGAGGTTTGACAAAGGGTCGATTATCTGTGACCCCGGCCTGATAACTCAGGATTTCATGAGGTAAATGCTGAAGAATCCCTTGCAATGCTGACACCTGGAAAGACTTCAGGCCTTTTTGAGTATCTGAAGCCACCCACTTCATCTTTCTGTGCTTCAGCTTCCCCAGGTACAATGTACAGATAAAATACCATTTTGTTTTGTTTTGTGGGTGTTTTTTTCTTTGTTTGTTTTTGAGGGTTGGTTGGTTGGTTTTTTCCAAGCTGTGAGAGCTGTATCTCTGACATAATTTTCTAAGTGCAGTATTCTTCACTTGAGTTATGGTGATCCTTCTAATCTAGTATTACTTGAGATGCTTTGTGATGCTGCTGAAAGCAGGACTACACATTGAGGTAGCAGAACACACCATCTCATTAAAATTCACTTATAGACAGAGACCTTAAGTGTTGCACTTGGGCCACTTCTGACCTGTGTAACACATTTCTGCCACCTGGACTGAGCAACACTCTTGCTTAACAGAGACCAGCAAAGCTCCTGAGTGATGAAAAGTCATCTCTGATACATGAGGGTTCAAGCAGCAGCTGTCTCCAAATTCTACACTACAGTAAGTAAGGACTGCTCAGCTGAGCAGTGGGATGTACAAGTGTTACTTGTCCATTGCTGAGGAAACTTGTTAGGAATCCATTGTAAGTAAATCTGATGGATTTTTTTTGTCTGTGATGGATTAGCAATCTGGCCAACAGTTGAGTGGTACCTTTTTAAAATGCTACCTGAATTGCTTTCTACTGAAATACAATTCCCAGATATTTCTCTGTGTCCTCCAGTGTTTCTCTGTGCTTTTCATCTTTGCCCAGTAGAGTAAGACAGAGCTGTACTAGTCCCATTAAGGAGATCAAATAGTACATCTCCATAATCCCCATTATCATCAGGAGTTGATCTGGGGTAGAAAAATGCATTCTTCAGCTCTCTTCCTCCAGTCCCTCAGCTCCTGTGGACTGCACAGCTCAGTCTGAATTTCAAAGGATTATGGTCTGGAATCTGCTTTTGATTATAGTGATATAAAGCTGGAGTTCTCTGGCTTTGAGGGACAGGTCTGTTGCATTTGCAAACAGACAGAGGTTTTCAGAAAGCATTTTTGCTCCTCGTTCTGATGTGCTGGTGTGCAAACTTCCCCCACCTTTCTCCCTGGCCTTCAGCTCCTTCCAATCACTCATTCTGAGATTTTATTTATAAATGAGTAATGAACAGGGAGAGAGTAAATGATCTGCTGAGGGAACTGAGATGAACCTTATTAAAATTCTGTCTTTTCCCTCAAGTCACAGGGTAGGTGACCACAGCCCCATCAGGGAAGTCCTGCCTGCTCAGTTCTTTGGAGAAACAATTATAAAATGCAAATATTGACAGAACACATCAGTATCTCACAATCTTCAATATTATTTCCTGGACACGGGTTACATGTAAGAAACAACATCTAATAAGCCTTTTTCTCATTAGACTGGGGTTGCTGTTCAAATAAGATTGGGTAGGGCCGGGAGAAAGCTGAAGTGGATGTGTTTTTTTATGAGCCAAAACCTGCTTAACAGGAGTCACGTCAGACACATCCCAAAAACTTCCTATTTGCACCCTTAACTGAGTGCCAGCGTCGCAGCTCTTCTCATGTCAGCTGCATCCTGGGAAAGCCTGTCCTCATTTCACTAGGAAGAGAAAGGCTTAAAAAACTCAAGTTTGGAGGTGTGGAATCAGGGGGACAATGAGGTGTCCTGGTGTCCAGTCCTTTCTTATCATTGTGTCCACAAAAAATCCCCACACAGAGCTCTCCTCTGCCTGTTTGTTTCTCACAAAAATGATGCCACCTTGCCTTTATTTACTTTGTCAAGGCTGGGTTTGAATTAGAGGAAAAACCCTTGCAGATCCTGGATTAGGACCAAGACTCTTGAATGAGATGATGTATGATAAATTATCACACAGACATCCTATGCAGATATCCTTCTCATATCACAGTCAGAAAAAAAAAATTAAAAAAATAAAAATAAAATTTAAAAAAGTTATAGCATTAGGGATTCCTAGACTCTGGGAGCACCATTTGGTAAAGGATGTTATGAAAACAGGGAGAGTTTAATGAAGAAGTCAAGCCTGGATTTGTGTGTTTAGCAGCTCTGCCTTTTGATGGATATGGAAAATCAGGTACATTATCAAGCACCAAGAAAAAATCCAATATAAAAATGGAACAGACTAGAATTTATTGAGAAGTCTCTCTATATTAGTCCACACAAAACAAGAAAAAGAAAGAAAAAAAAAGTTAGGTGTTAGGATGTCTTCTTTTTATGGCTGGATACCGCTAAATGGTTCCTGAGTGGGAAAAATGAAGCTCAAGATTCAGAAATTCATCCTCATGATGGGACAGTATTTTTGCCTTGTAAAGCTGTATCATGCTAATGCTATTGCTGTCATACTGATAAGGTTTATGATTTCTGCCTGAATTTTCTTGCAGCTCTCTATTTTTAAAAGCCTATTAAAATAACCAGGTTACTTGCAAAGAAGGATAGTCTTGCAGTATCACATGGAAATGAGACCCAAGAGATCTGGATCTGATGACTGATAGTCTCCCTGGATTCCTACACAGGCTGAAGCAGTGGCTCAGGGTGTAGGTATGGAAGCGAGTTAACTTGCATTGCAAGGCAAGCTGTCTTCATTATAGACAAAAAATGCAAAGCCTGCATACACAAGATACAGGTTTTACTGTTCTAGTTGTGTCCCAGGAATGATAAACTTATCCCTGGATTAATCTGGGATAAGCATTTCATCATCTAGGACACCTACTTTATCCTAGTTTTTCCTCCTTCATACACAGTTTTGATTGGGTGATTTGTTGGGTTTTATAACCTGTATTTTATTTCTCAGTTCCGGTGACTCTTATTCACAGTCCTTCATTATGTTATACCCTAAGCTGGGAGGAGCCTTTCCAGATGAGCAGCTAGATTTGGAATGAATTCAGAAATTCAGGGGGGTTTGGGTGAATCATTTCCATCAAAAAAGCAAAAAGTGAAAATAAGACAGCCCTGCTGTGCTAAGTCAAAGCTTTTGCAGAGGTTCCATTTCTTTTTCTGGAAACAGAAATGATAGAATTTTTGCTAATTAATCTTTACAATAATCCCAGAAACCAAACCTCTTTATATAAACTAATATTATTTAGTTAAGTGATTCCAATTAGAGACACAGAACCCTTTCATCAATCTAAACTTATGGATTTTTTTCTTTGTTTGGTCAAGGATGTAAATGCACAAAAGAAAAGTCGATTGTTTCTGCCAGGTCTGTGTTTTATGAGGTGAGAGCCTCAACACCTCTTGTCTTTGTGTCTGCCCCCTCTAGAGGCTGTGGTTACAAAAGCATCTCTTTGGCAGTTCTGATTTCAGCTGGGCTCCTCCCCATTATCTTGTCACCTCTTTCCCGCTCTTGGCCATGCATTTGTGATCCCACATGGTTCTCTTCACCACAGTCCTTTAAGGGGCTATTTAGATCACAGAACTGAGCTGGTTTAAAATAACCATTCCTTTTCCTTACCCACTTTAATAAGGTTTATTTTTAATCTAGATCAGTTCCTTGAGTGAGTGATCAGAAAACAAAGTGACTCACCAGACTGGTTACGTCAAGGCAGCTGAACTGGTGTTTTACCAGTTTACCAGTTGTTTTTGTGTTTTACACAAATGGGATTTAAGCACTTGAAGGGGGTGGTGCTGGAAGAGGGGACTTGCAGTTGCCACTGATTTAAGCGCTGTTATGATGGCCTCCAGTCAGGGTTGAGATTGCAGATTCCTTTGGACTCCACAGGTTTTAATCTACTGCTTGTGTTGTGGGTTTGTCAATGCAGGATAAGGCTTAGTGTGGACTATTAGATAAAGAATTTATCAAATATTGATTTAACTCCTGCTAGGTTATCCAGCCTTCCCTCACCCTTCTGCTGCTTCAGTTTCATTGCTATTCGTGTCTGAATAACTGTTAGTAAAAATTAGGGTTGGTAATTTGGGTTTGTAATTGGATCTGATAACTAAATAAATTGGAGCTGGGTAAAGAAAAATAAGGAATATTGTGCTAATTGTGAATAATTACAAGCCCAAATTAACAACTCTATTGCCTCTTCTCCAAAACAGACATGCCCCACTTCAATTGCGTTTCAGAAACTGAAAGGTATCTGTTGCAGGTTCGCAAGCAAAACCTAGAAAGAGGGATTATTCTAGCAAGTCCTCAGCACTGAGACCTTTCAGAACTAAACTTGACCCATGCTCAAGGCACAGAAGTGGTAGCTCTGGTAAAAGCAGTTCTCAAAAATCAGCAAGAGCTCAGGGACAGAGCACAGGGGCACATTTCTGCAACACCTTTCATTTCCTGCTGCAACAAGCAAGGAAAGTAGGACAAGTCTGAGGAGTTCCTGCGAGAGAGAGTTTATAAGCAATTGGAAAATCAA
Organism: Donacobius atricapilla; assembly: GCA_013397315.1. Lineage (NCBI taxonomy): Eukaryota > Metazoa > Chordata > Aves > Passeriformes > Mimidae > Donacobius > Donacobius atricapilla. The sequence continues at coordinate 656,002 of WBMY01002130.1, read as the reverse complement.
ACAAAACATCTCCCTCCCTCACTACAGCCTTCAGTTGCCATCTCAAGGCCCCACCTGTCATGCCGAGGAAGTGATTGTGGAAATAGACTTTACCTTGGCCATTTTTTACTTGTCTATCATTTGACTTGGGGGTTCCTGACAAATTGCCTAGCACAAAATACTAACACGTTGATTGACTGAGGAGAAGGTTGGCCTGTGTATGGGGTGGGCCAATCCCCCCAGAAGATCTAGGCTTATTTTCAAGCAGACTTTCTATGTCACCATGATTTTATCACCAGCAAGCAGCCTTGTTGCTACAGCCCTGATCGTCATGGCTGGGAAGCTGCTCATACCCACTGGACAAATGAAAAAATATTTTTGTCCTTGAAATCACAGTTATGGGAATCTCATTTTGTATTGCAGTTCACTTGTCATTGATGAAATAGAGACTGCTCCTATGACTCTATGTGTCACTTAGGAACGAAGCTATGACCAAAAATGTAGAGTGGAATCCTAGTCCAAAAACTTTTGCACCACTCAGAACTTGTCCATTGCCTTCTCCTGACAGACAGTTGTTACACTGCTTCACTGTGGATTTATAGATGAGATCTGAAGCTTGCCTGGTGGTTGGCAGCTTCAAAATGTTCATTCCCAAAAGGCAAGAAATATTTAGGTAATCTGGGAATTTTTTGAACTGTCCCAAATTGGATACACTTTCCGCAGTAACAGTTCATTTGAAGGTTGACATCACCATGGCTTGAGAAAATGCCTTTGCCTTTAACTGATATCCTTACTTTTCTTTCCCCAAAAATCAGCAACAGAGCCCTCTTGGCCCACTGTGGTGTCCTATTTTAAGCTTATGTGTGACATTTCTAATAAAAGCTTCCATACAGTGGCAAGTCTGTCTATTGTTTTAGGAGATTACATGAAAGGGTTTACCCTGAGGTCAGTGTGTAAGAGTATTCCTCCATCTTTTACCAGTATTTTGCATTACAAGCTACTGGCAAAGAGGCGAGGAGGCAATCAATAACTAGATCATTCAGTACCCTGCAGAGGGATCTGAATTGGGGAGCACTGGTACCCCCTGGACTTACGTGTACAGTCAGGAAATACTGCAGTTGTGTGGGCATGGAGATAAAAATCATGATGATAGGTGTCCCAGAGGCAGCTTCTCCCTGGTGAGGAATTTAGGGAGGAATTTCAGGGAGGAATAAAAAGCCACTCTGACATCCTGTATAACCATTATTTGAATATACCAGCTTGCACAAAGTATTCATTTCCACTTTTGTTTTGCCTATTTTTTTGCCACTCCCTTCAGGTTCTCCTGTTTGCATCTCCTAATATGGACTTGCAGTTGTCTCAGCTCCTAATTTTGCAAGCCCCTGTTTAACCATCAAAATTCCTCAGCGCCTCCATGGACAGAGAAGCACTTTTTTTCCATTGCTATACACAGTGTCCATCTTGTTGCTGGATCCTGCCAAGAAGTGGGAATACAACAGTTGTGATACCTCAGGATACTCAGCAAAGCAGGTAATCTTTGGCTCCTGCTTCTTAGAACAGCTCTAGTTTTTATCAATTTTCAGTCATCTAGTCTCCTCTCTGTTGGGACCATATTTCTTTGGTGCGCTGGTTCAGAATATTGTACATGTAACACATTTACAAGCAGTTGGCTACGTTATACTCTGTATATACTCTGTATATCCTTGGGCACTGTGCAAAGTCCTCGGCAGAGATGAAGAAAAGGTGGGATTCAGGTTCTACAAATGCTTTTCTCTTGTTACCAGATTTGCTGCCCTCCAAGAATGCCCAGGTCTGAAGGGCTCTGCGTCCTTACCGTGACTGCAATACTTGCCAGTGTACTGGCAAAATACACCTGCTGAGCAGGGGGTCTCCTGTGTCTCTCCCTCCCCCTCTGTGGCTGTTTCTCTGTGTATATATGTCTTCAAAAATAGGAATATGGGATCGAAATGTTTTCTCAGTCCTCCCACTCCCTTTTTTTCTTCCTTTTTGTGAAGCCTTTCTCCTCCTCCTTATCCTATTCTTTGTGTCTGTTGCAAAGCACGCAAAAGCAGTCTGCTCCTTGTCACATTTTAGGGGGAAAATGACATTGATATTGGACTAAATGAAAAAGAGACTTTCCCCTTGTGAAAACTGCCTAATTGATGTCAAATCAAATAACTTTAAAGAGCTGTGATGGCTACAAATCGGACCAGAGAGGGCAATACCAGTTCATTCTACTTCATGCAGGGGCTGTGCTTTGCAGTTTAAGCAACAACACTTTGGCATTCAGAGCTTCTTTATAACCCCAACAAATCAAACCTCAAATCTTTTTGATCTTGATGCCTGACAATAGCTTATGATTAAAACTGCTGCACTGGAACCTGGGAAAGGATTGTTATTATGAATAGCTGCAGTCTTGCCATTCCCTATTCTTTTCTGTGGGTCTGGAGGCATGAGGCAAGAAAAGCTGGGGACAATATAATAGATAATAACATGAGAGGTCAAGTGAGACTAGGGGAAAAAAGTTTTTTCTAATAGATTAATTTTAAAGATACTAAAATTCTCTATCTCTTTACCTCTGTGATTCAGATTTCAACCTAAAAGGTAACAAAACATAAAGGTTATTTTAAAAGCTAAAAGCTATTTTCCCAGTGGTGATTCTCTGAATTAGAACTGAATTATGTATTGCTCTTCATTAAAGAAATGCAGTTTTAGACTGTGTCCATTTGCTGTAGCACAGAGATGCAAGCTCACTCTTCACAGGTTCCTCATGGCACATGAGTTATCCCAAACTCTGCTCTGGGCCATGGAATACAGTAAATATTTTAAAGAACAGCAAGAAGTCCCAAAATTAAGCTAAAGAGGGCTGTGAGCAGAGATAACTAGCAGAAGGAATTAGAAACATTTGAGGAATTTTTAACCAGGAGGATCATCAATTTACTGATGAGGGGAAGTTTTCCTCAGTTGCATTTGGATCCAAAAGCTTTAGAGGGCCTCAAGCCTTTTCTAATACGGTTATGAGGGAGGATGGGACAAAAGGCACTTTTAACCCAGAAGCCTCAAGGCACATGACAGCCCTTGGCTGTGCCAGCCAGCCGGTCGGGGAGGGCAGGTAGTGCACAGGACACTGCGCAGGACGCTGCCAACACAGCCGGGAGGCTCTCGGGTGGAAGGGGGCTTGAAGTCACTCTCAAATAACCTCACTTCTATATTTCTGCCAAGAACTGTGAGCTCTGTTAATTGTATGATGAAAACATAGGAATATCTATGCCTGGTCAGATCAAGAGCTGTCAGAGGTTTTCCTCCACCTGTAGCCATCAGCAGGTGCCTAGGGAACAGTGAGAATGAGACAAGTGATTTTACAGTTTCCCTGAATATTGTACCTACTGTAGTATTTCATATCAGGAGACTTCCTGAACCTGGTTTCCTTTGCCTACCGAGCAGAAGAACCTTTCTGGAAAACAGGAAAATCTTCAAGATGAAAATTCTTTGGATGTTTTTCAGGCAGTGGGTTAGATCCTTCACTGGATTAAATAAGCACAGAGAAAATGAGACTATTTAGTTGATAGCAATGCAGGCAAAATTAGTTTTCTTATTTCCAAAATCTTGAATATTTTACTTAAAAAAACCCCCCAACTTTTTTGTGGTTTCAGATTTACACATGCAATAAAAATATATAAGGAACTTAGGTGAAAACCAGTAATGAAAACCTAAGAAAATGTTTCAATTTTTAATAAAATCCTTGCTTAGCAATATTCTATTTCTCTGTTAGGAAGGACAATCCAAGCCATATCAAACCTATGGATAGGATTGCCCAGATCTGCTCTGTGGNGGTAGATAATTTTTCTTTTTAAGAATAAAAATGGAAGACAAAATAAGCCATGTGCTCAGGTGGGTTTAGTATAAATTAACATCATTCCTTGCAGCAGGGAGTTTGCATATTCTAAGGCAGCCAGGCTGTGTGTAATGTTTTACTCTCTGCAGAATGATAATTAGTATTAAAGACTGATTCTTAGTCTGATTGCTGGCACACATTTACAATTTATCTCATGGCAAGCTCTGGGTAGAAGATATTTTCAGAACTGATTGGGAGTTAGGCAAAAAAGATTTATGTTAAAAGACAACCCTTATAATTTAGTTAACAGACAGTCTTAAACCTAAAATTATACTTTTGGGTTGTTTTTAGTATGGATGAACTGTAAAATTCCGCTCCTGTATAGGGGTATGGAGGAGGAAAGGCTGGACAGTTGTAGCAGAGGTGTACACTCACACTAGAGAGACCAGATAAGCTGAATCAGGTGGTGAAAGCTGATGATGAGAAAAGTACTGAGTTTTGTAATGATGAGTTTTGGTACTGAGAGAAATACCAGCTTGATTTCTTTGTTTTGCACCCACAGCACGAATCAGGAATTGATATGGCAGATCACCTTTAATGCTGGAAACCATTTGTCTTGTAAATGCAAATGGTGGCCAATTAAATAAAACTGGAAAAGTGTGCCTTTTCTGCTTTTTACATTAGAACACAAAGCTTATCTGACATATGAGCAAGAAATCTTATGCTGCAATATTGGCCAAAGTAGAGGGACAGAAAGGGATTCAAATAATCATTAGTAACATGAACCTAGTATAATGGCTTATACAAAGAATTTCTTTTTCCTGCAGCAGTCTATAGAGTTGTCAATATGCCCAATGAACTTGGCTTTGAGGAACGAATCACAAAGAACTTAAAGGACAACAGGCTAAATCAACATCAATCCTTCAGCACTGGAATTGACCTGGGAGACCTTCATTACAACCAAGAGTGCCTTCTATCTTTAATTTTTAGGCTTTTTCAGTTATCTAGGCCCATTCAGTCCTTGCCCTCTCTGTTGAGGCTACCCACGAGGAGAATCAATGTCTGTGTGTGACGGTAATTTTTGGGATGTGGAAATACCTTCAGCAAAAAGATCCTAAAGACATCATATTCTTTCAATAAAAAGTTATTCAGCCCAAAGCAAGACAATAGTTACCATATTGCTGTGTCTTGGATGCAAAATAGCAGGCTTTGAAACTCTGCAGCACTGAGCTAACAAGCCTGCCTGGCGGTGTGGTGTGAAGGGGCAGTGATTTAGAGACCATTTTAAACATTTACTCTCTTTTATTGCAGTGAGATTTTCCCTTCCCCAAAATTTAAAATTTAAAATATGCCTCCTCTGAGCATAAGGGCAGTGCTTTTTGCTTTCTGAGATGGAACAAAGTATTTCTATGATTAAAAAAATATGATTTTGATTTTAAGCAGTAGGAGCATTTTCTCATTGCATATTTTTCATGCTGTGGAAACTTACCATCTACCAAATATTTCAAATGTGAACTCTCAAACAGCTCTGCTGAAAGATATTTTCCTCCTCATTTTATATTAAAGCATAGCCCTGAAAGCTGGGATTGCAAATAACACTCTCCCAGCATCCTTTCCCCCAGATATCATGGTATCATTCCCCGAATTCCCTATGCATAAAGGACATTTTCCATCCCTTTGTAGGACCTGAACAGAAGAAGAAGGATGAAGTCAATGGGCTGGAAAGGAAGTGGGTAAGTAAGGAACCATATAATTTCTTTTTTAATCCTCAAAAGAGGACAGGGTGGGGGGAAGACAGAACATATTTAATCTAAGTACATGGTTCATAGATATGTATATGAGAAAGTACAATAGCACAGACTCCATCTAGTGAACAATTGTACAGCCTCCCTCAAGCTTTGGTGTATAACACTGATTTACACCTTCTAAGAATCTGACCTGGGAGATTAGTGAGGCTAATTCCTCTTAAAAAAAAAAAGGAAAAAAAAAAAGAAAGAAAGAAAAAAAAAAAGCCTTAATGTATTTAATATTTGACATCCCATTAACCTAAATTAAAGGCTTTCTTGTAGGTTTTTAATTTAGCACACTGACCCCCAGAATGGAAAGGCCACTCACAATTACAACCCCCACAGTGCAGCCAGCATAGTCTCTGGTTCGCAAGCATCCTTATCATCCCAAACATGTTTGTCATCTTGGCAAGCAGGAAGCCTTTCTTCTGTGGGTGAGTTCCAGCAGATTTTCACCAATGTGTTTTTCCATTAAAGTTCATTAATTTGTCTTTGGTGAACTAATAAGGGGAAGGAAAGGAATATACATATGGCCGTTATTTTATTTCCTGCAGTTCCATGGGTTCTATAGAAATTTTCCAAAGGATGAAAAACCACATGCAAAATATGCATCCCAAGAAAAGTCCTGAGGGTCTCCCCACATAAGCTGGAAGCTCAGGTCTGCCCTGTGCTCTGAAGGTAAGGTCAAAGTCCAGGCAGGAGGCTGCCAATGGAGGGTCAGGTTTAGTTTGCTTTGAAGACTTAACAGAAATCTCCCCAGGCAGCTCTGAGCTTTCCTGTAAAACAAGACATCAGGGTGCTTCTCATCATGGCAAAAAGAGCTTTTTGAAGAGAGACAGGAGCAAATGCTTTCGTATTGGCCAGGCCATGTTTCTGTCAGGAGCATGCAAGGAAGCTTCAGGTGTGAACATAAGCTGCAGAGCAGTCCTGAAGCTCTGGAGATACAAGGGATTTTTTAACACAGCCGGTTGCTATGCCTTCACTGATGATGGTGCCCTTCATCAGGCTGGAAAGAAAGGCCTAATTTGTTTCAGAGACAGCCCAGTGATAAATTAAGGTAGCTTAATTAACTGGAAGGTGTGTGCAGAGATAATTTTTTAGGTACCCAAATTGTCACTCTGGTCTTTTGCTCCACTCTCTATAGAGCAGATGCCTCTGACACACGCTTGTCTGCCAGCCTCTGTGCCCTCACCTGCAGCTGGGATGAAGATAACGGTAATTATGGGATTGTATTTGTCGTGAAATGCAACAACTTTTGGTGAGGCTATTGCTGTGTCTCCCATTCAGATGAAGTGTCCCACCAAGCTGTCCATCCGAACAGATCTGCCCAGCTCAGCCTGGCCTTGGGCTAGGCCTTCAGACCTACACACGGGAGTGACCTACATCACTCAGATGGCGAGAGCTTCTGTCTGCTCTTGCAAACAAACAGAAATATCAAGCACCTATTTTCTGACTAAAGATAAAGTCTCATTTTAGGTACCTAAACCAAAATTTGAGTCCATCTCCTTGCTAAACCAGGAAGAATAAAAATATTTGGTTTATCTTTCAAGTGGTTTGCACACAGTTAAATAGATGTATTTCAGTATTTCCAGGGGTAGAAACTTGTTGTTAGTCCTAGACCTTAGCCTGAAAAAGGTACTGATATGTCTCCTTTTATCCAGGCCAGCCAAATAATTCAGGGTGGGGATAAATCCACAGAGCAAAAATATGTCTATTATTTTTTAGCTCATATAGTCTCTGTTCTCCTTTCAATATAAAAAAGAATTCAATCCACCAAAATCCCAGTGGATCCACTAGCCTCCCAGTCTTCTGCATTAAGAGGGAATGAAATGAATTTAATCTCCATAGATTGTGTAGCACACTGCTTTGCCAGCTGTTTTCTAGCAGGGGATGCTGTTGCTCAAAGGTCATAGTGCAAATCCCTTGATTAAAAAACAACAACAAACACATTTTAAATGGGCAAAACCATAAGATACTGCTGTAAAACAGATTATGTGAAGTAGATACTGTTAAAACAGTTTAAATACCTCTTTCAGGCATCAGTTTAGTTATCTCAAAGCATATTAGAGAGAGCAATAAAATTTAATGGCCAGCAGTAAAGTGTTTCTGCGTGGCCCTGAACACAGCATTGCCCAGCCAGAGATGTGTTAACTCTGCTGCACGGGCCAGGCATTCCCAGCAAATGGGATTTGGGCCCCACTGGAGCTGGCATTGGACCTGCCTGGGGACAGCTCAGCAGAGGGACTCCAGAGAGCCCACAAATGTGGGGAGGAGGGAGTCAGTGCTGCTGCAGGGCTCTCAGGGCAGCAGTTCCAGGCTGCATCTCCCAGGGACCTGATTCAGTCAGAAACTCAGCGTGTCATGTGTGCTAGTGTGAGACACAGCCCCTGAGAGGACAGAATGGAGTTTCCACTTGAAAGCTGTTTTTCCAGCATGGCATGAAGACTGGAGTGCTTCCATGCTGACTTAGTCAGGAGGATCCTGGTTTTTCAAGGCAAGGTGCCTTGCCTCTCCTTGACTATTCAGTGGTGCATCCTAGGAAAAGCCAGCACTGTGCCATGTCCGAGACGGTGCTGAGGTCATTTAACATCAGCCACAAACTTCTGATGGACCAGCCCTAGGAGTCTAAACCTGTCAGTGCATATGGACACAAGTAGAGTTGTATTCCTTTAATAAAGGAATTCATCTTGTCTCCAAAGTGAGCAGGTATGTTTCTGGCTTTTCAGTACTTCTATTTCCTCTTCTTAAACATGCAAGTCTCCTGGAGGTTTTGCTTCAGACAGCTTCAGACAGCAGGCTGGCTGCTTACATCTGGCTGGTGCAGCCTGTGTAGTTGCTTGGGCTTTTCAAAGTCCAAGAGCTCATTCCTACCTAGGCCTTTGTTCCCACTTAGGGAATAAAACTCCACAATGGCTTGTGATGCAATTAGTCGGGTGCCTTGTTCCCAAGTCTGATTCCTGGATTCTGTTGTGCTCTTCCTTTGTTTTTGCCCTTCCCTCAGCTCACTAAGAGCCCTGACTGCAACAGGGAGAGACCATCTCCCATGGGATAGCTCCTTTTGCTCATACACAGAAAGCAGTGCCTTCCCTTGCCTACAGCACTCCAAACCTGGCTGGAATTCACATTTTTGATAGAAAGTGGGCTGAAAAGGGAAATCAAGAGATGGTCAGTTTGAAGTGTCCTCTGCTTATCCCTGCTGAAACATAAAAGCAGGCGAGAGGAGAGGAGAGGAGAGGAGCTGGAACACTGCCATAAGTAGCAGGCAGTGATGCATATTCAGGATAACTGGAGCAAGCAGAGATATATGCATGGGCAGAGATTTTTCTTTTCCTCAGAGCATGCATTACAATATTTCTTAAATAAGTAAAAAAAAAAAAATGGTTTCAGTCAGTTCTATTTGTTTTCAGCTGGGATGTGAGGATAGGCACCTGCATTTTAATTTGCAAACTGACTCACTTTTTATGCTTTAACCTCCCTCAACTTGCCTCCCAGGACCATACCAACCTCTCTTGCAGAATAAACCATGGAAGGAGCTGTCTCACATGCACAGCATGGTTTTGCCTTCATTTTTTTCTACTGTTTATCACTAGCCAGACTGCACAGTTTCGACTTTTGCACTGGGCTGGACTGGGGCATTGACTCTTTATTGAAATGTTCTATTATTCTGTGAACAGGAACAGTGATACCAGCAGCATGTCACTGCTGTGTTTCAGGAGCATTCTGATACTATACCTTAACTCCAGAGCTCAGAGGTACTGGAGAGCTAAATGTGGGTTCTCAAGGTGAATGAACCAGTCCTTGGCATTGTTTCAGCATACCTCATTTGTGAAACTGAATGCTGCCATCCTTGCTTATCAATACATTGGGCTGTGCATCAAATGATTATCTTCAGTTATCGCTAAACCTGGTTATTCTCACCCTTTCTGTGACACATGCAGAATTTTACTCATGTACCCAGCAATAGAAGTTGCTGATTATTCAGTGGTTGTTAGGTTTGAGTACTTATGAAACTGATCAACCAAGCCAACGAGTAATGAATTCTCCTTACACCTTGCTCTCCTCATTTGGATAAGCAATTGACTGAGCAAGAGGATGCTTTTAATTCCTGCTCATAGAGCACAGCTTAGCTGTTACTCCTCATATGCTACAAAGGAACATCTCACCTTCTCCCATCAGTTATGCACTGCTTCCCTCTACATCATACCATGCCTAGCAACTGAAGCAAGAGTCACTTAATTCTTTTTTCTTCAGCAGAAACTTATGTGCCTCTTGGCTTAGGTGGATGAAAAGTCTCCTTAAATCACAAAATCCTTAGGCTCAGGAAGCAATGGGAATATAAAGCTTTAAGCCCACTCATTTTAAAAATAACCTACATGAGGTGAATGTACTTTTTTTTGCTGAATTTCAGTAGTTGAGCTATAGACCACTTTCAGTATTAAGAGCGCTGCTCTATGAGTTTCAGAACTGCCTGGAATGAGGTCTGTTTTTTGGCTGCAGAGGAAATATAGGTTCCAAAAGCATTAGTTAAATCAGGCATAGATGCCTCCCCATGTATTCCCACCAGCTGGGTCATCAGCCAGTAAGTAAAATGAACTAAGGCTCAAAAATGCCAAGTATTTATAGATATGGTCAGAGGTCTCCCTCCACAGCAAGCTACTTCTGTTCTCTTTCTCCTGATAGACAACAGAAGAATACTTTTTTTTTTTCCTTACCAAATGTGCCTGTGTGTGGGAAAACATATTAGAATTTAGGAAATTACTACAAAGGAAGGGAGATAAAGTTTTTGTGTCCAGCAAAATTGCCTCAGCATCTGGCAAATGGTAGGAAAAGGGAAAGTAGGGGAATGGAATAAAAAAGAAAAGCAAAAAAAAAAAAATCCATCATTGTTACATAATGTACACTGCAGGGATTTTAAAGAGTGGAATTACATGTTACTTATTGGTAATCACTTGCCTAGCAAGGTGTTTGGTATCTGCTGACTTAAGTAGCAAAAGGAAGCTGGTGTATTTCTCTTATCACTATTTAAATGTCTCAGGCAATCCCTGCTAACTGGATTATCACTGTGCTGAAGCTGTCACTGTGCAGGCCTGGCTGCCAGGCTCGTAGGAGAAGCAGAGGTGTGTGTCCCCTTGTGTGCCTGTACCTGTGCACAGGTTTGTCCCTCTTTCTTTCTCAGAGAAATATGGGATTCCCACTGGGACTGTGCACAAGAGTATTTCACAGCTAATGGGCAGATAGAAAAATCAGGATGCTTCTTCTAACAATAAGAGTTGAAATCATGTACAAGATTTTCCTGACTATTCCAGTGACTCACAATCTATTAGAAAACCTGCACACATTCTGAAAAACAGTAAAATGGACAATGAGATTATTTTAAAAATCAGTGTAGAGGTTTCTCTCTGCTTGAGGCAGGCTCTGAAGCATTAGAATTCAAATTTCTTTAAAATTAAACTCCAAACCCTTGAATTTTAATATCAATTAATGATTAATTTATAACCTAACAAGGCTCCAGAGGAAGAGGATATAAAAAAATATAATTACTATTCAGTTCTTAATAGATTAGAAAAACAACCATTATTCCCTTCAAGACTAACAGTGGAAGAAAAAAAATTGTATTGATTTTGGGTATGAATACATTAACCTACATATTATTAGGGAAGCAGAAACTATTTTCTTCCAACTGTAATGAAGGGTGTAATCAGATGAGTTCTTTCGGGCCAATGTTAATTAGTTAACAGCAGTCAGCATCAGTTAATTGGTTGTTTATCTGAGGTGAGCTATGGGGGGAGGGGGAAGAATTTTTAGTTAGGCTGGTATCTAGATTGTCTTCTGGGTTGTGCACATGGTCCTGGAGGATCTGTTCTCAGAGGAAAAATTCATTGAGGGAAAATGAAAAGGGGATTTATTAGGGCTGAAGAGATAGATCTCATTGTGACTTCACATCGCACTCTATTGCTCCCTGGTGCATGAACCCATCTCCCTCTGAGTCACTAGAAATGGGGCTCCCTTTCAAGTCATAGGAACTACGGTGCTAAACACATGATAAGATCCTTTAAAGTGAGGGTTTGCTGCTGTGGAAGAGGATGGTCTTCCTTTGTCCTCCTGTTTCTCTCCCTTTCCCAGTTTCCTGGGTGTGATGTCTGCTGAACTGGTTCAACTCTCATAGCAGGCAAAAAGCACTTTACTTTTTGCTGGTTGTGCTTTTTGGGTTGTCTGTTGAGCAGAACCATTTCACCAAAGGTCTGGTGAGCATCAAAGCCTGTGCAGACAAGCAGAAAGAAGACCACAGAGCAGGGTGACTTATTTTGGTGTCACCAATGAGATTAATTCTGTTTTTCTCACCTTCACCGCCAAGAACAGACAGTAAGGTACCACTGGCAGTTGTGGGAGGGCTGAGGGAATAGTTTGTGGGTGTTTCTGAGATGTTTCTGAAGGTGGAAAACTTCAGTGAGAACTGTCACACCTTAAGCTTCTGCCTGGTGGTTACATGCTCTGTCTAGTTCTCCAGACAGCTGTGATCATTCTTGTCTATTGCCACACAGCATAAATATTGTATGGCTGCATTAAGGATTATGAAATTACCATTGTTATCAGATTTAGAAAGAAAGCCTTGCTAGATGTGAGGAAAATACATTAAAATTAAAAAGAACTGTTCTGTTAGTGAATAATGCTAAAGGAGTAAGTCTGGAGAGTGAAACCTTTTTTTATCCAGGTTAGCCAGCATCCTGTGAAAACTACTGTTGATGCTTTGGTAGAGGCAGTTTTTAGCTTAGAGGTATATCAAAGAGAAATTTGATTCCTGCTGTCTGATTTCCCTGTTATCTTTAATGGATTAGCTGGGGTATTGACAAACAGGAAAGGTGGCAGGATTTCAGATGTAGATAGATGCCCACTAGGAATTTGAATTACTTCATCTAATCCTTCTACAGGGAACTCTACCAGTAGCAAAGTAATGATTTCTGAAACTAAATCAGTTCTTGAACAACAGGTTCTTGCTGAAGTTCATGACTCCAGTCCAGCTATCCTTATTTACACAGTAGTTCCCAATTCTGCTCACAATTATTCTGGTCTCTCTGTTGACACCAGCACACTTACACAATTTTGCAAGAGCACAGACAGGTGTCTAGAGAGAAAAATCTCTTTATTTCCTGGAGCCACTATTCCCCATCTGCTTCTTGTTTCCAGCATCTTCTATTTCTCCTGCCCTGAAGGTGCAATTCTCACTTTAAATTGGCTTCATCCAATCATCTTTCTGTTTTTCTGCCTCTTGTAGTATATTTGTTTTTCCCAGAACACACTCACTGAACCCATTACTGTAATGATTTAATGTCTTTTAAATTCCTTCAAGCCCCTATCAGTGGGTTTTCAGCTTTTGTGCTGCAATATTTAACATAACTGTACAGTAGGAGGTGGTGGAAGAAAGGACACCCTTCTTTAAAGTCTTTTCCAGGAAAGTGACTTTTAGAGTGGGACCTATGAACTGGGCTCTTCTACCTTTCCAGCTTACACAGACAACTGTTAAATCTTTTTTCACACAGGAAAAAAAAAATCTTTAAAAATATTGTTCTGATTCCATTTCATTAAATGTCCTATTTCTACAGGGAAAAAAAAAAAAAAGTAAGGTGATCTGCCTTCCAGGAACTAATCAAAACTGAAAGTGGGACTGGCGAACATATGGGGTGGCAGACAATTCACCTCTTCTTTAAGGTAGACAGAAATTAATTACAGTACTCTGTACCTTTCTCTTGGCATCTCTCATGATCATTTGTACTTTGCTTCCTTTCACAAGGGGATCTTTATGTTTTGAGGAATTAGAAGACTTATTGTGGAATAAATACTTTTTTGTCCCAGTGTCTGTCTTTGGGTATTTGCACATTCCTCCACAAAATCCCTTTTGCTCTCTCTCCACAGCTGTACCTGGGCTGTGGGCAGAGTGACACAGAGGGCAGAGGGAAATGTGGAGAATTCTTGGGGAGCCTGGGTTTTACAGGACTGCAGGTCAAAGCTCTCTGCTCACAACCTACTGCAAAATGCTGGTAAAAGAGATGTACTTCAGTAACTCTTCTAGAATTCTCCAATAATCACTCCTCAAGATCCTGGTGCTGCAGCATATTCAAGGACAAACAGCCCAGAAATGCTTTTCATCTTAGGTATTAGGTCTTGCAAGAGAGATTTTCTCCTGCTGAAATATTTCACAGAGTCCACAAGTGGTTTTGAGAGGTATTGAAGTAAATACTGCAGTGCTAAGAATGATACTCAGAGAGACAGCTGGATGTGCTCGGTAAAGCTGGTATCAGGAGATATAACAGGAATTCAGCAATTTACAATCAAACCATGTATTACCTGAGATTTATATCTTTCTACAGCTCCAGTATTGCTGGTTCTACTAAGGAAAAAACAGACCCCAAAAATATGCTGGGTAAGATATACTGGTGATGGGATCTCACCTGGCATTTCTAAGGATGCTACAGAAGCTGCCGCATCCAGAAAATTATAGAGATTCCTTTAGCAGCTCTAAGCATGGGACAAGATGTTATACTGTTGAAGATAGCTTCAGGAAATTGCAGCTTCAATCAAAACTGCAGGCCTTGCAGTTTGTATTGATAGCAGATTGGAGTTGGAATTCTCCCCACCCATGGGGAAAAGAAACCTGCAGGGGCAGAAGAGGGTTAAAGCTCTCCTCTGTGCAGAAGGTGATGTGTTCAGATCTCCCAGCAATAAATCTTTAACTGCTGGCAAGCTCAAGTAATTGAAATAGAAAGTTAATTGAAGGAAAATATGAACCCCTTTTGCAAAGCTTTTTGGCTACTGGAAGGGTTGCTTAATAGCCAAAAGCTGGAGCCTTGAGAAACTAGTTCCAGCCTGCATTAGTAACCACAGCTCCTCCGCTGCATCCCGGAGCCCAGCCTGGCCCTCTGCAGCAAGCAGGTACAATGCATACTGAGCTTTCAAATCCTGCTCAAGAGCCCATGGTGGGAGTACAGAGAGGAATGTTTTTGCTATCAAAAAAGGACAATCTGGGAGCAAGTAAGCAAAGCTTCAGTAGGCTCTTGCCAGGGAAAGAAGGAAACATTACTGAGATGGGGGTGGTCCTGTGGCAAATGGATTTTTCAGAGCCCAAGAGGTATGTGTGAGATCTAGAGACACAGGGAGACCAGGAGTCCATTCTCTTGGTGTAGGGAAACAGACTTCTGCAGTGTCCATCTCCCCTAATCTATTGATGACATCTCTTTTCAGGTGCCTCAGTTTGGCTGGATGATCAATTTATCAGAGTAAAGAGGCTCTTCCTGGCTTCAGAGGCTCACTGGGAGTGTATGTGCCATGGCAGAGATAACTGTTTACCATGATGGTGGGAGAGCCAGACCTCACAACCCACCTGTTCTCAATACCAGAAATAAATCCTCCTTGCCGACAGTTTACACCTATAGAAACATCCCAAAGAACCTTCGGAATGCCACAGCACTCATACTAGAAGCCAGCAGCAATTATGCAAAAACAATTATTTATGGGTTTACTGATTTCATCAGTATAACTGAGCCCCGACCAGAACCTATCACAACTGCAATCTACAGGGCTGCCTACTGTTACATTACAGGGCTTTTAGGAGGAGACGTGAATAGTCACTTCTCTCCTTGAGCTTGCCTCATAAATTTACACATAAACAACCTTTCTGGAAACTCCTTTTTTTTTCCTTTCCTGTTTGACTCAAGAAAGCTGGAGATTACTTTTTATTACCATGTGAAAGCCCAGAGATGGAGTGAGAAATAGGGGAGCCAAGGTCAGCCACTAATTCTGGGTCACTGACCTGAGAGCAACAGCATAGACTTTACCTGTTTGAACATAAATATCTACTAACTGGATTCCTGAATCTGAACTAAACACCTTGAGCCTTCTCAGCATGAGCAGAGAGGAAGCGTGTGCAATTTATCTCAATGTAAAATAGACATTTGGAAGAAGAGAAGTACGTTGTGTATTTCTCTCTCACACTGACTGTGCAGCAGGTGTAGTGAGTGGCACAGGTAGAGCTGTTCACACTGTAAACAGCTGGAGTCAGGTGAGGAGAAACAACAGCCCTGGGTCGGGTCCTGTGAGGCATCAGAGTTTACTTATTCCTGACACCTTACCTCTCCCAAGCACTGCTATTAGCAATGGAAGGTACTCACATGGTTTTGCTTGAATTGGTTAGCTGTATCATCTAACCTACTTTCTTAAGGAACTTCTGGAGAGATCCCAGCATCTTCTATTTTATGTGGTATGAATGCACTTCATGGGGAACTTTGCTCCCTCTTGCCATCCACAACAACTTGCTGTGGTGCGACAAGACATCTGGGTCAGTCTCAATTGCTTCATATCAGATTCAGTTGCTTAATTGGAGTCCATGCTGTAGAAACTTTGTGAACTTGCAGCAAAAATAGCCCAATTAAATACATTTTACCTCTGAAAATGGACACAGTATATGAACTAGCCATCCCCTTTCTCAGCAAAACTCAACAATAGCTAAATGAAGCTAACATTTTCCAACTCAACAGTTCTCTAATACACAGCATTTAAGTAGGAAATAAAAAGAGGGTTTACTAGCTGACCCAGAAATTATGACCAGTGCCCAAGAAAGGAAAAGGAAGAATTTTGCCCATTCCTAGCAAAAGGAAGAAATGTAAATTGTTCAACTACAAAAAGGGAAAGGTGTCTGAAAAACATTCAAAGGTCTGCTTATAGGAGAGGTAACTTTTCACCAGAAGTGCTTACTGACAAAAACCATAATGCACTCATAACTATAGATACAATTCTATATTTGAATAAAGAATATAAATATCTTCTCCCATCAATCAGAAAGAGCCCAGTCACTGCACTGATTTCAGTGAATCTAGTCAGCAGCTTGGATACAGCATGGCTGAATATTCCACACTGCACTAGGGCTGATTTTAAACTTTGCTACCATAACAGATGGAGAACTCTCACATTTTGGGTGTTTTCTTGACTACCACAAATGAAAGCCTAATCACAAAGTGGGGTTCACACTTGCAAATTACATGCATGAAGAAGAGGAGGAATGTGTGGCAAAAAGTTCTAACATGATGGGTAACAAGATGAGTGAAATAAAGCAGATGGTCTGCAGTCTTATTCATAGCATGAAAACTCAAAAGTTTGGACACTGGTGCATTACCCATAATATTAAATTAACATACTTCTTATGTGGAACTGAAGCCAGACAGCATCAAAAAAACCCATTTATAACAATAATACTAAAGTCTTTTACCATGCAGAAATAGGATGGCTGCATCCAAAATTGACTATTGCAACAGTCTCTGATCATCTCCTCAGAAACCAAAAATAATTTTGGAGAGTCATAGATCACCTGTGTCAACACTAGTCCTGGGAAAGTTCCTTAGCCTTGCTGAATCTGTTGGTACAGCCAAACACGGGGTTAGCAGAGATTAGGAATAGGAGAGATCTCCTGGGTTAGGAGAGATTTCCCAGAGCCCAGACCAGAACTGTGACTTGTGTCTTCTGGCTCATTAAATTTCTGTTAACAAAAGCTTCATGATAAAGCACAGATGTGCTATTGTTTGCTTGACTGAGAGGAAAGATTATTGCAGTGTGATAGAGAATCCAAGCAAAACAAATTTTTGAGAAGTGCAATCTTTCCAGGACAGAAGCTTCAAGTCAGACCTGAGATGTTTCAAAGAAAAGAACCAGCACAGCTCTGCAGCAGCCTAATTGTACTTACCTTCTCCCCAGATGAGTCCCCCTATTCTTCAGGAAAATTTTAATGTGACAATGGCACTTTAGAATCCTAGAAGAGTTTCATGTAGACTGCAGCCCTGTTAGGTACATTAAAACAAGGCTGGCAGCAGTATGTGCTCTGAGTGAATTCCTTGATAAACTGCACTTTGTCTTTCTTTCAAATAATTCTCTTTAATTAGTGCAATCCTATTCAGCAGATTATTCACTTATAAGCTTCCTCTGAGGAGCATATGGAAGTTAATGTCAGCCTCTAGATATAAAGATTCATATTTCTGCTGCTTGTCATCACATACTGAGGTTCTTTCTGATCCTATTCTACTTTCAGATGTGTAAACCACCTCCTGCAGGCAAAGCACAGCGATCCCAGATTTACCTGTTATTTGTGGAGCTTCTGTGACTGCTGACAGCACCTCTGGTCAAGATGCTTATTTCAATCTTCCACTTTTCTCTTCAGCTGGGGGGCTGGATGACAGAAAATTTGTTTTGGTTCTTTGCTGTAATCATCTGAAACCAGAAAGAAAGGATGAGGAATTGGAGATTAGCACCTCATGACAATGAATAAGGATCATCAAACGGAGGGTTAAGCACACACAGGCACAGTTTCAGAGGCAGGTTCTGCATTTATTCTGATGCTTCTGTCTTCTGATTTTAAAAGGTAGATGTTACATTTGTTGCTCTAAATAAACTGTCTTCACATTTCTAGGCATTGCATATGCATTTTAGAAGTGTATTACAAAGAAAAATTCTTAAATAATTGATTATGTTGGTGGTATATAAGGGGAACACTTCAAAAACTAAAGGAGTAAAATTATGATAATAATAATAATAATAAATATTAAATAAATTCAAACAATTACATGATTCCTTTTATTGAAAGCAGATTTTTTTTTGATAGTCAGCTATCAAAAACTGACTTTTTGTCTCTATCTGGGACCTACTCAGTACCTACTCACTGTGAACTATTCAGTGAATGTATTCATGTTATTTGCTGAGTCAGACAGTGTTCCTATATAGGTTTTTTGGAAAGGAGAAAGCTGGAAAAGGATCATGCAAGCTGTGGTTGTAATAGGTGCATCTACTCACAGGCATTCCCTATCTGGCTGAGAAACCACAATATTCTTCATGTAAGGAAGCCACATTTTCTTGACTGTCTTGATATTCTGTGTTGGATTATGGTTCTACCAGACCAATTCACAGAAAAGACTTTTCCTCTAAATTCCTTGTTTTAAGTGACAAAGCACACAAAAAACTGTCAGAGAAAACAGAGGAAAAAAAGGTAAAAAAATGTGGAAGATCACAGAAACCTTCTCCCAAATTACTGCTTTACTCATTGAGACAGAATTGCTCCTAAAACATGTATTAGGCCATCTCACAAAACCCCCTCAGTCTGTCCAAAAGACAAAATTTGTTCCTCTTTCTCCTCCTGCACCTGCATTTCTCCCCTTTTGTCCCAATTTAATCTGATAGTTTAATGGCGTATTTTACCTCATACTGATTCTCAACTCTGTATTTCATTTCTCCCTGGCCTAGTAATAAGATTGCAAGGCTCACATTTCAGTTTCACCCTGTGGAGAAGCAATGCTGATTTGCTTTCCTTCCAGATGTGAAGCAACCCGTTTATGTTTAATATTCTCTCTTCAGTCACACAGAGGCCTGCATTTAACTACATTTTTATGCAGTATAAATGCACATACATTTGAAAGAATAAAATTCCTTCTACCTAACATCCCTCTAAATGGAGCTCAGGTGAGCTCTTGTTTCCCTGAGGCAGCCAGACATTTGAAGATCACTTTTAACCCTTTTGGTCTTGAACAGTACTTTTTCCCTTCTTAGCTCCCTGTGTTCTGTGCCTCCAAGCACTTCCCCAAAACAGGCAGGGAATAACCCTCCAGACAATGTGCTAAGGGGGAAAGTGGCTGGAAAAGAGAAGAGGCAACTTTAAGAAGTATCTCCCAGATGCACTGGAGGGCTCAGGATCCCTCCACGAGGCTGTGGAAGGAGCACCCATAGCCCTGCAGTCCACTGCCACCCTGACTTAGTTCCCAGTCAAGTGAAACTTCTAACCTTTTCAGTTCAGTGAAATTCTCGTGTCTCTAACAAGCCTCCATGGAGCCATGATGCATCCACCAGGCAGTGATAACTCGTGGCTTTCCCCGGATATCAGCACCAAGTGTCCAGGCCCTAAGGCTCTGCCAGAAGAGCAGGAGATACTGACTCTGTGTTTTGGGTAAGACACATCCCATGGCATGAGTCCAAGCCTTTTGCAGCCCTGCAACCCCACTGTGTACGGCACAACACTCCTTTTGTCTTCATGTGGCAGGTAGGGATCATTGATCAAGATTCATACCTCTACAAAACTTGTGCTGAAAGAGATGGCAAAATATTCCACAGCAAGACACATTTTAATACCTTCTTAATGTGTATTTGTGGATGGCTTGTTTCTGAATGGTCTTCACAAGCCTCATTTGCAAGTCACAATACATGGTGAATAATTGCAATTACTGAGAAAGACTATTATGGCTTGTTTTGGACAAAAACCCACACAGAACCTGTCTGTCTCCAGCACCAACTGGAAAAGAATTTATGGAGTGAAAGCTACTTATGACATGATGTGAAATAAAATATTTTATGGACTGATCCTTTTAGATCTCCAAACCTAAGAACATTTTTTGTTTAATCAGAAATCAGTGTAGACCCATTGCAGGGCATCAGATGGAGTGGTACTGACTATTCTCTTTCAGTTTGTTTAAAGGCAGGGTCTCACCATGACATTGTTGACTCTGATTTTTGAAAACATGCAGAGAAACAGCTGACAATACATGCTGCAAAACCTAGAAGCAAAGGCTGATTAGAAATAAGCGATGAGGGTTTCAACCCATAAAGCATGACCCATCTTGTAACAGTGAAAGGAATCACTGAACAAGGTGACTAAATATTTACCAGCATATGAAGCTTTGAAATTCACTTGTTTTCAGCCACAGCAGTTTGTGCAATTTAGGACATGGCCACATCAACCTTTTTTCCCCAGCAGAAAAGAATGGGAGAGACTGCACAGCCAAGGATAAGACTATTTATTTTGGCAGTATGCTTACATCAGCTAAAAGCTTCCTGTACCCTGAGGAAGCACAGAATACTTTGTAGTATAAATAAGATTATTACTCTTGAGGAGCTTATTCATTGTGTTTGGAATTCATCCCATACAGTTCTGGATGACTATAACTGAGGTAGTCACCTTAGGCTTCCAAGCTAATTACTGAAGGAAAAAAATAAAGCCCAATTCTTACAGCTTGGATGAACCTCATCTTAGAAGTCTTTTTTTTCTCTCCACTGACTCTCAGCAATGTTAGGATGGCTTGGAGATATCTGCTTTAGGAATCTCATCCCATGAACTGGTAGCAGAGACAGTGAGGTGATACTAAAGAAATTCCATGCCTATTGATGCTTCCTAGGATACCTGAGGTCATAACTATGCAGCCCCTACAAGTTATTTACAAAGGTAATTTCCTTTGAAACTTTTTGCCAAATTCTGTTGTGTTGTGTGACACCAGGGAAGTAAGACAGAAGCACTGTCTTCTGCTGATCTCAGTTTGGCCATGACTTCAGGCTGGAGGCAACAGCTCAATCCTTTGGGGTGGATACCCAGAGTGACTCGTTTATAGACAGGGCTCGATTGTGTCCACCTTTCTCCTGGGCAGTTGTTTCAGGCTGGAGTAAAGCTCCAGGTCTTAATTCACGAGCATGAAAGCAAGCCCTGCTGTGGGAAGGGAATCTGGGTTGGATCCCAGCAGCATAGTCCATCTGGATTTCTTGAGATGTCAGAAGGTGTTTCTCTGCAATTGATATTATGGATAAATTAAAGGCTTTAAGGAATATCAAGTCAGAGAGTATAGAAATTTTGATTTCATAGAAAACAGCCCAGACACTTTCCGTGACCTTTAAAGAGAGAAGCAGGGTCTTCCCTAGACACATGGAAGAGATGTGAGAAAAAATTAAAAGAGTAAACAACATTTATTTCATTTTTAATCTTTCTAAATGAAATTTCAGCATGATCTGAATGACAGTGGCATGAGTAGAGATTGTTACTTCAATAGGATTATTGTCAGAAGCTGGCTGTGTTTGTACTACAGTGTGGATACATTTCCATGTTTGATAAGTTACAAAGACTGCTAAATGTATTTCATTTCAGATATCAGATTTGCAGAAATCTCTATTTTTCTCATATCTGAAAGATTATATCTGTGAATATCTCACAGGGCTGGAATCTGGATTGTAAGTTCTAAAATCAGTTTGTTTAAAGTTTGTCACATGGTGTTGATTTACTGATATGTCAGGTGGGTGTAACAGGATGCCTGTCTTCAGGAACCTTCCTTATTTCTCTAGATGGATCCAGCAACTGTGGTCATATCTTTACTTGTGACACAGAATTCCCCTGATTCCACTCAAATCCAGTGTTTAGATGCAGACTGGAGAAAAGCTGTAGCTGCATCCTGAGCAGCTTACATTTTGGGATAGCCCCGAATGCAGATTCCATACGGGTCAGAGACCCTGCTTGGTGGCTCTCCCTCCACATGAAGTCCACAGTGCTTTACAGTGGTTTTATGGGGGCAAGCACCAGGAATAAAAGTCAGATGGACTTTTCCCTCGCAGCCATCTGCCACAAGGGTCTGTAGGAGCTGTGAGGAGTTCAGCTGGTGGGTATCCAGTGTAAATACAAGGTGCGCACCTCTACACTGCTCCCAGACTCTTTCACAGGTGCCTGAGCTTTGATATCATTTCTAGTGCTAGATTTCACTTCCCTCAGCTGGCAGACACCCAATTAATTCTTTGAAGCCATATTTAAGCAACAATGATTTACAGTTAAGATGTCTCAGCTAATCACAGCATAATTAATTGCCTGTAATACTTTTATGTCCGGGAGATAGAAACCTTTAATACCAAGGAGTTTTGGCTGCACTGCAATGATGGTTTGTAGGACATCACTTTTTTTAAAGTTCTTGCCTGGGAAACTGAGAATTCCAAATAGCTTGAATGTAAATTTGACATTTTGATATATTGTTCATTACTGCAGCATTTTCAGCTCTTAGGTAGGATAAATAAACACAAACCAGTTGAATTTCATTTGCTGATGTATTGTGACATTTCCCACTAAGAATGCAGCAGACAATATCCAAGATCATAATTCAGAACTTTTGTATCTATACTAGAACATGGGATAAAAATAAACTTGCTGGGCTGGGAATCAAGACTTCTGTCTTTTCCTATCTATTTAATGAATTATCAATGTAATCTGGAGGAGACCCATGACCCTCAGTGAACAGAGGTGGTTTGGAAAAAGCAAGGAAAGCTGCCTTAAAACAGTCGCAAACCCGTTATGATGGTCAAATCTGAACTTTAGATGGCCTGTGGGAGCAGGACGGGCTGCAGGAGCTTTCCCCGGCAGAGTCCTGTGTAGGAAGACCTTTGGCAGGAGCTCATATCTGCCAGAGCATCCTTTGGTAGATCAATCATGTCTCTGCTGAAACATTCAGAATAGTAATGTTAAAAGCTGATTATGTCTCTTTTAATCATTTATTTAATCCTGATGTCAAAACCCCCTATGTCCTGTAGGACTCCTTGCAGCAGCACTCTTATGTCCTCCAGACGGCAGGAGAGGAGGAGAGGCTCTAGTGGAAGGTTCTCTGGGCTCTTGCTGGCACAACTGATCTGATCCTGCAGAGAAAGGGACAGACATGAGGACCAAGTCCTATGGAACTCCATCATATCCTCCTCCTGGAGTCCCAAGAAGCTTGGCCAGGCTCAGGGCTGGATGTGCCAGCAGAAGACAACTCTATCCAGTGCTCTATGGCCAGGCCAGGAAAATTAATCCTGGCAGGCACTGCTTGAAAATTAAGCTCTGGCCCCTTTCAGCAGGCTTTGATTGGAGAGGCAAGCTTAATTGTCAGGAATACCTTTTCCTGCTGTTTGATGGTCAGCCTTTGCATTAGGCAGTTCTTTTAGCCTTCTTACTGCTTCTACTAGAAAGTTGTCAGCTGAACTCCTGCTGCCTCATTAAAATTAATAAAGTGATTAAAAATTTCAATTTAAATTTTTTTGAGAATGATGATTATGAAATGTGCAAATAGTTCTTGCATTTCTGTTCAGAGAAAAATAACCACTTGAATACTTTTCATTTTCATCTCAAAGTATTAAATTTTGAGTAATATTTTAAAAAACATCAACAATTAAAAAAAATCAAAACAGAAGAGAAATTCACTATTGTGTATGTAAATTTTTCTTATATCCTCATGCCAAATCTGTTGAAGAAATTCATATGGGTTTTCCATAAAAGGTACCTCAAAGACCCATGAAGAACTCTGCAAGCAGGTTTCACACTGAAGTAGGTAAGTAATGCAGAGCAGCCACCTACACTTGCAGTCTTCTGTCTTTGCATAAAAACCTTTCTTTCAGGTTCCACAGTGAACAACCACTTGACACCATTTGACATATCTGGAGAGTGCACACTACAGTAGTATTCTGAAAAATCACTCAATATTATTCAAAATACCATTATGGATAAGTGAATTTCAGTTCCTGGGTCTCTTGGAAGCTGGATTTGACATCTGGACTATGGATGATTTCATTAGGAGGTACACTGGCTAAGATGAGTCACATAGGGCCTTGCAGCTCTGTCTGGGTCAAATTTGGCCATTCCAACAGAGAGACAGAGAGAGAGGGGGGGAGAGATCACACCCCTGAGTCACTGATTCTCTCTGGCCTGATATGGAAGGAAAAATATGGTTTGTGCTGCTCAAAGAAGTCAGAGAGAAAGGATTTGCTCTCTGAGATTTTTTTAAGGGTTTTTCTTTCTGCCTAAGTATATTTCCCTGGAGGCCTCATTGCTACTTGCAAAAGAAACCCCCAAACCTGAACAACCCTGCTGTATAGATGGTATTTTAGGTAATCTGTCTTTACTTGACACAAGCTTTGGGTAAGGACATATCCAGGAAGGGACTCCCAGCCATGGCACATGGTGTCAGTTTATGTCTCCACGCCTCATGAACTCTTTCTCGTTCCCTTTGCTGAACTGACCACACAGGCCTGGGACTCTGATGCTGAGTTCACAGCCTTGACTCAGGATTAAATGGTTTTCTGAATATTTTAGTCCATGGACAGTTGATGGTAATGAAGGAGAGCTCACAGATGACAATGTTAATTACAGTATCATCTTGTCTGCAAGATGCCTCTGAAATTCATGTGTTTTAACCTACCAAACCTATGGAACAATTAAACTCAGGTGGACCGTTGATTAAAAATAACAGTTAGGAACATTTACAAATTCAAAGGGAATGTGTTACATTTTTACAGCATAGGTGGCAGAATTACAGATTGTTTCATGAATCCAGCAGGAAAAATTTAATTAAGATCAATTTAATTAATTGCTGCAGACCCAAATCAGTATTCTGTTAGTGCCAGGACTTTTAGTTTCTACTTTCTCATTTTTTTTCAGCACTGTGGAGCTTTCCCTCAAATGCTCAATATATGCCTGGGCATTACTGTTAAATTTAAACACTAAAAAAAAAAAAAGAATAGTTAGGTAACAATTGCCAAGGAATATTAACCTTTTTCTTTTCTCAGTTACTGCAGATCATTTTCACTCCCCTCCTTCATTTTGGTATTTTTGCCTTGTGCACCATTTGTCATGGTTCTTGAGCTCCAAGCCCTGACAACAGCAGGTGGGATACAGCCCTCTCATTTCTTTAGGGCATCAAGAGCAAGTAGGCATCAAACCCACTCTCTGAACCTGGCACTTATTTCTGCTGAGAACTATTTCCTGACAAAATATCTCCTCAAAAAAAGAAGTAACTTTTATAACTGGAATAAAAATGAATTCTGCTGATCCTTCCCCGCTTTCTGTGGAGGATCACGAACAGACCCTGCTCATTCAGGTCACCATGTTTGTCTCCTTAGGGCTGGAACACAGGAGAATACCTTTAATTTTGTGACAAGTCTCACAGTCCAAGTTAAAGAAAGCAATGGGTTTCAAAGGCTACCAAAAATATCTCTTTATGTAAATAGCCTTCAGCAATTAACCATACATCTACGCCATGGGTAGACATATGTCTATCACTGCAGTTCACAAACTGATTTTGCCTGTTGTCCAAGCCAACACAGAGGAGGGCTGGGATGTTGAAAGGGATCAGGGAAAGGTGTGCTATCCTCCTACTTCTGTATCATGACAGGAGAGAGAATGATATGTAAGCCTTGACAGTATCCTAAATATCCTGTGCACATCTTCTGGAAGTCAAAACCCCACTTCCTGCTGATCTGAGAAAGATCTTGGATGAATTTATGCAGCTCTGGTACCCACAACAGGATAACTATTAACAGGATAACAACAGGATAGCTGCTTAATCAACAATGGTTATGCTGAAAATCCTCAGCTGAGAGATACCTAGTTTTCATGAGCTCTCTGCTCCCTCCCCCTCCATGTTCCAGAACTGACACACAAATCACCTTCCTTCCTCACCCAGGGAATTCCCCTCCACTTTCTGCACCCAGAAACCAGGGCCAGGAGTGGCAGCCTCTTCCCACAACACCATCATATCCCTGCCCCATATCTACTGTCATTGTTTCAAGGCAAAGCAGGCAAACCAAAAGAAACTTTTGTGCAAGAGACAGATGAGCCAAGAGAAGATGCAGACATGGCTGTTCCCCTTTCACACCAAAAGCAAAATAATATATCTAGTCTGTGTTTGGGGATCACATCTGGCACTTATTCATAGTAGCATCACAGAAAAGAAAAGAAGATACAGCGCATGTCTCCGGCCATTTTAAATCACCTGTACATATAAATGCTCTTATACATATAGTATATAGTATATAGTATATAGTATATATACTATATACTATATACTATATACACTATACACTATATACTATATACTATATACTATATACTATATACTATATACTATATACTATATACTATATATTTGGTGTAGAATACTTACTATATTGCATAAAGTACATAATATATAAATATATTGAACTGATTCAATTGAACTGCACCTTGGAAACAGATTTCTCAGCACTTGAACAGCTTGGACCTGGCCCAGGGCCAAGATTCCTTCCCATCTGAAAATATGAGAGCTGCTTTAGTTCTTCTGAAAATGACTTTTTACCAAATGACAAACCGTCCTGACAGGGTACCACACTCATCACAAGAAAAAAATGCGGATTACTGGAAAATGTTGCCAAAGGAGGTCCACCTCCCCCCTTCACTGAATAAGTAAAGGTCACTGGAATTGCAAGGGGTTTTTCCAGCAAGCAGATTATGTGACTGGAATCCTTTGAGCATGTCCCCTTATGTACCCCACTGTGTTCCTGACATCAAGAGGGAAAAGTGTTTTTCTAATCAGCATGCAAGGCAGGTGGGCTGTGGCTGAAAGATGATTGCTTGCAGCCCCCCCACAAATCCCCAGTATCAACAGTGTTAAAATAATACAAACATCATTAGTGACAAAGACAGATTCATTGCCTCCAGCCAGACTATGCTTGTTAAAGGAGTTGTGTACAGCTCCATAACTGGATATGAATTCTAATAAAGTTTGTTTAAAAATGTGATGGTATTCCAAAAGGAAATTTGCGAAACATGCAATTCTGATTTTAACAAATCTACTCCTTATAACTCCTCAGGGACCTGTGGGTTTGATGAGAAAGGTCCTTTTTTCCCATTTTTTGAGCACCTCTTACAAAGAATTCCAAAAGTAGAATTCTTTCCTTATTCCCACTGCCAAACATTTTGGGTCTACTTAAAGGAAGCAATTATTTATTTACATGTGCATATACTTTGAAGTTGCCCAGATATGCAGCATGCAGAAACCTGTGTAGAAAACCTATTCACAGTAATGAGGCATAACCATGCTCTAATCCCAGAGGGAGAAGATTCTTGGCTTCCTCCACCAGAAGGTCACGTTCACTCTGAGATGATGCTGTTGGAGCTCCCATCAGTGCCAGATTTTATTGAAAAGAAACAGGGTGAATCTGAACTGACAGATATCCTGGGAACACCTCCAGGATATACAGTACCTCTAGAAAAGTTGGGTCATTTGGTTTGTATTAGCCCTCAGATGCAGAAGGACGAGTATAAATGGCAATTGTGAAAGGAAAAATGAGGAAAAAAAAAAAAAAGACAATGACACAACAATGCTAAGCTCAAAGAATTTTCTCTGAGGACAGATGCTCCATCCGTCTTATTGAAAAAGAGTCTTAGTTTTTGTCCAGACATGGATTTTATAGGATGACAGAAACCATCACCTAGAGTTGTAAATAAGAGTGTCTGTGGATTTTGGTGTAGAAGTTTTCATTAGAGGTAACAGGGCAAAAAAAGGAGATATTCACTTAGCAGTTTAGCAATGAACAGCCAAGTGGATACTTCACCATGGCACCTCAGGTGCTGCTTGGCAGGAGCTGCAGTTTGGAAGGAAAAAGCCATGGCTGAGCAAAAGCTTCTACACCTCAGTGCCACCCACACTGTGCCCAAACTTCAGGGCAGCCCTACCATTTCCAGCATGATAGTGGGGAGGACAGG
This sequence comes from Donacobius atricapilla, assembly GCA_013397315.1. Lineage (NCBI taxonomy): Eukaryota > Metazoa > Chordata > Aves > Passeriformes > Mimidae > Donacobius > Donacobius atricapilla. Next base: position 628,086 of record WBMY01002130.1, on the reverse strand, counting down.
ACAGATAACAGGTTAGCTGAGTAAACTTGTGCATGTGAGAAGCTTCTGAGGGCACAGGAGGTTAAAGTTGATCTTAAGGGTTCTCCATATGGAAGTACAGGTACAGCCTTCGAGCCTGGACCAAACATAGTGAATAATATACTAAAAACACAGTCACATAACTAAATAAGAAACATAGTAAATAAACTCCTACATCTTTCTTTACGCTGTTTGGCAGAGTGTACTTTAAAGAGAGAAAGATGCATTGCTGGCTTTTTTGACTTTTTTGTCAGAAGGGGTGTGTGTTAGACTTCAGAAATGCTACAGAAGCAATTACAGTGGCAAATAAAACTATTATTAAAACCCTGACGTTTTTAACTGAGATTTGCGTGTAATCACTCTTAAATAAATGAAGGAAAAGTAAATGTTAGGAGAATAATTTGCTGTTAATCAAGACTAATAAAGTGAGCAGCTTCATTTCCTTTCCAGACTTCTCTGATTTTAATCTCTCTGAAGTTTGACAGCAGGAGAAAGCAAGAAACAAAGTTATGCTGTGATGGGGGGTGTGTGTGTGGTAAGAAATTCTGGAGTCTCACTACTGTGGATCTTCTTTTTCTCTCCCTTACCTTTACCCAGCTCTACTGCAGCTGGTCTGTTTAGGCGTGCATTTTTACACACTAGAATTGGTGGCAATATAATGCTGAAGACTCTGAAATTTGGATCACTTCACCTTTATCCTAAAAAACACAATTTCTTTCCAGAAACTGGACCCTTCTCCAAGAAAAAAAAAGTTCAAAAATATTTTGAAGGCAGATGCAAAGAGTCTCACTGATTCTGATGTAGTTCATTTCACCCCTGGTCCCTACCTCTAACCACCTGGATTGAAGACTTTCACTTAAAAGTGGGACAATAGTCTATTTATAGATGTGTAGAATAGGAAATGGAATCAACCTCTTTTTCATAACCTGATTTTAATTGATTTTGCTAACTGAAAGAATGAGATTTTTCTCCTGAGGAGCCTATATTGGGATCTGAGTAGAAATTCTATTCCAAGGTTATAATGTTAGTGCAGTATCTGACATAAAAAGCGGAAGTGGCCGCTTGGCTCAATCATATTGAGTCTCTGTAATGATATCTCTGTGTGTAGCAGTGATGAACGCATGTGACTCTGTGTAACCACAGGCAAAACATTTATGAGCAGGTGTTTATTATTCAGTTCTACATTGTGCATCTAATAATTTCTGAATGGAAAAGAAAATTCAGTTCACTCTAATCACAATATATTGTTGCTGGTGAAATTGAATATAGCTTCAATGACAAGAGAACTGCCAGTAAATTTATACTAGATGTAAGCAAGGGTGAGAGAAACTTCCACAAATGTTGCACAGTGTTTTAAACAAGCAAATTTTGATTTTGATAATGACTCTACTCTCAAAGCACTTCATTCTTTTAATTTATCCTGTTATTAGCCCATTCAAGTGGAATGATACTGGTAATAAAAAAGAAATCATGAACATCAGATATTTCTGAGAGAGCTCTACAGCAACAACTCTGAACTCTCTCCTCCCTGTTTTCCTTTACCATCCCTACACCTCTGCCTGCCCTTTCCAGCCAGGGCTGGGCTCACTCCACCTCTCTCACCTAAGGCCATATAGGTGGGGATCTGCACTGCAGCATTTGTGACTGATTTGGGCAAGAATCTCAATCAGTCCTGTGCAGAATAGTTGATAGACCTCACAACGCCAGTTCCACCTATGTTGCACACCAAAGGCCAGAGACAGTAAGGTGTGGTTTCCAAAACCCTACCTCTCACCTCCGTCTGTTCTCTATGGCACTTGGTCCTCACTGTCCTAAGTACTTATCCTCATAGGCCCGTCCATGAGCTTTCCCATGGCTCTGTAGTTCTCCTATTCTTCTCATCTCCTACTGTTTCCTCTACCTTTTTGCTGCCTTTGGTGTCTCAGGGGCTTCCAAAATACCTGTCATATATGTCAGGGCTTGTTCCAGGGCCAGATACAATAGTGCTGCTGACAGCTGGAAGAAGGGGGAGGAAGGGATGTGCCGTGACATGACAGCTCTGTCTTTATTCCATCCCACAGACCAGGGCAACGACAGTGAACAGGATGAAAGGTGAGGCGTTTTTTCTCTTAGATTCCTGTGTAAATCCATTTTATGTCACTTCTTCTTCTTTCAGAATTTGGAATGGACAGAAAACGAAGTAGAGGGTGGAAGATCAGTCTGTGGGAACTCTACCTAAATTTGCCTCTACCCGAAGCCTAAGCACAAGACTCTTCATTGGCTTCTCCATTTTAATTTCCAGCTTTCCATGAATACATTCACCAAATAAATTTATGAGAGGGAAGGAATACATTTTAAATCCCTGTTACTGAATACTTCCAGGGAAAGATTTCATATTCATCCTGTTCTAACCAGACATTTGATGTGGCTCCAGCTGGAACACACACACTTGTAAACAGTTGCACCAGGGTCTGGCTTTCAGTAGTGTGATATTTTCAATGGTTGGCTTGGACTCCATCTGGAGGTGGTGAATTATTCATAGAAATCAAATGGAGACACTTATAAATACAAAAAAGGGACATCTCCTTTGATATAGACAGTTTTCAAGGAAGAGAACTTAGTTTTAGAGTAATAAGAAACCCAGTGTTCATGTGTGGTTTAGCCCTCACTTTTCCCCAGTATCTCTCCCCAGATTGTTGTCAGTAATCTGGGAAGAACAGGAGAAAAACTCGGAAACATACACTGTGCTGTGATAGGCTTTCCCTGCACAGTCCTTCGCTAAATCTCTGGCATACCTCAGGAAAGAATTTAATCTGTACAATAACTGAAAATTCTTCTATTCTAAGAAATACAAAATGTAATCACCTTTTTTTTTTTTTTTTTTTTTACTATTATTATCTCTCCTTGTTTTCTGGATTCCTATTTGGAAACTTTAATGGAAAACATTTAACTTAATTTAAAAAAACAAACACACAAGCTCCAAATACTACTCTTTGGTTCAGATTGGTTTTGGAGTTACACATATTATTGCTTGCAGGGTTTGGTTCTTTTAAAAAATTCTTTGCCAATCTTGGATCAATGAACAGTTTGTGTTAAATCAAGATTTGAGAAAAGTAAGAAAAGTATAGAGAGGGGAAACCAGTGCCTAAGTGATAAAACTGTAATATGACTATCCAGGATGGGTATTAGGAGTTTGCCAAAGATAGAAAATTGAGTCAGCAGCATTGAACTGTACAGTCTACTGAAAAATAGTCTTTGTCCCATTCAGATGATGCTGGCATTTAAAATCTCTGCACTGGAACAGTTTTTCAGAATGTGGTTCCTCTTGCATCTCAGTTTTGTCTTCTGCTTTACCCTATTTCTCAAATTATTGAAGGTTACTTAATTTTTTTCAGCAGTACCCTCCAAGACTGATAACTTATTAGAAATGACTACTTTTGAGAGATGCAAAAACTTCGTACAAGCATGTACTGAGCTTCCCAGCCCAGCAGTCATTCAAGGAGGCTGTTAAAAAAAAAAAATCAAAGGTGACAACTCTTCAATAAATTCAGCCTTCTTTCTGATTTTTGTGGCCATAGTACCACTTTTTCAAATCTTATCTTCTTTATCAAAGTTATACGTCCAGATATTACTCTGGTTTTGAAGCTAAATCTAACTTTTGTGACAAGCCTTTGCCAGATGATTCAGAGAGACGTTCAGCTAAACCAATGTATGTTACTTGGAGAAATATCATAACTAAAATATCAAACTCCTTTCCTTTGTATGCATGTATTATGTCCTCTGTGGCCTAGATAGGCTGTGGACAGTATATAGAACATCTAATAACATCTCAGTCTAAACAGGCTTTTATCTTGTTATCTCTCCCCTTTCCTTCATCACCAATGACAAACCCCATACATAAATTAATATTTTTTTCTGAACACAGCTTCATCTTGTGAAGCAGTGACAGTAATACTGATATTCAAACCTGAGCCAAACATGGGGTGAATGGCACAACCATTATGACCTTCTGCAAAGACATCAATTCTTATATAGGAAGAGTGCAAGAACAAGGGATGGCTCTTGACTCAGGCATAAACACCTCCAGGAAAAGGCTCTGTGGCTGTACATGGAAACTTGAAGTGCTTGTGAAACAAAACCAGTGGTAATTATATACTTTAAAATTGTTCTGTGACCTCTTATTTTGTTCCTGTAAGTTCTTAACTCACTGGGTTCTCTGCTGGGGCTGCAAAAGAGTATTAATATACAAATAATCAGTCACTGTAGTTATTATTTTAATTATTGCCCAGGGAGAGATCATTTAATTTAACCCTGTTGCAAATAATGTTGGCCTTCAGATTCTCATGTTGATTGCGAAGGGAAAGCACTGTTACCAGCTTTTTCTGAGGAATGCAGTGAGAAATATCCCATGCTTTTCAAAAACTGTCCTGAGAGCTGTCCAAGAATTGTGGCACTTGAACCATTATAGCTCCTCAGCTTGCCTGGATTTGGACTCACATTTTTTCTACCTGGGGCTTGTTTAACAGACATTGAGGGCAGAGCGAAGGGTGCAGATTTGTTCTCCTTCCTTCTGAAGCTGAATCACTGTGTAGCCAAGCGTACTCAAAGTAGACAATCAAGAGCAATAACCTCTGGGTACTGGGGGCAGTCTGAGTTTGCGGGGTACGTTTGAGACACTGCTGAGCTTGCAGCACCCAGCAAAACAAATAGCATATTTAAGCAACAAGATTGTTGGGGTACAAAGGGAATAAATAATGCATTCTATCTGCTGTCTTGTATATAGGTAGACTGCAGCGGTTCTTCAGGCACTGTGTGTTTCAGCATTGGTACTCCTTGTCACAGAAAACTGGTTATTGAGACCGGCTTCAAAAGCAACTGTACAAGCTCTTGTGTAGCAATCCCTTGAGAGCTATGAAATAGGGAGATAATCTTCCTGGCTCAGGAAGTGCCTGCACTGTCATTACCAGGAGGTAAGACTTTCTGCCCGGCAGTATCCGGAGCTCACTGTTCATATTCATACCTGGCATGGGGATAGCGGGAAGATACCAGGTTACGTGTCCCTGTTTTCCGAGTATGGTGATTCTTACAATTTCAAGTACACCAACAATAACTCAGGTGCTATCTAGGAGCACAAAATCAATCCCATAGTGAACTGGGTTAGAGCAGATGTTCCCAAAAAAGCCCTTGGGACACCTCTGCTCTCTTCCAGCTCTTCTATCAAGCCTGATACAGCACTAGTGCATTTGGAAAGGACGTTTCTGGGTTTACCTCACACAGCCGAGCTCCCTTTAGCCCTGCCCATGAAAGTCGGTTACCACAAGCTCCTGTCTAGCTCTTCAAGGATCTCCCTGCTCCTTGTTGGTTTTCCTTGGCATGGGCCTTTCAGCAGAGATGAGGCAAACACTAGGCATGTGGCTGCTGCTCTGGCACTGCCAAAAACACATCAGTGGGAGATCCAGACGAACAGATGCAGCGCAGCAAGCCTGTGTGGGCTGCCTGCACAAGGCTCTCCGTGCTCAAAGCAGTGCCAAGTGCCTCAGCAGTGGGTAATGGGCACCATGCCCTCCAAACAGACGGACACAAGCGCAGACAAACTGGACATCACATCCAGGCATTAAACATAAGCCTGTTGTGGGGCACTCGTCCTAGCCAGATGAGTCAAAACAGATGGCCAGACCTGTAGATCTTTGTTTTACACGTCTTAATTACATACCATGTTTACTGACCCTATTGGAATGTCTCTCTCTCTTTTAAGACCTTTTCTGTGTGCACAAACTGAGGTTTTAGAAGAGCTGTCAAATGTGACAGGGGAACAATTGCCTTATGGAAAGAAGAAGCTAATTTCTCTGTCCTATGCTTATATGGGAGGGGACTGGACTCTAATTAATCACATTAATTCAGAACAGATACATGCCAGAGAAAAACTGAAAAGCAGTCTCAGTGAAGTGCAGGGAGGAGGAGCCAGCTGTGCAGCTCAGGCTCTGGGGATTTTTGCTGGCCACAGAGTGAATGGGAATCAGTAGCACATTGCTGTCAGAAAGGTAGACCACTTTCCAAAATCAGCTTGTGGCCACCACCAACCTAAAAGTCAGGGAAGATGGCCTCTGTACTTAGTAACCTTTACTAGTCCTTTTTCCCCCTGTTGCTGATTTTGCAAGACCTGAGATGTAATTATTTCAAAGCCGTAATGAGGCCCTTTGGTAAGGTATAATTTTATACATCCTACACAAAGAGATATTTACACAAAAGGAAAGCAGTATGGGTAATAAGTGGTTGAAGAAACATGACCTAGAGAGAAAGGCAATTGAAATGAGACCTATTTAAACTGAGAAGGCAAGAGAGGCCTGTAATGATAGTTCTCTACACTGTCAAATGCTCTTAATGGCACTGGCAGAGCTTAGTTGTTTTTTGAAGGTGATAGGACATGAGGTAATCAATTCAATTTGCTAGTAGACATGACAATGTAGGATTGAAAAATGAGTAATTTTACACGCAAACTTGAGGGGGATTTTAAGACATTAAATTTTAAGTTTCACTAAATAAAAACATAACACGATCAAAGGATTGTGATTAACAAGCACAGTCCAGCTCTGATATTACCCCACAGGACAGCAAAGATATTTTTACATCACTGCCATGACAAAAGTCATGTTGTCTGTATGGGAAATAGGGACAACATTTTACAGGAAATTTCAGGAAGTACCTATTTCTGCTATTTTCAATTCCCCCTGCTTTTTACAAAATTGTTCTTGTCAGAGAGTTGTAGCAGCTCTCCATGTCAAAGGGGAAGTTTAGAATGAGATGTTCTCAAAAATGAGCAAAGGAGGCAGCTTTAGTTCTTGCATTTTAGGCATGAGCTTGCCTGTGGGTTGCTTTCTTGCTTGCTCCAGGGGTTAATGAAGCCACTTTTACAGAGAAGCATGTTTCACAATTATTGAGGTGCTGGATTTCCACCATGCATACAATCTGCTGTCAGATGGGATCTTCATGTCTATCGAGTTCCAGAACAGGCCACTTCATTGACCAATTTTTGCTCAATGCTCCTATTTTAGTGGTTTTTCTTGAAAAAAAATCTTCAATATATTTGGCCTTTGGCAGCTGCAACTTCTTTTGCTGGACATTAGATCATTTAATTAGAGAAAGAGACTGGGCAGGTGTTCCTGTGCCAATATTGGGTCCATATTCAAAGTGGCAGATCTTGAAAAGCAACCAACAGACACAGAAACAGGTGGAGAAAAAAACATGGACACACATTCAAGGACACCCTTTCCGCACACCCTGAGATCATCCAGCAGAAGAAATATCCTCCTCAGTACATTAGCCACAATGTATCTTGGTTCAGATAAATAAAAAATTTAATATTAAAAAATGTCTCATTTGAATAATAATTAAAAAAAAAAAAAAAGAGCACCAGATCTAATAAGCCTCCAGTTTTATAATATTCACATTTGGAAGTTACAAGGCAGGCAAGCTGGAGATGTGCTAAATACAAGAATAAATAACCATGAATGAAATGTTAAGAATTAGAAGCCAAACCCTTTTGCTAAAAAACATAAATAGAACATCATTTCGATTGGTTAGATGCCAAATCAAATGTAAAAGAGAGACTAACAAAACCAAATCAGAGCAGAAAACATTATTAGGAATTAAGCTAAGAGAAAGCATATGTGAATATTTTTTTACTTTCGTGATTAACACAGGCATATTTTGGGAGGGAGAGGGTCAAGTTTGAAGGGCAGGTGATAGGTTTGCAAATCAGAACAGCAGGATGCTGTGGTCAACACCTAATGAAGGGAAAGAAATAATGCAAAAAGTTTTTTTTCAGGTCATGTTTATAAGAGAACTGAGCTCTCTTCTCAAGTGATACTGTGCAGGATTTAAGTGGAGCAGGGGAATAGATGCAGAGAGAAAACCTCCGTTTGCTTTTCTGAAGCCCTGTGAGAATGTGCCCTAAAGCCCATCTTGCTGCGTGTCTGGGTGTCGCTGGAGGGGTGGTTCTGGACACATCTGCAGAACAGTCTTGAAACAGTTGGGACTCCTTTCCACCCCGGCACTGAGGTGACAGATTTTGGAGCAGATGGCCACTGACTCTTTGCAGGGATGTTCTGGGGAGGCAGAAGTGGGTAATAATTGGCCATCAGGGAGACTGACCTGCTCCTGGACAATGCTGGCATTTCATGGAGTGGATGATGCCATCAGGTTTCACAACCCTTCTGTCGCCCTGATTTTTTCAGCCTTCTTTGTGTCTCACAGTTTCATAGTTCTTAGGTTATTTCTCACGCACAGGTGTTATAAATAGAAGCAATGTTTTCCTTAGCCAAGGTAGTTTACATTCTTTGTCTTAGAGATATGGACAGCTGATGGACAGTTGTCCTGACCAATGGGATGGGGAGAGGGGTCAACCTTCTCCCCCAATCCCTGGCCTTTGTAGAAATACTATAAAAGTAGAGTCAGATCTTTTAATAAACAGTTCATGCCTTCTCACCAAAATGAGTGTGTGTGTGTGTGTGTGTGTGTATGTATGTTTGTGTGTCGAACAATGAAACCCTTCCTTCTCCCTGGTGGTAAAGGAGTGCAGATGATACAGAAATTAATGTTCTTGTGCTGCCTGGGAGCACCCTTACCTTTTCTGTCACAACAGGAGCCTCCTTGAGCTGCCCTTCCTTATACTGCCATGACCAGAATAATTGCTTTCAGAAATGGGTAAAGCTGGGAAAAAAAGGGACAAGAAGGCAGAGAGTGGGTTATCTGACACAGAGGAGAGAGACCTAAGACAGATTTCTGCAGAAAGGGAGCCAGTCTAGAAAAAGAGTTAAGGGGCCTAAGTGCTCCCTAAATCTTTGTCTCATACCTATGCAGTAAAGGAGCAGAGGCCAACTCTGCTCTCTCATGTCAAGGAGAAGAAAAAGCTTTCCCTGTGCTTTCTGGAGTCCACTTGTCCCTTTTTGCTTTAAGCCATTTTGCAGCCCACACTCCTACTGGTCTCAGAGGAAACTCCTGAGAAAATCACATCAGAGGCCCCTCTTTTCCTGTCCTGCAGCATGAATTGTTAACACAAGATCTGTGCAGACACGTAGAAGACTCTTAGGAACTAAGAATATTCACACACAGTGCAATCCAGAAACAAGCGGCTGATCCTGAGTAAGTTATTCCAGCACAACTTGATTTTGAGACAAGCTCTTCAGGATAGAAAACCTGTATCAAAAAGACTTAAATACAGATGACTGACAACTTTTCCCCAGTCATTTTCTTGATTAAACAGGCATTTACATTTTAAATTGGATGGAAATTCAGAATGTTAAGCATTTAGTTTTCTGACATAAACTCAGCATTTTTTCATCAAAACTGTTTTGATTTCTGCTGATTATAGATCCTTCTTTTCAGAAGAACCAAGGGATTTGTGCCCAGGGTGTGCTGCCTTCACCTCTGTGCCAGCCTGTTATCACCTGGGAGGATCCACACACCACGACACATGGCCAGTTCAGCTGACGGTTTTGTGGCCAAACTGAAAGAGAAAATGCAGACCTGTAGACAGAGACAGAAAGGATTTGGTTTTATTCTCTGTGCCCTAGCAGGAAGGCTTGTTTACTATTGAACTGTCTTACTTTTGCCATGCGGCTGGAAGTAATTAATCTTAAGAGCATGGTTTGACTGATGTGGCTTGTCTGTGCAGCTAGATTAACTGGGAGTAAGGCAGGAATGGCCAGTGGAGTACCTACAGGACTCATAGATGCTCACAGAGCAGTGCTGTAATAAAGTCTTGGAAATCTCTGTTTAAGAAATCTAAGATTTCTGAGGAAGAGCGGGCAAAAATAAACCTCTAAGTCGTATTTTAGACACATAAGGAAACATTCTACAGGTCTGCCCATGCCATTTTGAATTAACAAGTTGTTATCAAACAAGGTGTAATGGGAAATAAACCTTAATGAAAGCAAACAATACCTTGTGTTTCACAGCCTGTCGCTTGTCTTGTGTACCACCCCAGAGAAAGGCACTGAGAAATTTCTCACAGAAACAAATTTAATCTGCAATGCAACCTAATACTGACAGAAATACACCCACTACTACCACTACTCTCCTTTACAGATATATTATCTTTTCCATTTTCCTTTCAGGATTAACAAGACAAAACCAAAACACCTTTTTGTTCCACATACCTTCAATCAGTCTGTTGTAAGTCTGCATACATGGAAGTGAACTTTAAATTTGGAGGGGAGAAAGTAACAAAGTGAGATATGTTTTTTTCAATGAGCAGCAGAAGCAGGGTCAAGAGAAGACATTTCTCAGGAGCTGCTCTTGCTCACACAGATCAAAGGGGTTTGGACAAGCACCCATTAGCTGAGCTTTGTTCCGATTTAATTGGGAGCTGCTTCACCCATAGGCAAGTGCTGGCCTTTCCCAGAGCTGCCACATGCCCAGCCATCAGCTATCAGCCCAGATTTCCACAGCACTGACGTTGTCTGAGTGGGAGATAGCTCCTTTATAATTCTCGGCATGTTTCTGCTTAAGGCACTTGTTTAGTTTGCTTGACCTTAGACCTGCCCTTAAATTTACTGACAGTATAGAGACTGGACTTGCCAAAGCTCTGGATCTCAGAGTAACTCAATGATTTCCATAAAACCTCACCTCCAGGAGTCATGTGATTTATATCTGATTCCCTCTTTTGCAAAGCATAGAATTAAAAATTACCATGCTTTTGGAAAAAAAGCTACCAAAAAAAAAAAAAGGTCATTGTATCTTACACAAAACCAGAAGACCCAAGAAATACACCATAATTCATTTCAAATAAAGAAATTATATATGCTGTAAAAAAAACCCCATAACACCTAAAGGTTGTGGAGCACCTGGCTTGAAGGAGCTGAAGTTTTTATGCTATATTTCTAAAATGGATGCTTTGTACCCACAGAAAGACAGTCCCTCAGAGATACAGGCTGAGCTGCTTTCCCAGAGCTGTGTGCTCAGCAAAGGCCCCAGCAGCATTTGAGCAATTTAGCACTTTCCAGGAAACCAGACAAACTAACACAGCCTGTTTATTTCCTCTTTCTTTCAGTACTCCCACGCTGGTGCCTCTGTAAAAGAAAATATTGATGGATCTGAAATATGTACTACATAGGCTCAGAGTCCATGGGAGTCACCCCCTAGCAAGCTGTTTCTGAGGGTGTTTTCTTGGGTGAGACCATGAATTATTCTCTTTCTCTTACTCCTTTTTTTTTTTTTTTTTTTT
>WBMY01002130.1:570813-616857 GCA_013397315.1 Donacobius atricapilla | reverse complement strand
TTTTTTTTTTTTGTGTGTGTATCTGAATATACCCTCTGTTAACATGCTGAATAACTGCCACCATCTATGCCATGGAGGAAGAAATAGGAAAGTTCACCCTACAGTAAGATGTTTGCAGAAAATTTCAAGAGTCAGTAAAGACAATTTCCCTATTTAAAAATAACAACAAACAAACAAACCCCCAAAAAACCCCCAAACCCAACCCACACACAACCCCCCTGCCAATGAATTAAAATAGGGCCAGCCTACCAAATTTTCAAAATTTCACTGAAATTTCTGATGATCCATTTAACTTCTTGAGGATCTGAGCCTGAATTTCAAGGAAAACCCTTCCATCAGATGATTATTCCCAACAGAAGAGCTAAAAACTCACCAGGGAGAGTTTAAAGTGAGAAAAACAAGGAGCCAGGAAAGTGCTCACGGAGCCCAAACTGAGTGAATCTTACCCAACCTTTTTGTGCCAATGTTGTCTGGTAGCAAACACAGAATATTCCCTTTGGAAGATTTGCCTGGCACTGGGTATGATCCAGAAGAGGCCACAGCACACGGATGCTGTGACTTCCCAGCAGAAAAATGGATTGTGGCAACTCTAATAGTGCAAGATTCAATAAAACAACAATGAAACTTCTTTTTTTTTTCAACATATGCAGAGAGATGATTTATTTTAGTTATGACTGGAGGGGGGCAAATGTTGAAATTTCTCAGTGTTAACCTGCATTCTCTGCTGAGCCTTCATTTGGCCTGGAAGAAAGAGCACAGCAATGTATATATTTTATATAGACAGCAATCTTCTTTTTCCTTTCAAAAATTAACCCCTTTTCACTTTTATGCAAAATTCACAGCAACCAAAATCATTCCAGAAACAGCTTATTCCTGTAATCTCCTTTTCTTTCAGAAAGTACCTTCCTTTGTAAAAATATCTGGTAAAAATAATGGCTTCACCTTCAAGGTGTGTTAAATCACAGCTGGAAGCTAAAGATCAGACACATCCACCTGAAAAACCCTTTGAAACCCAAGCAGAGATACTTTAACATCCAGAAGGGATAGTGATTCATGTGGCTGCATTTTCTTTTCCTATTGTATCCACACGTATTCACCTGTTAGGCTTCCTTTCCATCTCAACTCTAAGACCCCAATTAATCAAGACCTTGAATTTGCTTCCTGGCAAACCTCCCAAGGCAGAGTGCCCTCGGGCTCTGCAAAACCCACACGATGGCTTTAATTTGCAATATTTTCTGTGTTATTAGCAGCAAATTCATACATTTATGCCCAAAGGCCAATGAATTTCTACAAATAAAGGCAAGTCTAGCAAAAAAATGTGATCAGGGGTTTTGTTTATACCTATTTTGATAAAGCAATGTGCAGAATGATCCTCCCCCCCAAAACCAACAAAAACCTCACTACAAAGTAGCACTGGGGTTTGTCTGTGATTTTGCCCTGCCCTGTTTCACAGTTCAGTTCCTGTGCAGGGCACTCTTGCCCCGTTCCAGACAGGATGATTTTCTCAAACCATGGCTCTGTGTAACAGAACCACTCCTCAAGAGGACAAACCACACCACGTTGTGGGGAACATAGAGTCCAACAGGCCATGCTGGGAACAGACTGAATGAGGAGGAGGAAGGGAATGATGAATAAAAATGTATAGGAGTACAGAATTAGGAATGGGAGGGGAGAGAGAGCAAAGGATCAGAAAGTGTACCAAGGTCCGAAGTGGCAAAAGGGCATTAACAAAACTTCAGGATGATTGCAGGGGTGATATATTTGAGGTAGGAACAAAGAGCTATGAAGGAAAATCTTGTCTTCTCATCCTGGCTTTGCCTTCTGCTGCAAGAAACAAAACTGATATGAAGGAATGTCAGCTTCTCCTGCCCTGTCCCCTAAGGCTATGCACCCACATAAGGGGTCTCCTGCTAGTCATTTAATTTCCAGCCCAAGGTTTACTCTCCTAAAATAGATCAGTGTTATGTAGGGCTTTTGGCAGGCATCTGAGAAGAGATATTGTGTGAAAAGGTTGGAATTACCACCCTGAGTGATAGGACTGATGGTGGACAGCAGAAAACCAGCTCCCTTCTCCTCTCTGTCCTGTCCTCTGGAGACTCAGTGGCAATGAGGAGCTGCTGCTCTGCTCTACATAGGGAGCAAAAATATTTCCAGAAAGGAAAGGAAAGATCTGCAGACAAATACAATCCTTGTTACTCTGAGGATATATATAAGCAAATGAAGGAGAAAACAGGATCATTGCAAGAATATTGCACTCAGCAGGATATACCACCACAAGGTGGGTAAGAATAAAATTGCCTTGCAAAGAAACTTAAAAAAAAAAAAAAAAAAGAAACTAAAAGAAAGTTGGGTTATGCATAACTCTAGCCCATATCTCAGCAGTATATTATGTTCCACTGTCTTGTTTTCCCTTTGGGTGTTTATTTGCATTTAAACCAGCCCAACATCTGGTGGAGGACAGAAACATTGCATGTTTCAATTCCTCCGCTTGGATAGCATCACTTTAGAATAAATGAGTGCCTGAATGTGCTGCATTGGGAGCTCAATGTTTTGTGTAGTTGGGTTTTACACATTCATTTGGAGAGACAAGTGGGATTTGAAGCAGGTGATGTGGGTAGAACTGCATGTATGGCTAACTCAACCTGTACTACATATCTGAAGAATGAAAAACATGGTGTGTTGCAGGCTAGATAAGAAAAGTTTTTTAAATCATGTCTCTGTGATAACAGAATATCTTTGAGGAGCACTGCTGGTAAATCACAAGGAACCACACAAACAAGGTAAAAATAGGTAATGTTTGTTAATACCAAGGCAAATCTCTGAACACACAGAATTCTATTTGTTACAATACAGTTTCTAACTCTATTTTCTATAAACACCAACAATTTGTTCGACTTCTCTGCCCGTCTTTTGTGTTGAATTTCCAACAAAATGCCCTTAGTCCTGGCAAGTCAAGTAAGATGCAAAGTGACATGCCAGCTTCCCTGAAGCGTCTTAGGGACTACCAATTGCACATCTGTTCACCTGCACATAATCCACTTAGGTTTGTCTGCTGCAGACCATGGCATTCTGTTACCCCTCACCTGTTTTCTGCATAAAACTAAAGTATGTCCCAGCTTCCTCATGATCTTGAGTTATTTGGGAGGCTTAGTCAACATAAAAGATTTTATCTTAAGTAGAAACAACCTGGAAGATAATTAAAAAGGAATCAGCTCTCTTAAGTGGACAGAGAGAGTTATCATTGTAAAGATAAGAGGTCCAAGTGCTTAGCATGGAGAATTCTAGACAGAATAACCTACACAAGAAGCAGTGCATGGGAGTCCCTGAAGAGGGGACAGCTGGCAAGCACAGAGTCAAGGATTTAGAGCACCAATTGCATACAATAAAAAAAAAAACCCAAACCATTGAAAGATTTCATTTTTTCTTGCAAACCTATTTACAGGTTAAATTGGAAAAAATTGCTTTCCTCAAACCTCAGGACAAGTATTTGTTCTTCCATTATAAGCAATTTAATCCTTATTAAAAATTAACATATATCCTTTAATAGACTTTTGTACAGATGTTTGTATGTGTTTGGTTTTTTGAACCAACCTCTGGAATTTCCCACATCCTCCTTTTCATCTGTATAACCCAGGATTTTCAAAGGAAATGCAAAAAAAATGAGATAACAGCAGGCAGATGTTCATAGCTGTCTAAGCTAATTCTAGGGCTGAACCACATCTAGTTCAACTTCAGTGATATATTGAATGTATGGCCAAGCAATGGTCCGCTCCTCCTCTCAGAAAAACAGGAGGAAAAAAAATGGGAGAGGAGACTTGGTAGAGTGTTCTGGTGCAGGAACCTAACATCTGGCCAGGTAGGAGTTTCATCAATTACAGCAGAGCAAAACGGGAAGCTCTTTAAAGCCATCTGAGAGTTCTGTAACTCTCCCTTTCCCTAAAAAAATGCCCAGATTCCACAGGGCACAGAGCTACAGCACAGAACTACACTGATAAAAATCAGGAAGCAAGTTCTGAATGATTTTTTTCAGATACACCAAGGCCTTTTCTGTGCTCAGGACTTTATGGATGACTTAAAACCAAAAATTGCTGGGAAAACATTTTTCACTTGAGTGTGTCTGATGAACAGCAGTAGTCTTGCTTTCACTGTCTCAAAATGACACCTTTTTAAATACATCCCTCCAAACAAGGGCAGCTTTTTCCTTATTTTTGCAGAAGCAAGTGTCCCTAGAGCTTTTCAGTGCCAAATCTCCTACTTCCCAGTACATAATCAAACATAATCAAAAACAAAACAGCATCAAAGAAATAGTTGGTTTAAAATAAGCACTAACAAGGACTGCATGATCTCCTGGTTTGATAGTTACTGTTCTTTCCTTGTGGAGAGGGTATCTGTGGGCCTTGTGGCAGTTGCTTTTATTTTACTCCTGTCTCTTTGACTTCAGAGAGATTTTACATGCAGTGCATTTCACCAGAGAGGGGCTGTATGGCCTGTGTCTCAAGCAGTTAGGGTAAAAAACGAGTATCAGGTGATGTTAATTCCTTGGTAGATGCGACAGATAAATGGAAAAGCCTTGATTGTCCACACCGATAAGGGGTCTGTCATGTCAGGGAATAAGGAAAAGTGCAATATTCCTGAAGTGCTTTAAATTGCATTTTCATTCTGACCTATGTTTCCTGCTGTTTTAAAGGTTTGCTTGGTGATGACAGGGGTGAAACTAAGAGTGACTGATAAGAAATCTAACTTGGGAAAATTAAGCCTAGCTTGTCCTGGTGGCTCTTACTGAAAATAATGCCTGATTTACTATGAATCTTCATTCTTATTTATTTAGTCCTGTTGCTGTAAGCCTTGGTCCTCCGAGCATTATCTGCAGGAGACTGTCAAAGATTGCAAATCACCCTCTATCAAAAAAATGGTTTTATAGTAGAAGGAGTTCTCCAACTTTAACCATGACAATCACTTAAAAATGGGATTATTGGTGGTGCAGGATTGTTCTTTGGTCCTGGCCTTGTATCAGTTATGACTGTGATAACCTGTTCTAGGATCTCATCTGACATGAGTTCCCAGCTCTTCTCTCGCCTTCCCAACATTCAGAAGTGCAAGCTTCCAAACCATTCCAGCTGCTGGCCTCGGCTCAGATTCATCCCATAGGACTCCAGATACTTCCACAAGATACTTTATCTCCTGCACTGGGAAGCGATTTCATCCCATATCCCCTTTTCTCTTGAATATGAGAGAAAGAGATGCCATTCTAGAATATCTTGCAAGGCATGGCCAATTTCTCACAATCCTTTGAGGTTTGTCAGGTTCCTGACACCTGAAGAAATGAAATACCCAAATTGGACACTAAAGAGAGGCAGGACAAATTTAGGTCTTTGGTTCCGACTCCACTACACTGTGGGCCCCCTGTCAGGGCTGCTGTTGGGTTCCAGCTCCTGGTTTGTGCTGGGCGTCAGTAGAAAGTGTTTGTGAGAACATGGCACAATTCTGATTTCCTTATTTTTTGGAAGGAAAAAATAAGGAAAACTAATAGGCATCACTAAATAGCAGTCACTCATGCTGGAAAACTGAATGAGAAACAAGTCCCTTGCACATGGGAGAGTCCCAGAAAAAACTGCAGGTTCAAGTCTGGAGTTTCTTGAATAAAGATTTCATCAAAGCACAGGAAAAACATCCTAAGGATAAAATATAAACAGGAACATGGTGGATAAGATCACTAAGATATTGCATACTAAATCCCAGCAACCAGAAAAGGAAACAATGGGTTGTTTCCATTTCTTTGTCTTCTCCTTGCATAGGCATCACATCAGCTCCTACTGGGCTCAGCAACTTCCTCTGTGTCTTGAACATCTACAGGACTTAAGGTTCTCTAAAACTTTTGGTTCACTTTTAAATTCCAATCCCAGGAAGCATAATTTTGTATATCACCTCCTTTAAACAAACTGGGCTACAATTCAGTCAAGTCTTTCCAGTTCTAAGTACTTAAATTGGTGGTTTCAGACAGTTTGGACTATAACATGGGGTTAGAGAGAAGCTCAACGCCTGCATTTACATAATTACTTTTTAATTATGCCAGACCTTTTCAGGAAGAATATTCCAAATATATGAATGTCTTTAAATAGTCTTAAAATAACCCCAGCTAAATCAGCTCTCAGGGATATACAGAGAAATTTAAAAAAAAAAATAATTTATTCAATGGGTTTTGTATAGTTTGCTTTGATTTTTAAACCTTCAGGAAATGCTGTGGATAGGGTGTTAGTGAAGGAAACAAAACTGTGGCCACAAAGCACTTGTGTACCAGAATAATGAAAGGTATAAATTTGAGTGGACTAACATCCACAACATTTGTATGACTTGAATAGTAGATAGATAAGGACTATAAAATTAGAATATTTCCTTAAGCAACGGCATTATATGGAAACATTCCTACTGAGGTATAAATTGGCACTGTAAAAAGAGCAGCAGGTGCTAAAGCAAATCCCACACTCATTTATTCAAGATGAAATCTTGCCAAACCACATACATGTCAAATTTGCTGCTCCCAGTAATACTGGGAACTGTTCTATTAAGGGCTGACTTCCACAGGCAGAGAAACAACCCTGTGTTGTTTTCCTGGAGCCAGGCACAGACAATTGGACCTGCAGTAAAATGAGTGTCTTCCAAGCGTGCAAAGCACTGACTGTTTGTTAAGCCCCATGTGGTGCCAGGCACTCCTCCAGGACTGGGGAGTGTGGTAAAGTGATTATGGGACTCTGTGACTGATGGCTCCATCACATGTCTGAGATTCATGGCTCACATAGCCACACTCCAGTGATGGGTTCTGGTGTGTCTGCAGAAAATGCAAAGGAATTTGCATTTTAATGTAGCTCAACCAACAACAGAAAAGGGTTAAGGTTAGTCATCTGAATTTGCAGTGTGCAAAACAAGTGCCTAAAGACAACAGCCACAGCTTGATGTTATGTGTGCTGATTTAATATGGCATCTGAGCCTCTACTGTGGAAAAATCCTCAGTGGTCTGGTTAAACCACATACCCTCAGGCTCCCTGACTTTTAGGTATCTGTTCACACTGAGTCTCAGCTTTCTGCTGTTCCCTTTCACTGTTTCTTCTGTTGCCTTTGGCTATCAGCTTGGTGTGTGCTTTAAAAAGGCAGTATTGCCTCTAAGGGTGTTTCAGGCTTTTCTTCTTTGCAAGATTAGATAACTTCCACTCTATTCCTTAACTAGAGGAAAAAGGCTACCCTTTTAGTCTTTCCATCCTTTTAAGGACTAGCATCCCTTTATTTCTCCATTCCGTCTCTTATTCACCATGGCCATCAGTGTAATACATTTAGTGCCCTCTTCTCAGAATACAAAGGTTTTAAGACCACTCATCTAGATTCTAAAATAGGGTTTCACTCTACTGCCTTATGTGAAAGGACTTGGGTTTTAGGGGCTAGCTTCTCCCCCTTGCCAAAATCCTCCTGCAGCTTTCCTGAGGAAATGGTTCCTTTTCTGGAGTGCTTGTTCATTGGGTTCTGCAGCTTCTTTTCAGACAAATGAAATGGGCTGTGCTTTTCAGCCCTGGAGTCCAGGTTAGCCATGAAAGAGGCACCAGAGGCTTCAGGGGTGAAGCATTTTGCCATAAGCAAGCCATGGTTATGGAAGCCGTATTTCTGTTTTCTCAACACAAGTAATAAATCATGAGCGTACAGCTGTCTTCCACATAAGTCATAACATTTAAAGTTATACAGATTATAGACACTGATAATGTCCCTGAAGTTTCCCATGGCCTGTTCTTAGAGAGGGGAACATATCTACTGTTTTTTCATAGGGTAGGTTCTAACATAGAGCAATATTTCTCTGACTTGTTCGGTCTTAGTAAAAAAACTAAAACAAAACTGGAGAAGAGCAGGGGACTGGTTATCAGCTCACAATCAAGAATGTGTACTATACAGTGTCCTTTTCTCCCTCCGCATCTAGAAATCAAAAAAAGTTGGTTGGAAAATGCTATTAGCAGAGACAAGCACTGAGCACAAGAGAAGCCAAAGAAAAAATTCTAACACCATTCGCCTTCCAGTGTTCAGATGACTAAGAAAAAGATTTTTTAAAGCAAAATGTTTTTCCCTTTGGGCTAATTTACATGAGCAGAAATCCCAGACCTTTGAAACCACACAGAAAAGCATTAAAGCAAATGAGTTGTTGCGAGACCAGAGAAAGGAGGCCTGGTTCCTGCTGTTGCAAGTGGGAGAACCCTGGAAACTGTCTCATTATATTATCAATATTGATCCTGGAACCAGTTAGGATTCTCCCTTTGCTAGCTCTTCTGAGAGGCTTTTCCAGAGCTCTTTTCTGCTGGTTTGCAGTTTTCTCCCATTTATGAGCCTAAATTATTATCTTTATTTTGCCATTGCTTTGCTCCTGCCCGTTTCACTTCTGTTTCACAGCTTCTTCCAAATAAAACCACCATCCTGGATCTTTGTCAACTGGCAATTTGAGACAGATTTCATTTCAGGCCTGGTCTAGGGCCTATTTAAGTCAACAGGAGCCTCTGTTGAGTTCAGTACTCTTTCCAAGTGGGTCTTTATAGGCCATCCCTGCAGTCAGCTGGATATTAGAGTTCTATATTGATAAACCATTGTGCCTGATAAAATTATACTGCAACTTACAGACTGCAGAACCCTTCATTTTCCAGCTTTTGTTGGCCAGTTGAGGAAGGAAAGATCGGGAGGCAGAATATCCAATATTTCAATAAGAAGTGGGATCTCACAGACAAAAAGAAAAGGCAGAAAGAGCAGAGGAACACTTCCTTATTGAAGGTATTATGGTGACATTACCTCTGGAATTATTTTACTGCCATTTGTCTTCATTTCACTCCTCTGGTCATTTGGGCACTGCATAAAACCAACATTCCTGGGAAGAAAAACACCAAAATGCTCTTTTCATTTATTTTTTGTCATACCACACACAATTTTTTAATAACCCGTAAGAGAGAAACTCTTTAATTCCCCCAAGGGGACAGTACCATCAAGTATATTTAACTGTTCCAAAAATGTAGAGCTATTTGGTTGGTATCAAATACATAAGGTGTCCCTCATTCTATCTTTTTAGTGTTTTTCTCAAGTGTCACCAAACAAAGCTCTATTTTACAGTTATAAAGTAATTATTCGACTTGTAGTGATAAAACCTGCACTTTAGGAGGTCAAAATAACACACTTTTAAAGTAACAAAGCTGTTGTCAATGAATTGTTTGCCAACATTTCAGACTGTAGAAACTTAGAAGATGATTCATGGAGATAAAGCAGTCACATAATATGAAGCAGCAGACGTTAACTGCAAAACTAACTTGAGACAAAAGTAGCTTGAGACACAAACAAGCTGTAGGGAAAAGATTGGCTCAGTTCAGGATTTACTGTGACCTAAACCTAGCACAACAGAAGGGAAAGTAGAAATGGTGAGAGCTGGAACATCACAGTGGTAAGGTAAGCCCCAGCAACTCCAGGCATACAAAATCCACACTAACTCAAAAATTCCTCAGCAGTAGTCCCAGAAGAGTTGGGCTTGTTTGTTCCCTTCCTCTCTAACTCCGCACACAGCTAAGGGGTTGATTTAACTATTTAAATGTTTGCAATCATTAACCTTTCAATAAAAACACCACTTCAGGTTATTAAACTCATTAGCCTGTAACAAATGAAGCTTTTGAACATGCCAAGGAGGAAAATGTAACTGGATTCAGAAAGCAATTAGATGCATTTGGAGAGGATGATAGGTCTCTTGAGGACTGTTCAGCACAGAGATGTAGACGCAGTCTCTGATTCAGCAGGTCCCTAGGCTGCAGGGTGGCTGGTTGTATCGAGGGAGCTCCACACTTGTTCTTCTGGCTCTTCCTCTCTCTTACTCTATGGCCTCTGGGTCAGGTAGTTCTTTGATCTGCAGCTTTCTTATGCACTATTAATGCATGGCCAACAGCCATACACAGTGTCAAACTAGTCAAAAGAATGTAGAAGAAAGCTTTGGTTTTCACCTTACAAACTGAACAGGGCAGTGATATAAATGCTAGAGCTGAAGCTCTCCACAAGTCTTGCTGTTGACCAAAGAATGAATGCTATTCAGCATGGAACATAAAAGGAGCAGCTGATGCCACAGTAATTAGTAACCACACACAACTGTCACAAAGCATCTCAAGCCATTGAGATTTTCCTTGTCTTTTTGCTTTGTTTTGTTGTTCGTTTTTTTGTGGGTTTTTTGTTTGTTTGTTTTGGTTTGGTTCTTTTTTTTTCATGGAAGCAGGAGCACCCTTGATAGATTTGCATGATTATAATCATAGAGGACCAATTCTCAATGCCTTGCAAAACTAGGCTCTGTCAGGAAGGAACACGTGGCTGCATCACTGTGCATTTTACAATTTCAGACCATGTGTTTTCTTGGAGGATCACTCTTCTTATCAAAGCTCTTTAGGACATTTTCATGACATCCCCCCTCTCTTCCCCCCAGGATCTCTCTCAGGACCAAAGCTTCACATGCACAGATTTCAACTCTGCCACATGTTTTTCAGGAACCTGCTTCAAACATCAGCAGTATACTTACATGAAGTTTTCAGTTGTCAGATGGCACAGTTGCCTGACAGACTGAAAGCAACACCAAAAGAATAGGGAGCTATTCAAGCTACTTCTATGATTAGTGAGAGGTAAACAGTATAAATCCACTTCTAGTGTAGTTTTTATTCCAGTTTTCATGCTTGCCATGTGCTCTACAAATTTCATATCTTCAGTCTTGTGTGCTCTTAATGCCCCAGAGCAATGTTATTGCTCAAGTAAACACTAAATCTCAAGGAACCACTCAAAATTACCAAGCTGACTGAGCATCTGTTTTATCCCAAAGAAAGTTAAGGAAGAGAGAAGAAAAGAAATGAAACATTTTGTTCTGGATCATTCAACCTGAGCTCTGTTTACTAAACTGCAGCCATGTGCCTGAGAAAAATGTTAGTGGCAGGGATTATCTCGTCTGTCCACAATGCCACATGGATTTAAAACTCAGAAGAAGCATTAGAGTCCTCTCTGCTATCAGACCAAGCACGGCTGGGAGCATGTTCATTCTGACAGGTTTTTATTGACATACCCAAGCCACTTACTGAAGGAAAAAGCTGTGTCCTTCAATCTCCTCTGTGTGGCAGGTATCAATGCCACACATGCCAGCTGTGGCCAGAACAAAAAGTAGGCACACGTTTGTGTCCTGTTTCAAGATCATCATCTTGTGAAAGGTTGTCTGGAAAGCCCGATTTAACTTTCTGGGGTTTCAGATTTTATGTACCACTGCATGAATTTCTGACTTCCTCCACCCAACTCACATCCTGCAGATGGTGTCAAACACAGCCTGGTTGCTTTTACAAAAGAGTACTCACATCCGGACTGTGACAAACTACTGCACAAGAAAGGCTTAAGAATGGTACTAGAGGCCTCAAAGTTCAGGTGTTTTGGAGGATTTTCCCACTAATTTCCTGAGATTTCATCTGAGGAGACAATGGTATTGTTGATTTTAAAAGGGCAGATTTCACAAGCAGATTAACATGCTCCATACGCCTGGTCAGTTTGTTGAAGAGCCCAGAATGTGCACCTGTTGAATATAATGGACAAGGAATGATAAATGATGCCTCACTCTCCCCACCTTGTAATTAACAGGAGGGAGAGGCTGCAGGGTAGAGTGGGGAAAGCATCCTTCAGTCACAAACCCTTGATGTGGAGACATCAGCTGCTCAAAAGAGGTTTTAGCATCTCTGACAAGAGGACAGCAAGGGAATGGAGAAGTAAGCAAAACAAAGCACTGGAAGGGCATTTTAACATTGTGTTAGTCAAATGAGTGGATAAATGATGACTGTATATTGGATGGCAGTGGGAGGGTTATAAACATTACAGAGACAATTGCCGCTAAATGAGGTGTATCCCAGGCAGCTGTCCTGATGCATTAGGAGGCTGTTTCCAAAAGAAAAGATTATCCCATCAGCATTAAAACAAAACAAAACAAAAAGATCTCTTCCACACAGCTCACATGCCATGAATAACTCAGCAGCATGTGAGTCAAACCCTTCCAGAGGCAGGCTGTGTTCTGTCTGCCTCCTTTTGGGCATTATTTCAGCATGGATGTGCTCTCTCTGTAAACCTTAATTGTCAAAGCAGACACGTAAGTAAGCTAGCCTGCCTTGTTTATTGGGACTTTGGTCTTTTATGCCTCTGTGATCTATATGTGACAAATCTGAGAACCTCCATGTCGGCCCAGCCACCATTGGAGGGACTTGGTTGATGATTCTCCAACTGTGTTGCTCTGATCCCCAACATTATTGGTTTCTTTCAAAGCCCCTTTTCTTTTTCTTTTTTCTTTTTTTTTCCCTTTTTTCTTTTTTTTTTTTTTTTTCACATGCCATATAGATATCTGAGCTTTTTGTGTTTCTTTAGTATAAATTTCTAGCATGCTGATGTAAATGTAGTGCTGCCTGAGGAAGAAATACTCACATTAAAACCAACAGTGATAGTTTTAATAACTGAATACATTCGGTTATTTCAGAGCACTTTTCTCCAGTATGCTTCAGATTACATTATTTCACAGGCAAGAAAACTGAGGCAGAGATAAACACAACATCTTGTCCTAGGAAACAGGGCCACAGACAAAATACTATTGAAGATTTCTTAATTGTAGTACACTGATCTGTCCAGAAACTCTGCTTCTCTTTGTCACGTGGGGCCAAATTATGGCCTAAAACTACTGCGGTTGCTACTTCAGTGAAATATTCTTACTTCTGAAACCAAGCACATAACCAATACTCCTTCATGTCCTTATTATGCTAGAAGCCTCAATAATGCTGACTTCATGGAATTGAAAGACTGGGTCTTCCCCATTGCATTAACTGATGGGTGCTGGCAGGAGGCTTCCCAGCCACATTTCTTTTCTAGTAGTCAGTAGATCAATAGTGATCTATGGTTCTCCCTCTGGTGTTCCACAGAATGATTGCAATCCCTTTAACCACCAAAAAATGTGTCTAGGCATAGCAACACAAAATCAAAATAAAGGAAGAGGCAAAATCTACAACTAAGTTTTACTTGACTGAAAGTGAAATCTATTCTGGCACAAGATGGTGCATGGTGTTTTATCTAAAACACTTCACTTGCTACAGAGTAAGTTGTCTCAAGGATTTGTAAACTGGCTGTCCTCCTAGGAGTGCTGAGAGGTAGGATGCAGAGATTCTGCCACTATACAGCCCATCACGTTGGAAAGGAATGAGAACTACCTGCTGTTTACTGCTCTGACAAGAGAGAGCTGTGTCAGAAGGAATGTTGATATATCCCCCTGAAATGCCAAGATTGTCTGGAGCAAAAGAGCATCTCAGTAGGATGGACTGCATAAACATAAGCAGTTTGCATAAACACAGTAGTGCTTTCTATGAGCATTATTGCTGCTGTTTGTGCTACAGCAGCATTCAGATCTGCTCCAGGGCATCCTGGTCTGCTGTGCACACTACAGCCATCTCATGGAGTAAGGAGCAGCTCTGTCCCCAGGGCACTGGAGCCAGGTGGGCAAGGGGAAACACAACAGCTGAAGCACAAAAAAACAGCTGGCCCAAGTTTTGGGGAGACACTGACCATTTAGGGTAAAGCTCAATTCAGAATAAAAGTCTTGTAAATCAACTTGCAAAATGCTGTACTTTCTGTCAAAAAAGCTGTTGGACTATAGAAAGAGATGGCCCAGCTGCATCTGGAAAGGAAAATAATGAATGCAGCCTTCTCCAAAGAGCTGGTCAGCAGCAGCTGCAGCAGGAGAGATGAGCTTCCTGAGGGAGCTGGTCTCCACCAAACTGGTTTGCTTCCCACTCAGTAGCCTCATGCCCACCTCCACCTCTGCACTCTTTGGGTGTCCAGACTGTTTGTGCTGTACTGCCACGAGGACTGAACCCAGCAGAACAGGCTGGAAAGAGTGTGTGTCCTTTCTAAGATAGTGCTAGAGTGTTGACATCCACTTGACTTTCAGAAGTCCTTTTTGGAGACAGCTGACGTAGAGAAAGCAGCAGAAATGAAATTATGGCAAAGGCTTGGAAAGAGTGATAGTGGCAGCAAAGAAAAAGGTCTTCAAACCAGATAAAGGGAAGTATTTTTCTTCTGATTGAAAATAACTGGGCTTCTAGCTACAGTCCACTATCCCCTACTAGGGGGACTCCATAGGGATGTTTCCAAAAGCATGCAATGAAAGTCTCACCTCTCTGGGTAGCAGAGCAGCTGCACTGCTTAAGAACAGGAAGGATCTTGGCTCCACTGTATTTTGCCTTTCCACATAGCTGGGAGGAGGGAATGAGAATTGCTTTCTCCATTGCATATCCTTTGCAAATTTTAATTTTCCTGTAGGATTGCCTCCATCAAAAAATCCACCTGAAATAATTTTCTTTCTTTGTGCCACTCTGCCCCACTTACTCTCCCTTTTTTCAGCAGCTGAATATGAAACCACTTCAACATTGGAACAAAACATTATTTTATGTTATTTTCAGAAATAAAATCTTATCATTAATTTGATGAAAGCTTCTGTTTTACAGGGAAATTAATTCCTCCTTCAACCCCACTTCATTTAATG
Organism: Donacobius atricapilla; assembly: GCA_013397315.1. Taxonomy (NCBI): domain Eukaryota; kingdom Metazoa; phylum Chordata; class Aves; order Passeriformes; family Mimidae; genus Donacobius; species Donacobius atricapilla. Next base: position 602,273 of record WBMY01002130.1, on the reverse strand, counting down.
GCAGACACTAGAAAAATACTCATTCCCTCCAAACCTGACAGGTGCCACCAGAGGATGAGAGGGAAGCACTATTTCTTTCAATACATTCTTTTTTTAAACATGCTATGTACATGGAAACACTTATTCATCCATCAATTGAAAAGTTCATTTCTTCCTGCTGCCCTTCACTCCACTTTCAGAGCTCCCAAGCCAACTGTGGCTGAGTAACATAACTGACTTTACTATAAATAAGAGCTGAGGAAATGGAAGAAATTAAGAACTCCTCCAGCCCTAAGGCTAAGTATCACTTTCCTATTTGTTTTCTTTGTATACTAGGCTTAATACTTTTTCTCAGCTGGGTGCAGAAGCTAATATAGTACATAATCAGAGGGAAAGTATCGCCTTACAGAAATATCATTTCTTATCACGCTTGAAGTTTCAGTGGATACCGGAAATACTTTACTTTTTTCATAGTATATGGGCAGAATAGGGAAGAAACAACACAAGGGAATAAATATTTTCAGGAGTAGAGTCTCTTTTGTATTAAGGAGTCTAAGCACTGGAAGTGAAAGGAAACAATCTTCCCCCCCCTTGCCCCCCCCTTCCCCCAAGGCTACCTCATTGCTGAAATCTAAGTGATTTCCATGGAAGAACTCAATTGGTGCACAAAGTCCTAAATGCACCCTGTTCCTGGTGTGCATTTAGTGATGGACATTCACAGTCCACCTACAGTACACATTTGCCAATCACAGCAGTGATGTGAAGTTGTCTCCTTTTCTACTATATGTGTCTTACCCCACTCCACAGGGTTCATCCATTCTGTGCGATTGGTGCATCTGCAGGACACATCTGTCTGGATGGCCTGGTCTGCAGGAATTCAACCTGTGAGTAATAACCTACCCACAGAGAGCCTATCTCTCCAAAATGGGTCAGGATTCCAGCAGAGAGCAAAAGCAGAGCACTCCCCTTTCACCTGATGATTTTCACAATGCATCCACTCATAATTTGTCTGTGGTTAAAAAAAAAAAAGGGGGAAAAATATTCAGATAAAGACACTCACATTAGGAGAGAAGCTAGTTAATCAATATAGCTCCTATCCTTTCAGAGGTCTTTTAAAAAGCTGTAAATATCATAACAGAAGAAGGCAATTTGCAAAAAAAAAAAAAAAGCTGAGCATGAATCAAATGTTCATCAGTTTGAGTAGAAATTGATAAAACATAAACCACACAATCTCTGTCCTCCAAGCCAAGCCTCAAGACTCCCCTTCAGTCTCAGCTGTACTGGAGGGCAGACAGAGCACAGCCAGTCACATCACCTGGCTTGTGAACAAATCTGTGCACTGATTATCTAGTTATCTAAATTAAATTAAAGTCTGAGATGAAAAATAGGGTGTAAGGGAAAGAGCAAAAGCAAAGATGAGAAATCCTTTTACTTCTTCATCCAAAACCCTCCCCACTTACTTTTTGGCCTTCGGCACTTTCCATAGTAGACAGTGAAGATCTACATTAAAGAGCCTCCATGGAGGCAATTTTTGCCTCAGGGCTACCCTCCAGAGTCAGGACTGTCCTGCTTTCTCCTGGGGGGATTGTAGAGGGCCCTGGGTGACACCAGTGAGTTGGGCATGTCAGTGTCAGCCACAGGACCAGCCTCCTCCCTCAGGAGACAAAGACCCTTGCTATACCACAACGAACCATGCACAGTGCCGGGTAAGCATCTGGCTCTGAAGGTAGTTAAAGCAGATGAAAATACCTGCAGACTATCCACAACTCTTACATCAGCTATTATTTCAGTTGCCAAGAAACTCTGAGCATTGCTGCAAGGATAAAAGACAGATGCCATGGGAGAGGCTAAGGGTCATGCTCAAACCAACCACTGCAAACTGGAAATGAGTCTAGCATAGGGAAATTCATGTGGATGAATTCATATAATTCTGTGATAATTCATATTCCTCTTATTCAAAATCCTATCGTATAGTGCATAACACTGAAAGTGGCTCCCTGTACATCCTGCTGATGAGGAAAAGCAGGATTGCAAGCTTACATACCCCTACTAGATCCATTGGACTACAACTTCTTTTTTCTCTCCAGCGTGTGGAGGTGAAATAAAATGGAGTTTATTTTAGTGTTTAAAGCGCCACCATACAGCTCAGAATATGTCTGATTATTTATCTGAGGCAACACAGGAGATGAAGTAAAACACAGACTCGTACTGACCCTCTTTAAGTAACCAACAACACCTAAACATCTTCCAAACAAGGTTTCAAGGACAAGTATTATTTTTATCTGTTAAATATCCTTGATCTTTACTTAAAGCCATAAAGATAGTTCTTGTTGCTTTCAATGTATATTTTAGCTTTATCTTTTGTATAGATGAGAGAATATTGAATAGTATTGCCACATTTGCAATGTAAGATGTTATTTGCAAGCCTTTATCTTCCCCTGAAATCTTAGGAGCCTGAAGATATATGATTTTGGCATATTCTTAGATATTCATCCACACACTCTATCTCTACTTTCCAACATTTCAGGAGCAACTGAAAAATTCTAGTCTTCCTTTCCACTCCTTTTTCTTCTCATGAACAGCAACAGAAAACAAGTCAAAAGATCACAATGTGACTTTTTAAAACCTTCTGACTACTGAGCTAACATCACGAACTGTCTGCCAAGGTTTGACTTGGGATTTATCCTTGTCTCAGCTTGGCAGTGTACGTGCTGGTCTACTTGTTACAGCAGGCAGATGTATGATCCTCAGAGCACTTTCCTGCACTTCTCCCTGAATTGGTCAGTGCTTCACAGAAGCTGGGAGAGAGAAGTCCCTAAGTCTGTGTCTTGTGGAGCTGGATGCTTCTAGCAGAGCACTGCTTATGGGAGGAGAGGGGGAAAAAGAATATCATCAGGCTTCCAGCGCAATCAGAACCTCATGGAAATAGCTGCACTTCCTTAAAGGAGATCTTTATAGGTAGTAATAAGAAAACCAAAAAGCCCTGCAGAGTGGCTCACTCTGGAAGTCATGCCCTGAGAAGCCATGGGCTACAGGTCTGATTAACAATAATGGCTCAGAGCCAGGACCTTCCCTTTGCACTGAAGTCCCATTTGTCCCTAGCACAAGTGACTGGTGTTGAACGGCCCCACTGGATTCACTGGGAAAAGTGCATTGCCTGCAGGTGGGTCTGAACCCGTGATGCACACTGCATAACCTTGGGGAGGGAGGGAGGGCGGGCAATCTCATACTCAGGTATTATCAAAATGGAAAATTATGAAATGGGGATCATGAAGGAGTAAACAGTGAATTTGAGGAGCAAATAATGCATCATATTAATTACAGAAACCTTTTTTTTTTTGTCTTGGAATTTCCTTCTCTCATACCGATGTTTTTTTTTTCTTTAATCACTTTCTAATCCCTAATTCAGGAGACCCTATCTAAAGCAATATCTAACTGCCTGGCAGTCACCTTTTCCCCTTTGAGTTGGGCCTTTGTGAAAGGCTGGCTTCTAGATCAGTTGCCAAACAAACATGGCTTGGTTTTTGGAAGTGACTTTTTATCCCATCACAAGCCATTTACCTTTCCAGCCATGTGGGAACTTGATGTAATCATGATGCACAAGGGAAGAATGCTGTGCAGGAAAAGCAGCTTGTGAGCTCTCCTAGGACAACGTGCTCCTGCTTCCTGCCCACAGCCACACGCTCATCTCTGAACCAGGCCATGAGGCTGCACAGCTGCCACGAGACACAAAGTCAGGGCTTCCTGGGCTTCCTGTGCTGTGGTTTCTGCCGCTCTGGGTTGCACTGTACCTCAGATCAGCTCCCCGAGCAGCTCCATCAGCTGCTCATGCCAACCAAGTAAATAATGCATGCCTCAACTTTCGGCTAAATATACATTAGTCTGATAGAGCGTAACAGCCACCAAGTCTGTTGTGCTAAGCAGTCCTTAGCTGTATATTTACCGGATCAATGGAGTGCTTAGAGCTTTGACACATAAATCAGTATTTATGTAAGTTTTTTAATAGCTATTAGAAGTAAAAGAGCAATGCTGTCCATATATAGCAATTTTATGGAATGAAACCTTCTTCTCTCTTATGTTGTTTGTTTTTTTTTCTGGAGTCCCCAGAGCCGTGATCAGCAAAGGCCTTTAAACACAACCGAGTGAGATGAAGTCAGTGTCTGCTTCACTCCTGTTAAGCATGTCTTCAGCAGAATATGGCAGGTACTCAAAGGATCAAACATATTCCCTTGGTATCCTTTCAGAGCAGCTGACACTCCCCAGGGCATTTGAATTATGTCTTGTTTTTGTACAAGAAGAAAAAGAAAACAGTGTGACTCTGGGGCATTGGAGTTGGAGGAGGCAGGTGATTTTTTTCTGTTCAGGTCATTGATACAGAACAGGAGGTTTCAGTGATTGTGGACATTCTCTGGGAAAACTCTTGGGAATCTACATGGTGGAGGCTGGACTCAAATTCATTACTATGGCGGCCACAAGTGATCTGGTCTTGTAGGTGAATCAGCTCATAACATTTCTTCTTTCAGTCTTTTCTGTTCATAAGTAGGATGGTGGTTAGCTACAGCATTTTGTCTCTTCTTTTTCCAAAGCCATCAGATATACAATTCAGAGTACCAGATATCTGCAGCACTCTGAGTTTAAGCCAGATAAAGCAAAATCTGTCCCTAAATTTCAGGGGATATTGCCATTTATGAGATGATGATCCAAGCTTGTCCAATTTCTTCATTGGCTAGGATCTGGGAAAAGGTGACATGAGAAGAAACATGAAGCCCAGGTCTGTTTGAGCTTAACTGTCAATGACAACACTCAACATTTCATAATTTACTCTAGGTCTCCAGAGTCCTGACTCTCATTTTCCATGACAAAGCATCAATTGTTTGATGCTTCTTGCTCCAGACCCTAGTTGTGTTGATCGTGGCCTTTGTATACTACTCTGCTACAGCCATTTGAATAATTAATATCTTATGCAAAGATTAGTACAATCTGCATAAATAAATAAGAAATTGCAATAAACAGCATGTCTGGCAACAAAATATTGGTTTAAGAATACTAATAATGATCATGATTTATTAATGCCCTTGTCAGCATCTGTTGTTGAAAGAATTATGTATGCCTCAGTAGGATTTGCCTTTATTTGTTGAATGTAAGTCAGATTGACAACAATCATGTAATGAAACGTATCATGGTTTCTGAATCCTGTCTTTTTAATGACTAAGGGAGAACTTCCTCATGCCCTCTCTGAATCTGCCCTTTCTGTATAACTTTATTATTAACTATGAAAACCCTCTCTAAATTAATTTCTCAGTCTGTGTACTGTATTCTTTCAGCTTCCATGGTCAGGCAAATCCAGCCCAACAAAGCTGATTTAGATATTTCAATGCCTGATAGTGAATTGAAGAGTAACACGCTATTTTTATATAAATCTCTCCAAAGGAGGAATAAGCAGAGGTGGGAGAGCTCAGAAAGGGATAAATATCAGTTTTCTTATTCAGCTAGTCCTATGACCATTTCTGGGGAAACTACCGATGTTAAAAGTGGACTAAAATGAGGAATGGATCGTATTTATGGTATATATATCATGGTGCTCATTCAAACAGGCTACTTTACAATCATAACTGATTTTGATTTGCATTTTCTTTATACTTTCAGATGTCCTGTCATCTACCTGGATTTTCTCTCCAGGCATTTACTAGGAATCAACAAAGGAAAAAAAACCAAAAATCCAAACCCAAAAGAATTGCTGTTATTTTTACACATGGTAGACATGAGAAGCTAAATTCTGCAGAATTTAAAATTCATTTTTTATTCTAATTTTCATTGCAAAAGATCCTTAAGTGCTTTAAGGTAGGGCTGACTGAAAATCAAAGTTTTACAGCCACTGTGGAAATGACACTTCCTATAACTTTTGCAGTATCTTCATTCAGCTCTTTTGGGGTGAAAAGTACAGTGGCTGAAGTTTTAGAATCCCTGGATTCCCATTCCCCCAAAAAACCTGAAATTTCATGGTTTAATCATTGAACCTTAAGGCGTGAGAAAGAAATGTCTTGTCCTCTCCTGGGTTTAAGTACTCAAATATCTTGAGTGGGATGGAGTCCACCTCTCACCCATTCTGCTACTCTACATTTCCTATCAGCTTTAGAGTACATTTCTCTATCTTGCATGCTGGGTCTTGGCTATCCAATTTGAGTTAAACTAGATCCAGTTTCCCACCAATTGGAAAAAAGAAAACCTTAGCTTTTCCCTCCTGAAACAAGCACAGGTATGGAATCCACAGCACAGCAGTGAATAGTATAATTAATCTCAGAGAAGGTGGGAGCAAATATCCTTGGACGCTGCTTTGCATTGCCTTGAGGCAGAGTGCCCATAGGCTGATGAAAGTAGGATGAGCAGGAAACAGCAAATGGAAGGAGCCCTAGGAAAATTGATTTTCAGATGTCCAAATATCTTTCAAACCTTTAGGATCTCAGCCTCGTGTTTTGAGACCAGGATTAAGTTTGTTCTTTCCAGCCACATCAGCATTAACACCTTAGACTAGAAAATGCTGGACAAAGTGTTCCATTGATTTGTTAGTCAGAAGCCCTACAGCATAACCAATGGATAGCAGAAGATTTTCCAGTGTAGTAGAAGCCTGTTAAACAGATTGCACTGGTGTACAGAAATGTCATTTTCTTAAGAGCCTTATAACACAGATGAATAGTGGCTTAAGGACAGAGGTGGCCTTTGCTGAACCTCATACATTCTCCCGATCTCTGTCAACCCTGTTCTCCAGACTTTTATTCCAGATATTCATACAGCACTTCTTTTTAGATAAACAATAACAAAAACTGGTCTTTCCTGGGGCATATCAACCCTCTTGTCACATTTATTTCTCTATATCTTTTGAAAGGTCTTTTTTCTTTTTCAAATGCATTTAATGAAATACCACTTGGTGTGATATCAGTGAGATCTATTCTTTTAACAGATGTAGTCCTTTAACCTCTTCATCTCTGTATTGTACTTTGTTTAGACTCCTAACAGGTTTGTACATTCAACAGATATTTTTTTTCTTAAGGAGACATCTTAATTGTAATGACTAATAATATTGTTAAAGATCTGTGTTTTTAAGCTTTTGGAAACTCGATTTTTGTAGTAAGGAGCAGCAGAAACATTCTTCAGAAAAAAAAAAAAGACACGAAGAACTGTACATATTGCAGGGAGGCATAATACAAAGAATGGCAAGCACGTTGTCATGGGTCTGCCACTCTTCTCTTGCTGCTCTTGTTGAGGAGAGTCAGCATGCAATAAAGATATGGGAAGATGCAACTGGTGCTCAAATAAGGGTCATGCCTTTTCAGTGTCTCAGGGAAAAGCCACCAGGCACATGGAGCAGAGGGACAGAGTTGCACTTTCAGTGTCACCAGGACAAACACAGCAACTACTGAAAAGAAAAGCAAAACAAGCAACAAGCTTTACCTGCCTTCATTGCTGTTTTTTAAAATAAAATCCCCAGAATGGAGATGAAATTGGAAAGATAAAGTAGCAGAGCTTGTTCAGGTAACTTAGGAAAGTTTTAGAAAGCTTGGAAGGATTAGTGGACAGAAGCTGACAATTTTTTACATGGCATTTCTACTTGCATTGTGTTTCAACAGTTGCTAAGCAAAGTACAAGATGTTTTATATTGTCATGTCAGATTTATGTGGTAAAATTTAATGTTGTGCTTGTCCATTTTAAACACTGGAAATATCAATTAAATGTCAAACTACATTTGACTTCAAACATAAATGGTTGTAAAAACACTATACAAATTTAGAATAATTTAGCCTTACTTCCCCTTTTCTCCCTGTCCCCCCTTGCTTTCACAGTAAAACTCATTATAAGAGGAGGAGCTAATTTTTTTTTTTTCTGCTTGAAGTCTGATGATTCATTGGGCTTTACATCACCAGTAAAACATTCTTCCCTTAAAAATCAATGGCTGAGGACTGAAGTCTTACTTCAGTCTGAAGAGTCTGAGACTGAAGTTTTAATTATGGCTTGAAGTAATGTAATTGTGTATTTTAATGGCTCATACATCTATTGGTTTGACAGGTCATCTGAGTTTGTTGAAAGTTTTGAAAGCAATGAAATCAATTTCTTGGACAGTTAGTTACCAAAAAGAGAACACATTGATGCTAACTGGAATGTAGACATAATATCTCTTATACCTCTGTACTTTTGTGAGATGTTTTACATGTTGGAGATTCTCACCAGGAGCCTGCTAAGGAGAGCACAGGAGGCGCCTGCTGCTCCTTCTATTAATTTATATCTCTAATGTATTCTATTCTATTTTATATCATGTTCTGGATGCCTCAGTGAGCATAGCAGCACCACTGAATGATGAATTCAGCATTGCCAGGCCTGGCTATGGGGAGAGGGAGTCTGGAAAGATTTCTGAAGGTTGGGATACGTTGGCTGACGGTACCTGGTAGAGTCACATCACCATGTTCCAACATGCAGTGCACATTTATTCAATATCTGCAATAAGGCTGATGTTGGCTAGGGTAATTCTCAGAGACACTGACCAAATCCATTCCACTTACTGTCCAGATAACTCTGCCAGGCTGCAAGGGAAACCTGTGCCTATTAACATGCTTTTCAATAGTGATTTTGTGACTTGTGTGAAACACAGAGCAACAAGACAAAGCACAACTTGGAAAGGAAGAGATTTATGTCTTTTGCTATGAGATTAGCAGCATCTGCTGCAGATCTGTTCAGTTTTGTTAGTTGTTTCTGTTGTCAGAAATACAATTGTACTGAGCCTGTTCTCAAGAAACAGCACAAACCAGAAGGATTCAGTCCATCTAGAATTGTTTTCTTTTAACTAAGGCAAAACCCTAGGAAGTACAATAGAAAATGGAAATACATGTTACTGAAAATATCTATCTACTTTTTTTTTTTTTTTAAAGAAGAATCTCATGAAAAACCAAAGAAAACAGCAACAATAAAATGTTCTTTGAAAAAGACACCGAATAAGTGTGCAAGAAATGGATAATGGCAGACAGAAAAAAGGCTTCTTGTGTGAATCTTTGATCAAGGAACACCATAGGTATTTCAAGAGGAAGACAGTATTCATCTGAAAGTCTAGTAAAATAAATTTCAGCTTTAAAAAGACCTTCCTAGGATGACAAAAATGGCTTCTTTAAGTGATTTCATTCTTCAGTATTGATCCTCAAGAACTAAGAAGGGTTTAACTACCTGAAAAAAATAATATAAACTCAGAAATATTATTGAAGTGGCATCACACCTGTAGTTAAGGACCATCCCTGACTTCCCCAAACAGAGAAGGGAGTCAGAGGGACAGTTAGATTTTACAGTGCTCTTGTCTGCCCCCATTGGGGTAACTTTGCTTGACAAGATGTTCACTGTCCTTTGGGACAAAATGTTATGTGATTGAACAAAGAGAAACTGTCAGCAAAATCTGCCAATGTAAAGCTGATTTGACAGCAAAAGCACAGGGAAGTTGTGAGACTATTTCTACGTACCACAGCGTTCAAAACTGAAGCATGAGAGAGAGCCAAAATCTCTTCAATTTTCTGCTTCCCCTGGACACCAAAGTCACAAGGCAGCATCTGCCAACCGTGGCAGACAAAGGAGCTCATGTCATTTTAGCTGCCCCTTATTCTGGACATATCAACTGCTTCCACATCAGGCAAAATTGCCCAACACATGGTCATTGCTGTCAGTGACTTTCTGATGTCAGATCAATAGCACAGCGCTGCCTGGGAGTGACAGCTCAATTAGAGAAGAATTCTGACATAAAATTTCAGAGGCAAAACCGAATCCTGCAGTAGAGCGTCACAGGAATGACCCTTTAAGGAATTAAATGGCGTTTGTCAAAGATAGTTCAGATTTTCTCAGGGATTAGCTCCTAGCAGCTGATTTATACAGTGCCAGGAAATTGTGACAACCTAGAAACAATTAAAATTTCTTTCTCTTTTTGCTTCACAAACTCCCCTCCCTCATTTTTGAACTTTCAGTTGCATTGCATAAACTCCACCAGATAACTAGATGCAAAACCATCTCTATTCTATTTCTGTTAAATAAAAATCTGACTTCTGGTGTGTTACTACTTTAGGATGCCTGACTGCATCATTACAAAGCCAAGTATTTTTGTTGTAATGCAGTAATTCTCTCTTAACAGGTAATTACACAAATATACACTTACATATACAATAAAAATCTTTTCATGGCTACATGCCAACTTGATAAACAAACAGGTAGTGATGTTGTTTCTTGGAAATCTTTGCAGTAACTGTTCTGGAAAAGCCTGTACCTCCAGAAGAGAAAGTTAGAAGTCAAATGAAGCTTCCAGGCCTTTAGATCCAGCAGCATCACTGTGTTCCAATCTTACAGTCTTGGAAGATTCAAAGTGCAAACTTACATCAGTTCCAAACACTTATAATTGATATAAAGAGATAAGGGGCAGTCTACAGTCCACTTGAGCTGTCACAACTTAGACTTCACTGGATAATGAGATTTCTCAGGTCGTTTGTAAACTTGATTGGAAGCCCACATTCTTATGGAAAGGGAGTTGAAATTCACCTCCAACTCCTATGTTCTCACCTGACTGGTGGTGACAAGGAGGCACGGTGAAATTTCAGGGGTCTCTAATGAAACACCACACTGTGCTCTCAATCACAAAAGGTAGGACTTCCCTTTCCAAAAGCAGAAAACACAGGTCTGATGTTTCATCAGCTCTGTGATTTCTTCTCCAAATTTAGACTGCAAGGAATATATGACTTCAATGTTTGAATAAATCCCAGGCACCAAAATTTATTTCTTGCCTGCAGTATCAATTTCTCTTCAGACACCTTTCTGTACTCTTTTTTGCCTTGGCTGGCAAAGAGCAAAACCTCTGTCAGGGCAGAGACTGGAGAGCAAAAGAAGAGCTGATGAAGAAGCAACTTTCACCGTCCCTGAATGGCCATGTTTTCACTGTATTGGTCTGAGCTAACAAAAGTCAGCCCAATCTTATTTACTTTTTCTACTGAAGAACAGCACATTGAATTGCAAATTATGTTTACAGTGTACAAATCAGATTTGGTACTACTGCATCACCTGGAAACTGACCCCAAATTTCCTCCTATGATGGGTATGAGATGTTAAGAAGCTGCTCCTTCTGATGTGCAACTCCAAAGACATCTCTGCAGAGGAAAACTCTGCACAGCACTGCAAAATGAAGCTCTTTACCCTGGTAACCCAGGAAAAATTCCTGATAACAGCAAACACTTTGGAGAGGACCCAAGGGAAACCTAAGGCCAGTAAATTCTTCTATCCAGGGACAGGAAACTAATAAAAGAAGGGAAAAGCAGTCACCCTCATGAATGCAGCAGGTATTTTTGATGTCTTGATGAGAAGCCTGTCTGGGAAGACACAATACACGCTAAGATGCAGCAGAACATAAGTCGGATCTCGGGGGCTGTGTAGACTCTGCTGTAGATCCCTAGCATGACACTGGACAGGTCTGATTGAGAGTTCTTACAGAAGAAATGGTGCCCAGTGGGAAGTGTCCAGGGTATAACAATCTTTCTGTTTAGAAATTACAGTGATCTTGCAGTGCTATACTTTTCTGCACTCTGGGTTAGAGGACTGGCAGGCTCGGTTACGGGGTTGTGGCACTACTTGGGGAGCTCTGGCACCTAAACAGAACAAGAAAGCTCTTGGAATAACAAGAAGACACATCACCTGTGAAACTTTGTCCTGGTGGATTTGCAGTGTTTGTGCAGACATGGAAATTGAAATGGAACTGTTGTCTCAGCAAAGAATATGTAGAGGAAGAATAGCTGGTAGCTAAGGTTCATGAAATACACAAGCAAACTTGCCAGTTAGTCACACAAAACCTGTGAAATCCACTTCTTAACAGATTAGAAGTTTCGTGCTAAGGACTCTGTCATTATAATGCTACATAGAAGACTCCTGAAAGTTTTCAAAGGCCGAGCAAGAGAAGATTGGCATCAATATCAAAGCAGAGGGGCTCATTTAGTCCAATGTCATTCATCTTATTGATAAATACTTAAATGATCTGCCTTCTTTGAAAGACAGCATCTTCTAAAGGAAAAGTAACAATAAAAAATAAGAAAAAAACCCTCATTCAAAAGCAAATCACAACATGACAATTGTAAAGAAGATGTTAACGCTATATTTCAGTCCTTCCAAGAGGCTTTGGAGAAATTCTTCCCATGATTTTAACATCTAAATACACTTTGAATCAAAGTTTTTCATCAGCCAGCCATACAGCGTATTTCTAAAAGTCCAGATGAATAGAAATGCTTCCAAGTTGGTCTGCTATAGTAACACCCAGTGGTTCACATAATGATGGTATTTACTAGCTTGAATATTTGAAAAATGCATCTACCTTGACTTTACATCTCCAAAAATTCTCAGTCAGACGCATTTGACTCTCCTTTTATTGAGATCAGGTAGAGATGAAACTCTTTGAAGTCAGAGGCTTACTGCCCACATGCTGGCCAAATTTCCACTGCTAGGAGAAACTTTCCTTTACAAATTCATCCTCATAGAATAAGTTTTTGAACTCTAGGCCCATGTAAGTTGAACATCATGTGTTTTTTGAATGTACCACAGGCAATGTCTTGGCCATGTTTTCACAGTCTGTAATATTAGTATTTTTCTTCATGGAGGAATGTGGAGACACCAGACCAGATGTACTAGTCCAGAATAACATACTGGTAGCTACAACATTTCCAGAATAGCACTGACATTATATATTGATTACACAGTGGCCATTGTTACTGTTTTATTTATTTTTCCATGAAGAGTGACTGTATGACTGCAGCACTCACTAGTGTGGAGGGATATTTGCCTCAGGATTTGGAAATCATCACGAATTTCAGCCGTGTTTAGGCCAGCTGAAAATGCTACTCTCACAACAGCCACAGGACCCTTCCAAAAACACCTGACAGAAGCAGGAGAGGATATCAAGAGAGATAGCGGAGACCAAGGAGTCCTCCTGAAATAAGCCTGGAAGAGACCTTTGCTTCTGTGCACAAGAAAGGAGGGCAGATGGACAAAGGGAAATAACTATTCATAAATATTTTCAGTGAAACGATAGCACTGCTTGTCTGATCTCTGCCCATCAATCACAATGAAAGATGCATCTACCTGATGTCCTTTGGGGGGGGCAGAGTGTAATCTACAAGAAAATATTCTAGGTGAGAATTTTGGAGATCTCCCTGCTCTGCCTGTCTCAGCATCCTGTTTTTTATTCCAATCTCTTCATTCCTTTTAGGGTACTAGCCATTTTCGATAAACAACTTCGAGATAATCAGGTGGGACTCACTTCAGAACAACAAAAACTGAGATGAGAGTAGTGCCACACTTTTCCACTGATCTATCTTTTCCTCTCATCTAAGAAAAGCTACTAAAGAGCAAGGAAGATCTGTTAGATTAAATCCTCGCTTGCTCTGGCCATTTTGATAAAGGAGACTGCCACCTAGAGTGAATTATCTGGATTTTTGGAAATGTGCATATGAGACTTGCAGCTGCTTCTCATTGCATTTGATGTATGTAAGCACAGCTTTCCTCTCTCGTATTTTTCCAGAGGCTCCTAGTGTTTATAACTGTTCTTTCCTGTCCCCCCGAAAATAAAGAAAATGCAAATGAAGATGAAAATAAAATAATAATAATAATAATTATAATAATAATAATAATAGTAATGAATTATATCCATACTGATGCTCAAGGTGCAGTTCACACATTCAAGGTTAAAGTGATTAGACATTTCTGTATAGCTATCTTTCCCTGGGAACATCTGTGCAACCTCAAGTACTTTCAAATCACGAATGTTCTGCAAAAATCAATGCTTACAAACCTCTTAAGACGTTTGTAAACTCAAGTACTATTGCAAGACAGAACCAAAAACATTGCTTTTTTGCCAGCAAAAGATTAAAAGGAACCGTTTTGAGTGACTGAGGACAAAAGGACAATTGTTACTTCCCTGTTTTTTTTAACAAGGCTGTCATGTACAGTACACATATGCACACATAAAAACTAATAAACTTACTATTAAATGTTTTATTCAAATATTTGACTATGATCTGTGATCAACTCATAGAGTGTTCATGCTTTCCACATGAATTTAACATTACTTGATTGGACTGAATACAGTGTCCTAAATATTATTTTTCAATTCTCCTTACATTTCCCAGGAATGCTGCACTTAAAATCACTGCATTTATGAAAATTTACAATGAAAATTTATGGGTAAGAATTCCAAGGATCCTGCTAAATAAGAAGGTACACTTTAGTTAAAGAATTTAAATGGATCTCTGAAAGACTGAAGCCAATCTCTTTTTTTTTTTTTTTTGGTTAATTTTTCAATAAAGAAATATTATCCTTCAATGAAAACTGTTTCACTCTGGGGATCATGATACTCTGTCAGTCATTCTTCAGAGACAAAGCAAAAGTTTCTTACATGATATTTGAAAATGGAAAATAGACATTTTTCAATCCAAAGGAAACCAAAAAATACTCGTATTTGTGGAAACCTGTTACTATAATATGTTTGTAGCAGTTCCAGTAGGAAAGAATACTGTGTGAATAGAATTCAATGAAGGCAGCTACATGTGAAAAACCCTTTGTGTTGAGGTTTTGATTAAAGGTAAAGAGAAAAATAATCTAGAAATAATAATAACAACAATAATAATAATAATAATAAAAAGATACCTTGCTCAAGCAGAGATTCCTGTTTACTTCTCTGATATCAAGGAATAGACAAACCCAGTATTATTACCTAAAACAAAAGAGAATTCACATTCTTATCTAGGTGGGCAACTGTTGTTTGACTAGTTCAAGTTGCAGCTAAACGTAGAATTGCTTCTGGCAAAAAAGTCATTAAGACAAGTTGGGGCTGACAGTTGTAGGGATGCCTACAGGCACTCCTGCATTATCAAGCTTTAATGGAGATGTTCATGATATTTGCTGAGTGTTCGTTGCGTGAGTTCCACTCTGTCAGGAGAGGAATGAGAGGGTTTTCCATAATCCTAAGGTTGTGTGTTGATCTTGCAGTTACAGACTGAAAAAGTGCCTTCTACTCAGTTTAATGACCCTCTTGGTTTAGTAACGCAGCATATCATTGTTTGCAGACATGAAACATCTGTTACAATCACATATCATAGATTTTGTAGTGGTAAAGAAATAAAGAAGCAGATGGGTTCCCTAATGTCAATGGCGTTAGTGTTTATTTAGAGATCACAGACTGAATCTCAGGCAGTCTTTATGTTTTGGTCCCACTTCCAGCAGCAGGGTTTAGCACTGCTAATTTCAACACAAAGCCTTTTTGAAAGGTGGGACGACCAGATTATTGATACACCTCTGGATTTGTATGCCAACAAAAAAAAGCTTATTTCCAGGAAGGAGGTTTTATTTTGGGGAGGTTGAAGCCTGTATCTAGTATGAAAATGTTAATTTTCCAGCAGTTTAGACATTCACATATCTATATGTGAATATATATCATATATTCCCATCTGACTTCCAAGGTACCAGTAGTCATGACAGGGCTGCAGGCTTGATCAAATTTTTGACTCCACATTAAAAAGCCCCGAAGGGTTTGTACCATATCTGCTGGTGACGTGACCCCAACTCCCAAACTGGATGGAACAGGGAAAGTTCAGGTACACTTGTGTGTGAGGCAAAATTATCTCCAAGATTAAGATCACCATTCCAGATAGATATTAGCATTTATCTTTATGATACTTTTCAGAAAAAGTTATATATTTTTATAGTTAATTTTTCCTGAAAAAGTCAGATTTTCCATTAATTTTGAGTCTTTCCCATTAAACTCTCCACCTTGTACTTTGCTATCCTCTACCTAAATTTGACACCTGTTAAATAGCTGAAATTTTCCTGTGCTCATTTCTTTGCTTGTCGGTAATTTAAGATTTGAATGTCATGATCACTGAGTCACCACACCAGCTGAGATCAGATCCCTCATAATTTATCAGCTATGCAAATAAACTTATTTTACTTCATTATGTGGCAGGAATTTGAAGAAAAAGTGCCTCCAGATGACTGAAATTATATTGCCACCAAGCAGAGTAACTTGGGATTGTACGCTGGAGATGGCATTTACCTTTGCATCTTCCATCAGCAAAAGCAAAATTGCATTTACTACTTCTATTTAAAAGAAATTTTATCTCTCACTGTTCTCCTTTTTGGGGTTTTAGCTCCATCAGAATTGCTGTTAGTTATCAAATTCTTGGCTGCATCTCACACTTCTAATTAAATTTGAGGCCTCTCTTGTCTGGAAACCAGCAGAGAATAGTTAAATGGGGCTTCTATAGTGACTGATGCAAAACAGTTGTATTCATGATGAAATACAATTAAAATTTTAATATATCTTATCTGCTACAGCCAGTGATCCAGTTGGAACAAGTCAGTTGCTGCTGCTATGTCCTTGTAAACAGGGATTTAGGAAAGTGACTTTGTCTCTCCTGAATTGTGTGAATTGTGTTGCTTTTCTTAAAAAAAGACAGAAAAAAAAGAGGGAAAGGATCAAGGTCCAAGATGCATAACTTCATATATTTTAATTCTGGGTACCAGAATTATTTTGGTTTTTTTTTTCTTTTCAGTCTGTGAAGACAAACTGTTTTATGCCACTTGAATTTCTGTCCCACAGACTGTTGGAACAACAATCAGACATTTGTTTCCAAGTCAGACAAAGGCTGTTGAGTTATGCATACTCATATACAATATATTTGCCAGGTTTAGAGAAGAGAAATCAACACAATTCAAAGCAGCAGCTACAAAAAATTACAATGTGCGTTTTCAGTCAATGTGCGAGAGTCCATTCCTCTCAGCAAACAAGAGAAGGTGGTTGATTATATGGGAGGAATTAATCATAACCACAAGTATGTGTCTTTTATAGTCCAAGATATTTGACAGTGGCTAAATAGATTTCTAAGCCTTCACCAAAGGAAGTAAGAACAGAAAGTCCTATGGGGAGCTTGAAAATTCTAGAAGAAATGAATTAAATGTGTTCGTATTTCCCACTGAATCAATCCACACACTTTCTCTCTCCTGTTCCTGTATTTTTTTAATGGTTACCTTAAGGAGACCCATAGCGATTCTTGGGAAATGAGGAAGAAATTCTCTTAAAAATGTAGGACTGCCCTTTTCTGTAAATGTGATGGGACAGGATAACTGTAAAACTGCTTTGCAATCTCTCTTGGAGCATTTAAAAAATATCCATGACATTGAGTTGGAGCCATCTGCCTAAAAGTTAGATATCTAGGCTAAGGATATCTTGCATGTACCACTTATATAGTCAGTAAAGTGTTTGACATCACCAGCAAGAGATTGATTCCTCCCTACATTAGACACTTAAGGCAAATGGGAAAAACGACCCTCTGGAGATGCCTGTGCTTTGCTGTGGATAGATAGCAGTGCAGCCTAAGCATCTAACTTTTAGCTAAGTGAAATTAAATTCACTCATACTACATAGAAACCAGTGTAAAAAATTCTCTGTTTATACCTACAATCCAATAATTTCATTATTCATTGCAACCAAGGGATAGCTATCTAATACCCATGGGAAATGTAAGCCTCTAAGGGGATGGATTTGCAGGACCCAGAATGTCCCAAAATGTGAGACAGAAGATAAGTACTGGCACTGGGCTGAGCAGGGTTCCTCCGGGGGAAAATCCTTTGCAGTCCCCTCTCCGTCCCCTGGCGATCCCCACTCTCCTTACACGAGCTCCCCACTTATGGCCACTGAAGGCAGCTGGGGACTTGGGATATGAATTCTCATCTTGAGGCAAAAGTTCGGTGCCTCAGCACTCAGACAAGCAAGGGAAAACATTCCCTGGTAGTACAGGCTGATTTTAACAAGGAGCAGGCAGCTTTGATCTTAGGTGTCTGCGGTGAGAATAGAATCCTCAGCCCGGCTTTTACCATCCATAACAAAGGCTAGAAAATATCTTTTTCTTAGTACTGAGGAGGGGTCCAGCCTCTAGTTAATCTTCTGGATTGTGAGTCATGAATAAAAACCAGAGTCCTTTTGGTTGCTGTGGCTCCTTCCACATCCACCTCCTTAGCATTCTGTGCTGAGGAAGTGTTGTCCTCACTCTGCCAAAAAGAACACCATTCCCTTTCCCAGCCCTTCCCTGTTACATCCATGCAGATTTGTTAGTTAACGCTGTAAAGGAGTGGTTTCATTAGGCTCACAGCAGTGCCTCTAAAAGATAAGTGTTTATAAATCCCTGTTACAGCTTTTGTGAGATGTCAGCATGGGCCAGGGGGAGCAGAGGGGGGAAGACAGGAAATGAGGCACCTGGTGGGGCAACTGGGTGACGAGTTGGTGGAAACTTCCACTCCTATGCTCCCTGAACTGCTGCCTGGGGTGACAGCCGAGGTACCATGGCAGCTCCCACTGTCCTACCCTAAAACTAGACTCTCTATTCATCTTCCTTAATATTTAATGCAGACTGAACCTAGAGATGAGTTCCATGTGGCTAATTCTGGTTGCTGTGTACTCTGAGCATGAATACAGTCAGCTACTGAAGTTTTTATCAGATGCTGGTCTTGCAGCTGGCAACACCCTCCCTGTGTTTCTATTACTAAAACCCATCAACCGGGATTTATATTGCAGCCATAACATTTGTTTCAGTACACTTACATTTGTTACAGAAGGTTTCAGGCAGAGAGCACATGAATTAGCTATTTCCAGTGACACTGACAGATGTACAAAATACAGACACCACACACGAAGCACAAACAAATCTAATCATGATTTTTCCACCATTACAACTATTCATAGAGGAATAGGATGGATAGACTCCACAGAACTGAAATAGCATCACTCAGCTTTGTTTAAGCCCTGCTCACTGCAATAGGATCACTTATTACAAATGTTCCTTCTCATGGTGCTTGATGAATGTGCTTCAAGCTGGCTTTTATTTTTGAACCCTGACTCAGAAAAGAAAGTTTCCAGAAATAGTCTGGCTATAGAAACTGTTCAATTAAAAGCAAAACAAAACCAAACCCCCAAAACCCAAAACAAACAAAACCCAAAAACCTAGGAGCAAAAAGCTCCAAGAAAAAAAAAGTGATGGTCAAGTTCTAGATTCAGTTGTAGTCAATACTCAGAAATAACTTTAGAAGATTGCATTTTTTCCCAGTTGCATTTAATTTTATTTTGAAGGACAAGGGTAGAAAGAGAGAAAAGGCTTTTAAATTTATGTGAGCCAGGTGACAATTCATCTGTTTGCTCATGTCCATGGCTGTATCCTGACCTGATACTGGACTGACCCACAAAAGCAGCTGCTTGGTTTTTTTTTTTTTTAACAAAATAATTTAAAAAAAATTCATCCCAATAAAACATTTTCTTCTAAATATTTCAGAGTCTGAAATTGTTTCCATCTTACTGTGTTACAAAAAATGCAAGTCACTGTCAAAATTAAAACAGTTGGACAGAACAATCCTTACAAATTCTTGTTTCTGAAATGTAAAGCCAGCAAATTCTGACTCCATAATCTTCCTTAAAAAAAAGTGTCAAATGGCTTTTTTGTTTTGAAAAAGATGTTTTTTACTAGATTTAGATTTTCAAGAATGGAAAATATTGATTATGTTATTTTTTCCTAACCATCAGACAAGACGACATCTTACTTGTTGAGCCCTGGATGAATGATTGTGATTCCTTTCCTATCAGAGGCCACAGAGCCCACATTTCAGAGCAAGGGATGTGAGTGCATTCTTGTATTCTGCTCTGGTTTTTGGGGAGTGTAGGGCAGAAGCCATCACTCTCTGGTTTACTGGAAACAGTTACATGCACAGAATGTCAAGTTTATTTTATGCACGTTAATCTGCATCAGACAGAGAGGAAGCAGAATACTGCCATCTCCCACCTGATAAGGCAAGATGACTTAAACATATCCAGGGAACAAAGGCAAACTTTAGAGATTGTACAGGAGAATCTCCTGGTGGTTCTTTGGATGTTCCATAGACAATTCAGCAATACCCAAAATGCATTTTCCCAGATACCAAAGCAATGCCAAAATGTAATTATGTTATCTCACCAAATAATAATAATTGAGCATGAATCTTCATAAGCCAGTGGTTGTGTCTTAGCTATGTGTATAAAAATAAAAGAATAATTTCATTGTGAATATATTCTTCAATTGTATTTGTGTTAGTAAAAACATCTAACTGTGGAGTTACTTTTTTGACTGGAAATTTTTTTACATTTCCTAATATCTCATGCAGGTTTTTAACTGTGCTTGAGGGACTGGATGAAATAATATAATGTTTCAGGGAAGCTTCTTGATCAAGTGTTAAAGTTAATGGATCATTCCTTGAGGAATAAAGAAAAAAATCACTTGAAATTTTCCTTTGCCCTGTAAGGATGCACCTTAACAGCAACACTGTCTCTGTTCCAACAATTATTTCAAATTGCAATGAATCAAGCTAAACACATAAAATTAGATGCTTTCAGCCTAGACGTATCTTTAGTCTCCTGGAGATCTGAAGAAATCAGAAGTGTTTTGATTATTGAGCTCAAAGTTGATTGGCACTTTCACAGTGCACAGCTACAGCTGGAAGATTCAGAAGCAGGAGCTGACTTCTGTGAAGTGAAAGTTAGTGGAAAACAAACTTGCAAAGAGCAACCAAAAAACCCCCAAAACCATGCAGGAAAAACCCAAACCCTCCTGTGACAGATAACAGGCTGTGGCTAAACCCTGCTGAGCTCATTTTCAGTTTTGCTTCACAGACCTTGATTCAGATTACAGCACTTCAGGGACCTTAGGAGGTATTGATTGGGGAAGTTTTTGGAAGCCACAAAGTTTGTCTTGGGCTCTTGAGAGGAGGAGAACTGAGTCAATAGAGAATCCTCACTGGAGGAATGGAATAAACATGGAGTTATCACGAGCAGCTGTTGCCTTGTTGCAGGCAGTAGCTGTGTGACAAGGAAGGATTTATAAAAATGAAAGTGAGTAAGGGAAGAAAGAACTAATGATGCAGATTATCGAGAGTATTATGCTGAAATCTTGGTAAGAAGGATGTTACACTGCCAGTTACAGTGTGGTGATTTCTCCTAGACTCTGCCTTTGCAGACATCTTTAGATCTGAGCAGAGGCATTCAAACCCTTTGGCTTTCTAATGAGAACCTGTTTTCTCTGGAAAACTTTCTTAAGAAAACCGTTTTCCAAACCAGAAAATTTCCTTAACTTTTTTCACATCCATTGCAACAACTAAATCAGTTTCCTATACCGTTCAGAAAATCGCATTTTCAAACAGAGAATCAGGATATGCAAAGTAGACAAAATTGAAGGCTTAAGTATTTGTTTTGGATTCTTTCAGATTTTCGCAGTAGTCAGGTTGGTTTTTAGCTGGTCATAGCGCTTGAGCCAGAGCTGGATGTCTACTGCAGTGTTCTGCCTCCTATATGAAACCTTTGGAAACTGGGGTGGTGGGGTCACGTCTGGGCTCTGAGGTTTAGGTGTTAGTGATTTAGTGTCTCCTGACAGAGATGTGATCCTGGAGAAGGGAGCTGTGGTAGATTCTTACTTAACTTGCAGGGTTTTCTACCTCCTTCCTGCATCTTTGGAGCTTGCCTCAATAAAGCTGCAATGAAGCTGCAATGAAGCTGCAAAAGCATTAATTTAGCAGCTCACTCTGTCCTCCCACTTGATGCGCCCTTGTTGCTCTGACTCTGACTGGATACCTGAAACTGAGGGGAATACTCATGTCTGGTGAATCCCAGAAAGGATGCAGGGGGGCAAGCACAGCCCAGGGGACAGGGTCTCATGAGTTGGAGTCTGATCTCTTTCTACTTAATGCAACTCACAAATGCAACTCACAAATCTATGTGTTAATACTTTAAAATTACATTTGGAGATGCTTCAGTGAATTTTAGCAGAAAAAAATGCAAATAAATGTAGATTTCTGTTATTATCAGATTCATCAAAGCAAACAGGCAGCAGAAGGGCCATTATTAGACTTTGATAAGAGTGCATATTGAATGATTTCCCTAAGGAATTCAATAAAACTCATCTCATTCCATTTCCTTTTATATAATAATATCAATTGTTTCACACAGAAACACCTGCAAACATTGTTGTCTGACCTCTTTATTAATTTATTTTATTTCTTGAAGGGGAAAATGCGAGAACTGTTCTTTTTAAGTACTATATTGTAATTTCAAAATGTGAGAAAGAGTCTGGAATAAAGGTATTCAGATGGAAGCTGAGGAAAGTAGTGTCACAAATGAATAATCCTGAATTAATAAAGTAATGTCTCTGCAAAGAAAATGCTTTTGTGTCACAGATGAGGAAGAGACTGAAAAAAAGAGAAGCAGGACAAAGAGAATGCTGAAGAACAAGAATTTCTTTCCTGAGAACAAAGAAAATGAGGGAATTTGGTATGAATAAGTAACTTTCACATCTTATAATATTCCAGCAGCATTTGGCAAGTAATCAAAGTTGATTTTCTTTCCACTCAAAGGCATCATCAGAATTATTAGTTTTTGTAATACCTATATATATATAAAGCTGAGACATATTTATAACTCTATTTCAGTGCTGGAAAAACTTCTCTTGAATAATACCATACAAGGTCACCCACAAAAGAATCATTCCTAGAAACAATCATACCTCTGATGTAAAAGAAATTCTTTATGCATTTTATAGCTGATATTAAGCTGATATTATCAGCTTTGTAGAAAATATTCTTGCCAAGGAATCTATTCTTACAGTGAATGTTTGTGTCCACGAAGGGTTTGTGAGGGATTAAAAGGAACAATTTGCTGGGAGTAACAGTGATTCAGAGCAGCCCTCTGCTAGTGATTTACCTTCCTACTCCTGTGTAAACCTGCCAGACTCATGGCCTAGTTGTTTGGCAGGACTTTTAGTAAACAGTGCTTGGACTGTGTTAAAATCATTAAGCATAATTGCTAGTATAACCACTAGCAGTTGCATCTAATGAGAATGGTGCAAGCAAAGTCTTTGCTTTATTAGATAGGGAAAATTTTGGGAGAAACTTAGGCCTGTAGAACAGAGCGGTGGAAAGACATCACAGTGCCTAAGACTCTTCTACATCCTAACCTTGAAGTATTTGACTCCCAGTGAGAAATTTATAACTCTATTTCACCTTAAGGCTGATGGACCATCTTACCTTTTTCTGATTCCCAGACTCCCTGACCAAAATCTGCTCCACAGCCCCAGACCATTAACAGACAAAAAGTTCCTCTATTTTTGAGTTACTCAAGACAGATTACATCCATTGTTTAGGACTGTATCTTCCTTAGTTCAAATATTTATTTTTTTCTGAGACAGAGGTGATCTGCTCTTAGTACTGTCAGAGAACAGAACAATGGGAAATGGTCCCAAACCGTGGCCAGAGAGGGCTGACCCTGATGGGCTGGACATCAGGAAAGAATTTCCTGAGTTTATTGGCAGTGACCACCAGGGAAGGTGTGGCATCCCCATCCTAGCAGTTAGATAAGATTTGTTTTTACAGAGCCATGGCTGACCTGAGCTACTGACACAGAGTACACGCTCAGGCTGGGGCTGGATGAGAGGACCCCTGGCAATGCCTTCCAGCAAATGAGTCTGTGACTGTTCCCAGATGTTTAATTCACCCAAATTATTCTACCTCCTGTTAGGCTTTGTTCCACCAGGTGAAACAAAATAATCTTAGTGTTTCTTCTGTCTTTATATCCCCTTTTTTCACAACTGCTTCTGAATTTCTCTGCTCAGTTCCATCTCCCTTCTACATCAGCAATCCAGTGTAAATGATTTTTCTAGGAAACAGCTGGCAAAAGGCTGTTCCTTTTTTTCTAATGTCTTTTCCAGAGACATAAAATATTTTCTCCTGGAGGAATCTGTATATATCCAAATAAATATTTGGATTTTTCTTGGTCACATTGCCCAAGTGGCTTTTGCTCCTCCTATTGTTGACTTATTTATCTAAATATTACTTTTCCTCCACAATCTTCTAAAAAAGGATTCAAGAATAAATATGACTTATTTTCTACATGGATATTGACTATACTTTCCAGGAACAAGTATATGAACTTTAATCATCTGATTCCAATTAATACAGATCTTAAAGTCATCTCATTCATACTAGTAATACTCAGATTTTCTTTTAATTTTTTCTAGTTCCTCTAACTCTCTGTCATAGCAATTTTCATAAGCACAGCCTCTCTGTTACATTTCTGAAGAAATATCATCCTGATGCCAGTTCTAAGGAATTCCAAAAATAACTTCCCTTCAGGTAAATATTTCTTATTTTAACACATGCCATTGTAATCCCTTCTCTAATCATGATTTGCCTTGTAGTTATTCTACTAATAATGATTTTCTGCAGTGTAACTGCTATATTCCCAAGCTGTACCATATCAAATGCAGCTCTGGAGTCTGAACAGGTTATTTCCCTTACCTGAAAGAAAATAATGGTTCCTTATCAACAGAGGAATTAAGCACTTATAAAAGACAGCAGTTTCCCTTATTGAGAATTGTAACTATGTCTAAACATAGGAATATGGTGCCCCTTAAGGTATCCTATGGTACCATGTCTGGTCACCACCTACTGCTGTAGAGTGTCACTGTTCTTCTGTGAGTCCTGTGTCATATCTGCCAAACCCGTGTGCCTGCATTGGGTGGCCCAGGACACCTCAAAGGGCTCTGCAGGCATTCATCCAGAGCACCAGACTGAACCACCCCTCTCCTTGTAAACTCTGTGCCTTTTACAGCACATATTTATGGGGGCACGGGATGTTTGTTTTGCTGGCTCTTCAGTGATGTCCACAGAATGACAACTCCTCTTGGGAAAGAGCTGGAATTCAGGTGAAGATTATGAATTTTATCCTACATACCTACATATCTAGGTGAGAATTGATGTCTGACCTTCTAGGATAGTCAATAAAGGACCTGTTTTGGAGACTGCTGCTCATTTAGCCCACCAGCCACTGTCTTGTTTGGAAGGACTGGAGTCTCCACAGACTGCAGCAGCCTTTTAAATACCTTGCCCCAGTGTAGGCATCCAGATGTGGATATCTGTACTTAAATCCCTTGATCTGGCATAGATTCCCATCCTAAATTCCTGCTGCCTGCAAACAAAGTGCTGAATGCCTGGATGTCTCCTTCCATTCCTGTGTGTCTATTCACTCCCCAGCAGAGCATTTGAACAGCTCAGTGCTTCTCTCCAGTGTGGTTTTAAGTGACTTGTTTGATGAAGCGTCCAGCTCAGGAGATTCTTGCATCCTCTAATGAATCTCAGTTAGGCCCTTGCTCACAGTACCTAACTCACATTTTTGCTTTGATCAGTGTCAGTCCATTAAACCCATCTATCAGAGATCCCTATGCTCAGCTTTATGACTATTGGGAGATTATTAGAATATGATCATAACCAAATAGACATGCCTGCTCCTCTGGGCAATGATGCCATGGTCATTTTCTGGTCTGACACATCGTGCTTGTCAAAGTGATCCAGCAAGAATTTAAAGGAAGGTAAATTAACTACAGTGTTGTCTTGTACTGTGAATTCATCCATTTGTGGTGCTTTGCCTGACCATCTGCATTGCTCAGCTGCAGCCAGCTAAATGAGACCTTTTACTGATGCAGCATTCTTAAAGTCATTTGGCCCATTGTTCATTATGTGCTTTATAAAATTGTTATAGTAGATTAACTAGCTAATGGTGGCTGGGCAGGAACATTCATCCTGAGTAGGTTATTGCAGAAGCTGAATTTTTGCTTCTGCTATTGGGAGCAGCTGGTTCTGGTCATGGTTGGTGAGAGAGGACTGGGCCATTGGGCAGATCCAGATTAGGAATGCCAGTGTGGCAAAGGTTTTGTAAATACAGAATGCAAATGCAAACATACTAACCTCAGAAAAATGTGATTTCTCTGTGGTATATAATGCCATGAAACATCCCACATCCCTTAAAATTTATGGCACAGGGACTTCTGAACCAGAGATGTCCTGGAAAATAGTCAATAACTTTTTAAATTGATTTAATCTATCTCGTTTGATAGATGATCATGTAAAAAAGTTTCTGTGCATTAGAAATTATTATAAAAAATATTTTTGAGGTATTTAAATGTCAGAGAATAAACATTGTGCTTTCCTGGGGATATTTTGAAGTATTTTTACCTCTCCTCCCCTTTCAATTCCCTCCCTTCCATCTGCCAAGTAAAGGCAAGTGCAGAAGAAAAAGGAGAAATTTAGAGTAATATTAAAATCTAGTCATATAATGAGTATCTCAGTTTTAGAAAATTAACTTTTTCCATCATAAACTAGAACACAATTTACAGACATAGCAGAAAAAAATAATTAAGAAAACCATACAAAATTAAACCAAGCCAAATCCACAACATTTTAATGAGAAGTCTCTCTTAAAAGAGGATAAAGACTAAGTCAAGTATCTATATACAATATAAATAATATTGGAGAATGTAAGAAGCACTGTAGTTAAGGCTGGTTGCATATTGATTTCTACTGGTATGTAATTTAGGCCTAATTTCCCATGGAATCAGAATTTTTAGTCCTTTAAATCTAGAGATAAGTGATAAAACACTGAAGGATTAGATGAAAGCATTCATGAAACAGAGATCTCCTTTTCGAGCCTTTCTCTCCACCCCTCTTTTTAGACAATGAGAAACAGTTCCTCATCTGAGAAGGTGAAGGTTTTTGAAGCACAGGAGGGAGCATCTATGCCTCAGCCTTTCTGTCTGTCTGTCCATCTCTCCATAAAAGTCTTTGTCACTCTCACACATGGGTGCCAGCAAGGGGAGGAGGGCTGGCAGAGAGACAGTGAGCACACAGTGACGGGAGACACTAGCGTTGTGTCACCTTTGGGGATACTAAAACCCTGGTCATGAGAGGTCACACAGACTAATGAAACAAATGGAGGCTCGCCCCTCTCATCACTGGGAACTGAGAGAGCCAACAAAGGGGCATTCGGGCTCCGGGTTCCATTTAAGAATTCAAAATTGAAGCAATCTAAGCTGCATGTAGATGTGGGTTTCTGAATTATTCCCTGCCTGGAATACTGGCAGGGTTCAGGACTGTGTGACTTACACAAGCATGTTTGTCTTCTGGAAGTGGGAAGTCTGCAAAAAGGAAGAAAGTTTCTCAAAGAAAGGCAAGAATTTTAGCTGTTAATAGAGAAGGTGCATATTTATGAAGCTTGCCTTCTCTCTAGACAGCAAGGAACAAAACTGCATGAAATACAGTGTTTTCCCAGGAGTTAGATCTTGATGATTATTTATAAGGAGTTCCCATAAACCACTTTAACAGTATTTTAATTTAATGCACTTAGTGCTTTCATAGTTGTTGTAAGCAAAGGGAAGTTTTATGACCCAGCTGAATGTGCACTGGGATATACATTGCTGGCACTTTGAACACAGGAAATGATGCCTTTCTCCAGAGAGAAGCCCTGCTGGGCACACGAATAAGCTCCCTACACACAGCCCTCGCGAGCCCCAAGTGAGCTGGCAAGAACAGCCCACTGCTCTCCATAGAGAGTCTTCTAAACAAAGCAAAACTGATATGTTGGATTCTTTCTTGTCTTGCTTTAGATGGAGCAATGTCATTTGGTCTGAAAGAGGGGAGTAGGCTCACACTTTATCTGCCCTGGAAGTGGTTGCCTGCTGTTCAGCATCCCTGGTTGAGCTGGCCACAGCTACTGGAGGAGTAACAACGTGAACTTGAGGGGCCTGTGCTATGGAGGAGTACAGGCTGAAGACTTTAGTGGTTCCCTTCATTTTGAAATCTTCAGCAAACAAATAAATCCCAGAAAGAACCTACTCTTGATTTGGAGGCATATTCATGTGGCATTATCTGTTGTGAGAAGTCTGCCTATTCCAAGAAGCAGCATATTCCAGAAGAGGCTCCTCCAAGGTAAATGCTGTAGTGAACAGATGGAGTTTGAATCTGCATCTCTTTTCCGGTGTAAATGAGATTAATCCACTTGAAGCTTCTGTGAGTGTCTCCTGGCAACTCCTTAAATTCCCAATTGTCTTCAGCAAATCATGACATTAAGTAGCAAACAATCCACTGAGACCATGGGCCATGCCACAGTTCCATTGCTCATCTATGTGACAGTGCAGACAGCAACCTCATTCTCAGCACCACTGATGGTTGTCACTGAAAATCCATTTTACCAGCTTGTTTCTAGACGTGCCCTCCCCATCCTATGAAAATTCAGATGCATGTTTGCCCTGAGTAGAGTCAGAAAACACTGTCTTTGTGATGCCTGCAAAGCTGTGGCTGCTTTTCACCCCTTCAGCTTACTTTCAAGAACTGTGAGCTTGAGGCCCAACGCAGGACTCTACCAATGCACTATGGAAACTCAATATTTTGAGCTTCCAAGGTCATTCAACTTTGCCAAATGTTGTGATTGCTTACAGCCAAGTTTTGTCAGTCTGCTGTCACCTTTGCAGTAAAAAGCTATGGAGAAAGTGTAACCATTTGTAGCCACAGGCTTCTGGGGAGAATGGAGGTATCCTGCAGAGTGATTGTCAAAATGAGAAATGGATTTCCCTGGCGCAATGATAGAGATGTACACCAAGTTTCAGCAATCTAATTAGTTTCTCGATCAGAGGAAGATAACTCTTCAAGGCAAATGAAAAGGTCATTGCGAATCCCAGAGAAGTATTCATGTGTTTCGTCATATTTGCTGACAGATATTTAAATACAACCACTCACTTTTCCTGTAGATAGTCAGCAGATGCCAGACAGCTGACAAGTAGCAATGAAATTGTACCACTGCCCTGACATACCAACAACAAGGGAGTGGATAAAATTGCTAAGTGTTCCTTCTGTGCTGCTGGGAGGTAGATGCGTGGCAGCTAACACGCACAGGTTTAAGTGATGCTCAGAGGACATAGTGGCTTCTCTGATGGTTTAGCCTGGTACACAATATTAGCAAGGGAAAGGAAAAAGGAAAGGAAAAGTGTTCTCTCACCGAAGCGCTGTGAGAGGGCGTGGGAGATGGGATCCTCATGAGACTTGCTGTATGACCTTAGCAATTTCTCTTAATATGTTTCAGGACTTCAACCTAACTACATATTGACTGCAAGAATGACTTCAGGTGCTGCAGATGAGGTGGGTTTATTCTCTTTCAGTTCTCTGTCTGTAAAGCAGGGACAAGAGTACTTCCTTTCCCCACCTTTTCATTTTCACTTCTTTTAACTGCAAAAGGTTCAAGGCAATTATGACGTGAATGGACATATTGCCACTATAGCACAGGATCCTACATACAGAAGATGTTGAGAGAAGTAATGATGAAAGAAGTAATAATTTTTATTGCACATATAAACTGTACAACCAGGTTGCTGTATTAATCAATACTTTTATAGGAAGGCAAGAAAAAGTATTAGCTGCTTCCCATGGTATCACATTCCATCAAAGAACCTGGCCTTCTTCCATTGTCAGGATTATTCCTTGTCGCTGCTCCATGGAATCATGCTTCCAGAACACTTTCCAACCTAACCTGGAAAGGGTGTGTTTTGATAGGCCACGTGGCCACTTCTCAGAGAGTAGAACAGTGTCCTGGTTTAGGGCAAATTTTGGGAGGAAACCTCCGGATGGGGTTCCCCTGGGAATGCAAACCCAAACAGCCCCTCCCCCACAACTGGTCTGGAAAAAACTTCCTTGGAGAAAAGTGGAAAAAGCTATTTATTAAAAAAAAAAAAAAATGCCCACAAGCACACAGGATGAATAATATGAAACAATAAAACCTTTCATTGAAGTGAGATGGCAAACTGAGAAGAGTCCTGGCTGTGGGTGCAATTTGTCTCTCTCTCAGTCTCTTATCAATTCCTCCAGTGCTGGAGAAAATGCTGTCCTGGACCTCAGAGGGTACAGGGGTGATCCCTCAGTTCTCCTCTGGGTTTTCAGTCCAGAGCAGGTTTAAACACTCAAAAAAACCCAAAACCAAAACCAAAACCAAAACCAAAACCAAAACCAAACAAAAAAACCCCACCAAAAAACCCCCCCAAAAAACCCCACAAGAAACCCCCCAGTTCTCTGCCCTAGCTAGCTAAAACTAACTAAAAAGCACAGGAGATCTCTGTCCGGCAGCAGTCTGTCAGAGCCTCTGCCCAACGAAAAGAAACAGCCCTGGAGAGGAATGCAGAGGAGTTACATAGGTTTTCAAACAAACTCTGAGCTTTTTCTTTCCCTGTTTTGCTCCAAGAATCAATCTTAAAGGTACAGAACACAATATACAGAACAGACGATTGGGGATACATAAAGTCACTCTAGGACAAAGAGATATATTGATTTTCATAGAGATGTTCTGACAGACTGTGAACAAGAGATTTCTTGCTGGGAAAAGACTTCAGCATTTAAATTATGAACCTGGCGAGAGAGTGGGGGATTTTATTTAGACTTGTGTGTTGCAGACAAGTCATTGTCTGCACTTGGAGACCTAGTGAATCAAATCCTGGGTTTCATATTATTAGATGATAAGTGTATAAATCAATTCATTTACCAATTAGGTAGAAATGTGCCTATGAAAGTAGAAGTTACTTTTCTTTGATTGGAAATGTGCTGAAAGCAGGATGTATATCATATCCTATATTCTTGAAGGAATACTAATCCATGAGTTAATGGCATGCACGTGTTAAAATCATAAATACATAACTTGATGGGTGCTTCTACATGCATGACTCTATCATTCTCTGATCATCTCTCCCAAGACCAAAGGTAAGATTTTACTTTACATTGACTTCCATGCCTCTCTAGTATGCAAATTGGCAAAATAGATGTGTGAAATATCTTTAGATGCTCAAGAAAAAAGGAAGGTAGAAAGATAAGATGTAAAAGCAAACTCAAAGAACACAATTGTTCTCTAGGAAGCAGTGAGATTTATTTTTCTCCTTGCTTTTCAAAATGTTATATCATCTTGAATAAATCTTCAGAGAGAACAAAACTTACAAGTCTGACCCATTTTAATCTCCAAGTAGGCCAAAGAATTTAATTAATATCATCATGGAAGCTTGAGGATGGTAGCCTTCCTTCCCATCAACATTGTTTAATTTGATGGCTGCACATAAGCCAGGTGGGGCATTTGTCATTCACATTGTGTCTGCCAAAGCTTCTGGTACCAATTCATAAGGCTGTGCACCTTGCATTGTTTTGCAAGGTGTATCTGGTAAAAAAAAAAAATATTGCTTGATCCACATTGGGACCTGAAGAGAGCAACATCTTCCGTGTTGTTCCTCCCATAACTTTTATGTCTCTTTGTGAGCACATAAACTATATTCTATCTATACCCACTGCCTGTCAATAGGCATGGAAAATGGCTTTCACAGCATTTACAAATGTTCAAGGAGAAGAAAGAGGGTTTGTAGGGATACTGAAGTTCAGATTCATCACATCAAACAGAGAGGGTTGAATTACAAATCTGAAAGAGGAATATTGAGAAGGAAATTAACTTTCTTAAAATGCCTTTCTTTCTTTCTTTCTTTCTTTCTTTCTTTCTTTCTTTCTTTCTTTCTTTCTTTCTT
>WBMY01002130.1:498541-570717 GCA_013397315.1 Donacobius atricapilla | reverse complement strand
AGTTGATAGAAATTCTAAGAGGAGATAGGGTCCTTCCTTCCTTCCTTCCTTCCTTCCTTCCTTCCTTCCTTCCTTCCTTCCTTCCTTCCTTCTTTCCTTCTTTCCTTCTTTCCTCCAAATTTCATCCTGTAGGATTACACAAACTCTAACCCCTTGTGTGACGCAATTCGTCACACACACACAAACACACACTCACACTTTGATCAGAAGGCATGAACTAAAACTCCTCCTTTATTTGAAAGTCTGACTCCATATATAGTACATCTACACAGGCCAGGGATTGGGGGATAAGGTTGACACCTCTCCCCATCCCATTGGTCAAGACAACTGTCCGGCAGCTGTCCATATCTCTAAGACAAAGAATGTAAACTACCTTGAAAACTACAATAACATTTGCCAGGGTTTACAGACCAGAGCGTGAGAAAAAACCCAAAACATGAAACTATGAAACAGAAGAGAAGGCTGAAAAAATCAGGGAGACACTTGTGAATAAATTCAGTTCAAGAAATTGACAGAAAACCAAGCTTGGAAACAAGTAAACTAGCCCTTTCTAAAACTGTTTTTCACCTGACTAGTTCACAGCAAAGTCACAGGGATGTTTGTAGAGTTGTAAAAGAAAGGATCATGTATGGAGCAAGAGTGAGAAGCCAGGGTTGAGAGAAAGGTGGAAATGTCCTCGCCAGTGCAGGTGCTGCCTTCTCCCACTGGAACTGACATGGTAGGTACAGCATTGGCTGGCCCAGCTTAGGGCAGGTTGGGAGGTATCTTCTGAATCAACTTGTTTATAGACATGAAAAGGAGCAGGAATATTTTAGAGCCTGCCACCAAGCTGTCTGCCTTGGACAGATGAGCTTTTTGAAATGTCTACACCGGGGAAAAACTTGGTTTGACATTGGATGTGTCACTTCACAGGACAGCTTCCCCCATTTCTGATCAGACCCTAACCAGGAAAAGACTTTGTAACCTGCTTTTGAGACCCAGTCCCTTGCCTGAATGCTTTAACTTCTTTCCTTCCTCTGCCTTTATGCAGTACAGTGCACTCCTGTTCTCCTTTTTGAAGAAGGTGTGATAATTTCACCACTCTATGTATATGGCAACTGAGAGATGCAATTATGATGTGACTTATTCAGGTTGTGAATGTGCCTTCAGAAAGCCCCCAAGCCTCCCAAGTGTCCTAGGTGTTTGTTTTTATCAGAGAAGTGCATTTTCTCTGAGTCAACTAACAAAAGAAGTTTGTCGCTTTTATTAATATACCTGTAGCACAACTCTCGAAAGAAGGAATATCTGTTCCTAAATTGTCTTGCTTGGATATAAATTAACATTTGAACTCCACAGGAAGAAAAATCATGTCCATTTATGATTTCTCATTCTAATATTTATCATGTAAAAACTAACACAATCCAGATTATGACACAAATGGATTGTGACAAAGTTTTTTTTTTTAACAGAATAAAAAAGTTTACATTATAAGCCTTAAATTACATTTGAATTTCAGCTATTATGAAAAGAATTACTAAGAAAAACAATTAGGAGATTAAAAAATGTGGCATTTAAACAATACAAAAATAGGGAGGTGGTTCATTTGGTTATTTTTCTTTAAACATTTATATTTTGCTTTGTTCATGGATTGGAATGGAATCTATTTAAACAAGAATCTGAGGTTAATCCACAGTGACATTTATTTTAGTTTTAAGTCAGGAATGCAAAACAAAATCTTTCTAGTCAGAGCAGCCCACTGTGTTTGTTGAGTCTTTGCAGATTAAATAAATTTAAAAATAAAATCTAAGTATATTTCAAAGCTCACCAGAATACTGAATGCCGGGACAGGCGTGTTTTTTCCCCAGAAAATATTTAAAAGGACTGAAGCAGGTTAACAATCGAAAGGTTATTTTTGCCTGATTCCTTTTGCCAGGAGAAATGGCAGGAATATTCTCCCAGGAAGTTGTGCAATACAAGATGAAAATATTTTGGATAGAAGCTGAAGAAACTTTTTGTAGATTTCAAGCTGCAGAGGGAGTTCAGGTGCTCATTTAAAGATTATTGGCAAGTTGAAATCCCAGATTTCTCCTTACCTGATGAAGCCTAATTACTTTATAAGAGAGCAGTGGACTAAATTAGCCTCTGGAGGTACCTATATCACTCCATTACCTCCACAAGGAGTGTAGGGTGAAAATGCTCAACAGTTACCTGGGTTTTAAATAGAATTTTCAGAAGTTAATCATATTGCTGAATCTTTCTTCCCCCCATTATATTGGTTGCATAATATGTGCTGAGGACGCTGGGTTTGTGCAGTTTGGAGAAGGGAAGGCTGAGGGGTGACCTCATTGGTCTCTGCACTTTTCTGAGAATGGGAAGTGGCCAGGGAGGTGCTGAGCTCTTCTGGCGGCTGATGCCTCAAGCCTGTCAGTGTTTAAGAGGCATTTGGACAAACTTCAGGGGCAGCCTCAAAGAAGTCAGGCAGCTGAAATAGATGATTGCAGGTTCCTTCTAACTGAAATATCATATCTTATATACATGTAAGCTTCTACATATATTCACATACATATTCCAGACTGTGACTAACACTGCATAGCTTTCAAGATAGAATGAGGCTCTTTCTTGTTCCTGGAACTTTCAGCTGCTCTGCACAGATAAGTTTACCTGACTTATGGAGAGATACTGGATTTATTTTCGCCTGATTCGTGCATCTTTCATCCAAACCCAACTGTTTGTGGTCAAACTTCATACATAAATTTTTCAATGTGAACAAAGTTGAAAGTGTACTCTCTTGCTTCCACTGTCCTTATGTTAACTACTCCAGGCCTGAAATATTGCAGATTATCAAAGGAGAGACTAAGCCTGCAGCCAGGGGATTCATGCCAATGAGAACACGACCCTTTCTGCAGACAAAGAATCTGCACAGAGATTCAGCACAACACAATCAAAACAAGATCAGTGACATTCATGGCAGATATCTTTTCAAGCCTCTTGTCTGGAAGAAGCTCCTGTGCACTGACCTTATATATGGTTCCTGAGACTGGGTTGGTATTCTGAATGCTAAAGTGAGAGGAGAACGAATACTTGACTTTCTAAAGACTTTTGTGTCTTTGGTAACAGCTTCAGCTGTGATGTCTCTGAAGACCTGTCTTTGTGACAGTTTTGTCATTTTGTGTGGGTAAAAAAAGGAGGAACCCTTTAGTGAGATCTGGCTGTGCCACTACACTTGTCAGATACCTTTTAGTATGCAAATCAAGAATGGCTCTAGTTAAATCCAATTCTGGTCTTTTTTCTTTCTACTTCTTCAAGTATATAAATCCCTAACTTTTTAAGCCCTCCAGACACAAGCATTCCCTCTCACTCACACAGAGCCAAGTCTTGCTTTAAAAAAGCCAAAACAACAACAATAACAACAAAAAACCACAAAGCCACTTTAACATTGAAAAGAGTCAGAAAGAAAATTATGCTTGTCTACTTACTGAAAAAAACAAACTCAAACCCAGGGAAAAAATCTATTTAATGTG
This sequence comes from Donacobius atricapilla, assembly GCA_013397315.1. NCBI lineage: Eukaryota > Metazoa > Chordata > Aves > Passeriformes > Mimidae > Donacobius > Donacobius atricapilla. The sequence goes on along the minus strand of WBMY01002130.1, from coordinate 567,217 downwards.
AAGCTAAAATATGGATGTATGCACACACACATACACACATGCAGTGGAGTGCTTCGGTAAAAAATCTCTTCTGGATGGGAGAAAAGGCTTTGAAATATGGATACAGATGTTATTTAAATTCAGATATACTTCTAAAGGTAAATAAAGGTCATCTTACAGGTGAGCAGCATAGAGTTAGAAGAGAACTGACAGGGTCAGGGTTGCTCCTGCCATCGCTCCTGGGACATGTAGTTTTGCTGTTTCCATAATCCACTAACTACAGACAGGCCCTGTGGACATGCCTGGAATTTAAGAGGCCCTACTGAAATGTGTTATTTTGCTCCAACTCTTTCAAATACTTTTGGGTGAGGTTGCCTAAGGTCAGTCATTGTTTAAATCTCCATGGACTCTTCCTCCAGAAGAGGAAGCAGGGGATTAACAGGTGTCTGCCAGGAGTTACCTTCTCAGCAGAAGGAAATGCTGTTGACTGTTCAGTAGTTCAGTGTGTACATCAGCCTGTGAACTGCAGCAGAAGGGAAATTGTAGCACACTGCCCAAAATACAGAAATGTCCATGCGGGGCAGGAAGAACTGCTGGAGAAAATAATATCTGGAATACCCATGAGTATTACCAAAGACCTTATCCTTTCTTCCTCTCCTCTTTGCAAACAAGGAGCATTGCCTCACAGGTGTCGCATGAATAATTATAATTATTTATATATTGAATAAAAACATTAATAATAGTAATAGTAATAATAATAATAATAATAATAATCAATTATGTGATACCAGCTCTGCTATTATTGGAAGTTGCTTGAGTGCCTCAGAAACATCAATCCAACCAGAAATCTGACCTCTCACAAGGAAGCATTTTGCCCTTCCAAAGGTCTAAATCCCAAGGCAATCACCAAGATTTTAAATAGCTTTTTTGATAGAACCAGGATTATCCATTATTAGTCATAGCAGAGCACAGGCAAACTAATGTTCTCGCAGGGGAAGGAACAGATCCCTCTACACAGTCAGTCACAGACATTTTTCAGAGATTATCATTCATAAACACTTCCACCTTCAAGCCAGTTCAACCCTGCTTCTATTTCCTCAGTGTGGAGGACATGACAGTAAATGCCATCCCTCCTTTAAAAAAAAAAAAAAAAAAAGCTGTCTTGTAAACATGGAAGCTAAAGTTTACCTAACAACACTGAAACAAAAGTTAGTGCTACTCACTGGAGTCATAAATGTCAGCACTGGCACTTCAGTAGAGAAAATGGTCTCAGCCATTGCTGTTCATCCACACTTAATGAGAGGCACAGCCAAATACAATTGAAATGCTGGGCAGAGTGAAACTCTCTGGTACCATTATATTTTATCTCCAGTAATAAAATCAGGCCCATTAGGCCTTCAAGAACCTGCACAGGATAGTGGGGAGATAAGCATGGTGTAGGGATAGTTCATTTTTAATTGCTAAATCATTACCTACTAGAACTCTAATGGCTGAGATGAGGCTTCTCCTACTGGTTTCAGTATTCATAGTTTCTTTTGGCTTTGGAGAGGGGCTTCAAGTTGCTTTGATTTTTTCATAGATGCCACAAAAGTGGTGGGTGATTGATGGAGGAAAGTAGAAGGCATCATAGCTGATACTCTGAGAGTGAGGGGTTATTCAGGAAGTAGTTATTTTTGAAAGGAGGTTGCAATGTCATTATTTCTCTCACTCTGTCAACTTTATTTACCTGTGCTTTTGATTTCCAATTTTTTTTTTTTAAGATTTCTTGGTTGGACAGATGCCAAAAGTGAGAGGTCTCCTTTACTCATTCACTTTGTGATGGAAGACATCAGTTTTCCCTACAGACTCAGCACTGCAGAGAGGAGTGGGAGTTAGGGTCTGTGAATCACAGCAGTGGGTTAATAATGTCAATTGATGTGCAGGGATGGAGCAAACAACATGGACATGTAATGTCAAGCCCACAGATGCCTTGCTTTGGCTTTTCAAGAAAATATGGGTGTTTTAAGATCTTGGAAAAATCAGCTGACAGACATTTCAATAGATGTCACAGGTAGAAAACCTGAGATTTCCTAAGACAGATCCTGGTCATACATAGCAAGCTTCCCCAGCAATATCTGAGCACACTGGGAAGGAAGCATTAGCCAGTTCTAAAGGAAACATATGGATCAGAATTTGAGGAAGATGTCTGTGTTAGCAGGTTTTGCATTTACAGAGAGAATTAGGTGCTCAAATGGGTGGAATGTCTCAACTTGCTCTGAGGATTCCTAGCCCAAGGCAGTTTGGCTGCAGATGGTTCATGTCTATGAGCTTTGATATGTTTGTGGGACAGTTGTTTGGATTTTTTGGAAAGCAATAGCCTTGGTAAAACAGTTTCAAGATAATTTAGCAAAACCAGCAATGGGCCATATGAGAAACAAAAGCTAGTTTCTTGTTGAAGTGAACGTCAGTAAAAAGATTAAGATGCTTGCTGCTTTGAGAGAAAACCTGCAGGTGAAAAGACAGGAAAGGAATAGAATATATGTCTTTTTTTTTCTCGTTCCAGCTTAATCAACACAGCACTAATTGACATAATCACTGTGAGCTGCTGCTGTTCTTTTAATTTTTCCCTCAGGTAGCTTCTTCCCTTGGTGTGCCGGTATCAGATGGGAAATTAAGAACCACTTGCTGTCAGTGATGTAGGCAAGGGAATGAATGACCACTGAGCTGTTGCACAATCTGTTGGACTGGCATCCCAGGATGCTCAAAAGTTTTGAAGAAAAGGAGGCTCTACTGCCAGTCTGCATTACTTTCAATATTGTTAAACAGAATATTTTTTTCCTGCCAAGCTAAGAAAGGGAATTACCTTGACTAGCCTTAGAAAAGAGCAATAATGTTGAATGTAATGGAATGAGACACATCTGTGATTCTCACTTGTACTGGAGGGACACACTGAACCCTGGGGAGACACAAGCAAATGGGAGTGTGGATCAGGATAAAAAATCAAGGTGTTTCAGAGGATGTGTGTGTAGCTGTAGCTATTCCCCCCAAAAATAGTGAAAGTATAAGTGGGCAAAGGACTTACAGATGATATCTTCCAAATGAAAAAATTACTTTGTGAAGGATATGAGACTTCTGAGCTGACATAATTGCCTGGGCAAAAGGCAAAATATTTTGTATTTTTCTTTCATTCCAGCTTTGCCTAATTTGGGAACCCCATGGATGAGTGCATTAGCCTATGGGAAGTGTGTGCGTTCTACTCACAGCCTCTCTTGTGTTGGCCCTCACTGTTGAACATCTTTTTCTCATAGAGCACATGGTTCCCCTCTCAACATCAAATGCCACCGAGACCCTGGGAAACCTAGGTTAGTTCAGCCTGGGTGCTGTAAGAGACAGGGCGTCTGGATGCCCATCCCCACAGGCACCGCAGCAGTGCAGGCAAATGTTGCTCGATATCAAAACAACCTTCAGTATTTCAAAGCTAATGGCATGGAGGCACCAGATTTTCCTATTTTTCTAAAAATAAAAAAAAAGAAAAGAAAAGGAAAGGAAACAAAGATTTTGACTTGGTGTGAGAAGAACACAAATGTGGAATTACCAGAAATTTCAGTTTCTGACAAACTTTAATAAGTACAGTAAACATCTATTTTCATTTAGAGTTGGTAGTTGTACCTGATTTGTTGGGAGTGAAAGATGTAGCAGCTATACTTTGGTGGTGTAAGGTATCAATTTAGCAGCAGGAGGTGCAGGGCATACAGCCTGTTTATAACTCACATTTCAATTTGTTTCTTTGGTGGAGACAGAAGTAATACCCATCATGCCTCTTGCAGAAGGTTTAACTCCAGCCATCCATTCATTATGATACTTTTCTGTGGTGATTACCTATACAATGGCATCAGCAGTACAAGTTTCAAACCCAGCTGGCTTCTCTCTGATACAAAGGAGACAATTCAGTTCCACACAAGGATAAGTTCAAACTCTATCTCTCTGTTCCATGGCCTCTCTTTCCAACAGGAAGAAAACAATTTGTGCAATTTTTGTGGCAGATGTACAACAAAATATTAGAAATAGGGAGCAGTATTAAGTGCTTTCTCCCAAATAGTGGAAATCCTGATTTTCTCCCAGAATAGTTTTATGTTCTTGAGGAAATCACAGTTTCTTTGCCTGGTCTCCCCAGCTTCCACAAAGGGCAATAATATCTTGGCATTTCAAATGCACGTGGCAATGATAAATACTTATTCAGAGATACTCAGGAAGAAGATGCAGCAGAAGTAGATTTATAATGAGAAGTGATATCAGAAGTAGATTTATAGATATGTAATGTATTTGTTTTTAAGCATCCATGAAAACAAAAGCGATTATGTGACTTTGCAGAACTAGAAAAACTGTTTAGTTGTAAAACTCTGCAAAATGGCATTTTGTGGCCTAAACTTAAGAAATTAGTTCTCATTTTCTAGACATGTCATGGAAGTTCCAGCTCCTTAATGAAAGGAGCACAACAATTGTTCGACATGGAGTATTGTATGAGACATTAATATATCTCCTCAACTTGACTTTTGACTTTGTCCAACATCATCCAGCATTCACCTACCTAAACACCCAGACACAAGAACCTCAACTCTTCAGAGTCATTCTACATACAATAAACAGTGTCTCTGGTATGTTTGTCTTCATCTCTTACAGTGTTAGATCCTACAAGAGGATCTCCCATTGTTAGATGTGTTCTATATGGCCCAAAACATTGCAAGCATGAGGCCAGTCTGCATGAAGAGGCACCCACCAGCATCTGCACACACAGATGAGGGAGGCAGAGTTTTTACTCCTTTTCAAGAGAAGCCCAGTTCTGGCCCAGTTCTGGCCCAGTTCTGGCCCAGTGAAGGACTGTGTGGCAAACTGCTGGAGTCTGGACTTGCCTCTATGTGGTCCTTTCCAAGATTAGAGACCTAACATCAATGCATGCCATTTATGAGGATGTACCAAATTAAAGTTTGAAAATCTACACAATACATAAATGAAGATAAGCCAGAATGATAGATTCTTAGAAGACTTTTACTTGCCTCATTCTTACCCCATGTGAGACAATGAAACAATATGTGACAAGGAAAATTTGACATTATCATTTGTTTGCTCACATTCAGAAGTAGAACTTCAGTGATGGTGGGGAAGAACAATCTATTTAAATCTCCCATTACCATTGTTGGTAGGTATTGCTCAATGCTGCTGTGAAGCATGGGGGTTCAGGCTCCAAAACCTCTGGCGCAGAGGTGTGGAAGATGGAAGTGGATGATCAGATCTGAAATCACTGGCAAGACCCAGGAAGATGTGAGGTTTGAGTGGGGAGGAAGGGGTAAGAGAGAAGATATAACTCAGAGTAGACTTAGGCAGCAGTCTGATTGTCAAGAAGAGAAATTGTTGTTCTCATGTTTCTTTTACCTCTGTCAGAACCAGAGCCACAACTAAAACAAATGAGGTGAAATACTGATCATAAAAGATCTCCTGCCTGCTGCCACGACTGAGATAAGAATGAAAGAAACTGACATGGGACCTAATTCAGGTCAAGTCTGGGGCTTTGTAGAATATAAAGCAAAATGATATAAGAAAAACAAAACTGGGATAAGTGATAAACTGTGTCCTCCATACTAACCCTGTCATTTTTTTCAGCTAATAAACATGAAGATTAATTGACAGAAATACAAAATTCACTGCTGTTCATAGGATTGTCAGTGTTTGCAGCAGGTCTGCCCACTATGTCACTGATGTTATTCTTTCCCTCTGTAGAAAACAGAAGCAATTAACTCTGCTAAATGGGATTCCATTGAGGCTGGGTACTCATTATACCAGAGAACTTATACACTGAACTGTGTTAAAGAAAAAAAAAGACAACAGGCAAAAAATAGAAAATGAAAACTGGAAGGACCACAGTTTTTGTGAAACTGCTTCAAATTTTGCAGATAGTATCAGCATTTCTCCCTTGCACTGACAAAAAGGAAATGTTTTGTGGATAATTGATTTTTAAAAATTAAAACTATAACACTTTACTACTGTCGAAATGAGAAATAATACCTTGGACGCTAAAGCTCTCCCAGTTTGAGAATTTTAAAAGAAAAAGTTATCAGTGTCTTTCTTTTAAATGAAAACTTGGCAATATGAAATATATTAAAATGCATTTTTCAAAAATATAAAGAAATTTTCAATGCCAAAATAAAGTGAATCACCTTTTTTTGGGGGATCAAGCACAATATCTGCAGATGGCTTTTATGACAAATAAAAATGACAAAGAAGATATATCCATTTTCATTTAATCTACAGCAAATTCTTTTCCTGATTTTTAAGGTCAGCCACTGAATAAAAGATCTGTTCTTCATTCTGATCTAGTTGTGATCTAGACAGGGTGATGTGAAGAGTCATAGTACCTTTAATTTACTGACAAAAAAGTAGAACACTGAGAGAACTGATGACTTTCCAAGATTACATGTGACAAATAGAAGGAAGGTGTGGAAGACCTAAAGACCATCTTAAATAATACCCTAATTTTACCTCTACTGCACAGAGAACAGCAAACGGACTTCCAGATTGCAATATATCAGTAAATTCCTTCTTTGTATAAAATAAGACTTGCCTGTCTAGAAGTAACTTGCACAGCATTTCAAAGTATCCATCCCAGGTCTCCACATTTGCTGACAAGGGCAAGTACCTGTGGATAAGATAGCCACGAATTTATCACTAACTGTTGCAATGACTGAAGATGAAATTCCCTTTTCAACTCTGAAGTCCTTACTCTGCAATACATCCAAGAGGATGCCTGAGGATTTCATGAGCAATTTTTCCACCACAATTCAAATGAATCTCTTTGAGATCCTGATTTTTTTTTAACAGGTGTGCTGCCTAGAAGTCATTTATTTGGCAGGAATTATCCAGTTTCTTTCTTCATACCTCAGAACCCTGTCTTTCCCTTACTGTTGTGTGAGAATCTCAAGGTTAACAGCAACTGAGAGTGCTCTGTTCATACATCCAAGGCAGGGAAGCACAACACTGAGGTTAATGCACAGTCAAGAAGGGAAGTTCAAGCCCTGTATTCACCCTGACTTCAAGAGGAAATTAAAATGCTCTGAAAGTCACTCACTGCAGGCCTACACCTTACTTAAGCCAGGACTTCTTTCTGAACAAGCTCTTTCAACTTGAGGCATAAGGAGAGTAGTTGGTTACTAATGAGAATAGAAATGTGATGCAACAAGACATTTCTGCAGGGTAGCAATCTAACTTAAACACTGAGGGCACTGAACAGCAATGGGCATTCAAGGCTTTATGGAATTTAAAGGCAATTTACCTGCTGCTGTCTTTGCTTTCCCAAGATGCACATGGAGAACAGAGAGAAGACACAGAGTGAGAGCTGAACTGAGCTGGCCTGGGAATGAAAACAGATTTCAACTGTGCTTCCACTGCTGAAACTTTTACTTTGGTACACTTTTGAGGACAACATTGAACCCTGGTCAAATAATGTTTTTGTTGCCTGCTCAGGGCTCTCAAAACCTATGTTCTTAGTCTGAAAAGCATAGGTTTCTCTGGGACCTCAATATATATTCAGACTCTCGGATATATTGTCCTTACTCAAAGTCACATTAGTAATGTGAGCATCAACTCAGTGAAGAGCTCAGATATAAGAGGACTATTTAATTATCAACAGACACAGACCCAGCTGCTGTTGCAGTCAGTGGAAATTTTCCTTTACTACACAATAGGAACTGCAGAGAATCTATATTTTAGCTTTTATTTTGGCATTCATTCAGTATCTTGTAATGACCAGCATAAAATATTTCAAATCACTAAAAGACCACTCACTGCAGGGGAGGAACATCTGTACAATTCCAGAGAACCATAACCTTCCTGTGCTAAGATCAAGAGCTTATTTGACTGAGATTTCAAGCCCTTTTTAGATAAACGGAGAGGCAATTACTCCCTGGCTCTTCTCTTTTCTGTATAGAGGGAACTTTGGCTTTCTGAAGCACCAATTAAAAAGCCCCACAACTCTCTCTTTGAATTGCTTCATTACTCCTGTTAATTGTCTCGTTTGAGTCTCTGCCAGAGTGAAAGTACCTTGTTACAGAGCTATGAACCTACAATCAACTTTGAAAACTTCCACTTTACAAGTGCAATCTTGTGCTTTTCTTTTTTTTTTTTTTTAAACCCTAAATGAAAGGGGAAAAAATAGAAAAATATATTAGGTGTTTCCTAAATCAAAGTTTTTAATTACATGTTAATTTAAGTTTTTATAGATTCTAAAATGCACTTATAGACAGCTGAAATTTTTCTATGGCTTACTGTCAAATATACAAGAGACTGTTTGGAAAGTCTGAAAGTACTGTAATCATGGATAAAATACATTCTGCAAGGGGACTTGAAATTTGCAGTAATTATGTACCATTTTGTTAATCTGTCTACATTATTTATGAAGAGTATTTTGTAGTTAAATACTTGAAGAGTTGACAGGGTAACGTTCAACAGCTACTTGGAACAGAAGTGATGGAGAGGCAGTAAAAAAATAATTTCAATTTTAAATGACTCTGTGTTCATTTCCATGTTTGTTTTTAACTCAAAGACATAGTGTGCGATCTTTTTTAAAGGAAGATAAAAATAGAAGTGTGCTCTGCATGAGCATAACTTCTGTGTACGTCTGTAAGCCAATGCCTGCTTTACAATGAGACACAAATAGCTTTGGTTTTTCCAGGGACCTCAGCTACCTGGCCTTTTCCACACTCAGCTCAGTGGATGCAGTTTCCCATGGATTTTTTATTTACAAGAGGAATTGAATTGGATAGAGGTCAGTGTCACATGTTTTTTACATCACATAACATATATAAATATACAAGTATGCTGAACCCTCATCCTCACAATCACAGAAAATGCAGAACAGGAAAGAAAATAGGGTACAAAGATACCTGGGCTGTTTTCCTTGCCCTTTTCCCACTACTATGCAAGGGGACCAGGGCAAAACACCTTTCTGTAATCTGGGAAAAGTAGGAAGGAGAGATGGCTCCCAGATGGAGAGGACAATGAGTGTAGATAGAAGAAATATGCACACGTTCAAAAGTGGGCCTGGCTGATAAAAATCAGGTGAACAGTCCCCTGACTTCCCAGGAATTGCTGTTGTACATTTCTGAATGCCCTGAGGGTAGAAGGAGGGCGCCTGTGTGCGAGGGAGTGCAGAGGATTGGGTACGTGTGTACAAATCCTCCCAAAGCACCAACACTACCACCAGCTGGGACAGGTTCATAAGTTACTTCCCCTTGTTTTTCTCTACCTCCTAAACCCTGAGATTAACTGTTATTAGAACAAATTCCCATCTCCCTCTGGGATTTCCTCCACGAATGAAATCTGCCTTATTTGCCCACGTGAGCTGTTGGTACAGCATGTATCAGATTCATGTGTTGTTTATAACCTCGTGAGACATAACATGCAAAAGCTGTTCCTTCAAAATCAAATTAATCCCATTCATTATAAGGTGAGTGGTGACTCACCACCAGATGACAAGCTCTGTTGAACACAGGATTTATTCCTCATGCAAGTTAGTGGAAGGGGTTTTTTTAAATTATTATTTTTTTTAAGCTGCAGGTTAGTGCACTCACTCTCCCAGAAGGGAACAGTCAGTCAGTCAATTTTTTCAGGTCTTACTGAACATGCAAAAGTATTATTTTTGTGATTCACTGACATCCATGTTTATAATTGATGCCTGTAAGGCACTACCACTAAAATAAGCTTTATTTGAGTCAGGTTTCTGCGCTGTTTTGGGGCTTTTCTATTGGTTTTGAAGCAAAGGGCTTAACCATGTGGTATGTTCTGTAGTATGTGCTGTGTGTTGTGAAAGTGGCCTGACCCAGAATGGTTATGTGCCACATGTGGCCAACACAAGGGTGAACAAGCAGCTGCAAGAGAAAACTATACCTTCTGATTGCAGCCCTCATTGTGCTGGGCTTGATGAGGTTCTAGTAGCCTGAAGGAAAAGCAGATTTGGAAGCAAAGTTCCATAGAGCCACAGGCATTTTGCATTCATCATTTATTTCTTGAAGTCAGAGGACTGATTCCATGAAAAATCCCAGCAGGGTTTTTCACAAAAAAAAAAAAAAAATCAGGGAGCTGCACAAGACAAATGCTTGTCAGAGGAGGAATATTACTTTTTCACTTCTGTTTCCTTGTCCAGAAATATGGGACATGTCTTGTAAGTTACTTTCTACAGTCATTTTTTCAGTAAAATGCTGCGAGGTTTACTGACAAAGAGAAATACATACTACTCTTTATGAAAATAAAGAAAAGCTAGAGTTATAATTCACTGATGCAAAGTATAGAGAGTCCTGCCAGGTTCTACAGGACTTGACACGAGAGCTGCCGTCTCTGTCTCATCAAGAAACGAACTCTGGGAATCTGTCAGAGCAGCACTGCTGTAATTACTGCTGTGCTAGGAAGGATGCAGCAGAATTAACTCATCCAGGCTGCCTGGTTGGGAAGGTGGCAGCTCTGCCGCTGTCATTCCCAGCACATCAGAAGAGGATGGCAGCTCAGTGCTGCCTGATTGCACACGTGCTACTGCGACCTGCCTGGATCTTTTCTCGACATCCCTGCTCTGCAGAAAAAGGTGAGCAGCGAGGAGTCTTGCTTTGTATGCATCATTTCCCGTCTTTGGATCGGTCATCCTGAGGCGCAATCCCACCTTTCCAGGCGAGATCCTCACCAGAGCCTGGAGGCTGAGACATGCAAAAGGGGCAGCAGGGAACAGCTTCAAGTGAGGAGAGAGGGTGAAGAGACTGAGAAAAATCTGGGTCCAGCTACAGGGCAGCTGTTGCAATATACCACAAATGACCAATTCCTCTTAAGTTTGTTGTTTAAGTCAGAAGAATACCAGCTAGTGTTAGCCTCTCTAGCTGGGAGCAGTGTTGCAGCATAGCTGTAAAAGGACAGAGGCCAGCAATTGGTCCTGTAGGAGCAGTCAGGTGCTCCTTGGTTTTGCTGCCAGCTTTGTTTTTAAACCATCTTTGATGTGTCTTCCCTCAGCAATGCAGACATGAGAAGAAGGTTACTTTATACTGTAGCTAATGCAGAAAACACACCTGAGACATTACTGACTGGTTCCCTTCAGTTTCTTGTCACTTCCATCTTTGCCATCCTTAGCTCAGCTGCCTAACAGCAAGTATAGAGCCTCTGCTGGCTGAGGAGAACTGAATCAGGCCTAAAAAATTGATGAGACCTTAGGTACCTTTTCTTTTAGGATATTTCTTTTCCCTTGTACAGTTATAGAAGGCCACTGACCATTACAGTGACAAAGAAAATAAATAGGCTATACAATTCATGGTGTTAAACTCCCATTTGGTCTGAACTCTCAAGTGTTAGACTTTTAGTTTTTCCCCGCCCTTTCTGGCATTCAAGGCAAGCAGGATATCAGGATTCCTCCTGAACAGGGAGCCATCCTCTCAGGAACAACTGGCATTTACCACAGGAATCAACAAGGTCTTTGAAACACGATTCCTTTCTGACTCACCCTGTGATTTTGCTGAAGAGGGTGGGTATTTTTAAAAAAGGAATGCCTTGAAGGATCCATGACACAAGACAGCAGTTTAGTGGAAAGGAACTGACAGGTGTCCATCTGCTAAGCAGGTCTTTCATCCCGGTAGCAGAGTGACGAACACATTCAGATGCAGCACTACACACAGTTACTGACACTCGCTGATGGCCGCGGTGCCACTTGCTATGGCACTGCTCACTCACTGCTGCCCTCAGCCCAGGGGGAAGCAAGGCTGTGCCTGACTTGTTATGAGGCTAAAGAAAGAGATGATTGCCAAATGCACAGATGACAAGAACCCATTTTTTGGTCTCTGAAATCTGAGCAGTGCTACCCACAATGTATGAAGTCTGGTCTGAAAGCCACGATTCTTTCAGCAATTTCTGATATTTTATTCAAAATGAAAAGCTGAAATGGGGATAAATTAAATTTTTTTAAAAAACATTTTTAAAAATTTGGAACTTTTAATTTTTGAAATTAGATGTTAATATATCCTTTTTAAAATAATTAAAACATAATTAAATACTGTAGTAAAATTATGACATACTGATTATGTATGTACTGATTATGTATTATGTCCTCATACTGTGTATGAGGATTACACAAAATGTTTTTACCTTTTTAAAATGAAACTTCTCCAAATTAATTAAAGTAGGAATGTTGAAGTAATGTTACATTTCTTCATATTTTATCATAGGAGATGTTTCATGTTCAGAAATGTAAATTGGATCTAAGTTTTACATCAAGCAAGCTTCTGTCTTTCAAAATAGTGAAGGAAAAGGAAAATAGTTCATTTGATAGGGTTTTAGGCCATTTTTTTTCAACAGAAACTGAACACAGTTCTGAGGTTTTCAAAGGAATAGGGAGTAAACCAGCTCTCTGGAGTCTTGAGTGTGGCTTTGACTTTCCTGTGGAAGCCAAAAGGAGACCAGATATTCAAGGAGGGACATGCCCATTCTATAAGCAAACTGGAGACCCTCAATTATACAAGGATCCTAAATGACTTTCAGGGAGAGGCTACCAGCCTTTGGGCAAGTGAAGAAGTTGAACTCAGGCCATTACATGTACGTACCATGGCACTTCTGATGGATGAAAATGACAGCGGATTCACAGATATTACCTGGGTTCTTATTCACTGAACACATAAGAGTTCTGTGCTAGGGTGGAAACTGGATGCAGATCTAGGTATGGTACTGAAGTTATTGCAGGCAACTGGAGTTGCTGCTTTCTTTTTGTTCCTTTTAAAGCCTCCTGCTTATTCCAGATATGAAAATCTAATGAACAGTGAAAAACAGCAAGCTTTGTTTGTCTCTTTTTTTTTAAAAACCTCAAATCAATGCTATTTAAGAATCAGATTTATGAACACTGCTTCAAAGTCCTTTCACCAAAGGGCTTTAACAAAGAACATGACAGGTGCTAGGATAACTTTTAACCCAGACAAATAGATAAATAAATAAAAGATTTGAAAATTCAACTTTGTTCTGCAGTGGACGTAAGCAGTTTGACATTTCAGACTGGAATCCCAGATTGTCTGTTGAACTCAAAGAATGACAAGTATTTTTTCCTTTCTTGCTTTTGTAAAAATGCTCAAAGAAAGCAAGAGGCACAGTCCCAGAGAGCTGTAAGTGAGTATAACAACCCATTTAAAAGGGCAGAGAAGAAAGAAAACCAGGAATGTGCTTCCTCAGGAGCCTGGTGTTTTGCTTCTAAACTGACTTGAGAGATTTCACCTTTGTTTTATTTCTGCATTGGAATCAAATTCAAAGCTTTAATGAAGTGGAATTTTGCTGAAATTCCTCTTTCCACAATAAGGGTTGAGTTTTGGTGAGCTTCAAAGTCCTTGGAATCACCCAAGATGTCTTCTCTAGGTCTTAGGAGTCTTTCTGTCTACACTGATCATTGTTAAACCCTGGTTTGGTCCCAACAAAGTAACAGCTGAAGAAAAACAGAGTTTGTGTTCTGAACAGGCCTACAAAGAATCCTGTTGGTGTTTGGTGAGTGAGTCTGTGCTCCCTCTCATCTGCCTTGGTTATGGGTCTGTCACCCCAGTCACCTTCCTACCACCAGGAAGGATTAAATTCTTAAGAAGTTCCTTCAGACTGTTCACGTAAGACACCTCCGTGGGTAGTTTTATGTTGTGAGGAGCTGTCTTGTCTCCTTCTTAACACGGATCACTTTGAAATGCTTGACCCAACTGGGGCCAGAAAGCTCAGCATTTTGGAAGATCAAGTCAATAAGCAGCTGATTGAACTACAGAAATTATCAGCTGGAATTCTCTGGCCTGTGTTCTGCAGGTCACACTGGATGATAATAATGGCTCATTCCAGTCCTAAAATCTAGAAATTTATGAGCTTGACTAGACTACTAATATGCAGAAGCCTGTTCTGGACCAAGGCTCAGAGTAGCAAAAAATAGAAAAAAAAATCAAAGAATTTAATTTCTTGCTGCTTGCCCATCAATATTTGATTCCTTCATTTATTTTACATCTGGTGATCTTTGTCTTTTGCATCAAAATTAAGAGGGACCCATATGAACTCCTGCACACATTTGATTATCATTAAAGATATTTATCCTGAAGGGAAGAATGGTGCTGACTGGTTACTTTTTCCCTGAGCTGTTCCACTATTTGACTTTGCCATCAGTGTTGCTTATAAGCTGAGAAAGCAAATGTTATGGATGTTTTTGTCCTCCTGAAAGTCCTTCCTTAATTTTTTGGTTGTTTTTGCCATCAGTTTTAACATAAAATCTGAATTTTGGAACCAAACCAAGTGCATAAGACATTTTATTCTAAAACTAAATAGTCACTGAAAGGACAAAGAGATTTGAAACACTGATGGATAAAGTGGGAAAAGGTTAATAGATTTCCTTCTCTGCTTTCTTTGAGGAAAAGAAGGTCTCTCCAGTGTGTCTGACTGCCTGCCATCTCGCCCCTCACCATCATTACTGAATATATTGTTTGATATGAACCACATCTGACTGAGAAGTTGCAGGGGAAATCTCAGGATAAGTGGCCATATAAATGTGAGACAGGGATTGCTCCACAATAGCTCACTGTGCTAAATGTGGGAATGTTGGCACTCATGCTCTGAAAGATGGAGAGGTAACAGAAATGAAAATCCTTACAGATGTCCAAAATGGTGGGCAGGGCTTTAGCTTTGTTCTCAAGGCGCCAAAAAATTTATGTCCAGAACCTGTCACAAGCAAGTCCTGGCTGTCTTCCCCTCATTGTTTTCAGCACAGCTTGTCCTAACTTTAAAGTGAGTCCTCAGGATATGTAATGTTCCCCCCCTTTTTTTTTTTAATTCTGTAGTAATTTTGGTAGTGAAAATGTCTTCTCTAAGAGCCAGTGGCCACACTAACAGCTGGAGTGGTTATCCCAGCCTCAGTCCTCAGTTCTCTATAACTGTCTGATAAAACTTCAAGTTCATTTGAATAATAATAGCCTACATTTTTCCAAACAGCTATCTAAGTAGGTACATGACCTTCATTGTCCAAGGACCCCAAAGCATACAAAATGTACTAATTAACTAAATCCCACAATTGCTAAGTACAATAAGCACGAGACTGACATTAGATTACTATTTCTAATTATATCTGGGATGCCTAAGGTATATTAAGGAACGCTCAAAATCTATTACAAGTATAAAGATTAATCTCACTTTCCCAAAGGCAAAGCTGTGAAAAAAACTCTGGACTCCTGCCTCCTGCTTCCTGGCTCAAGCCATGCACATGATTCCTTTGTTTAACTGTTTGCCCATTAAATCCCCGATTCAGCAATGTCCTTTACCACAAATTTAATTTGAAGCCTAAAAAAACTCTGTGTTGCATCTAATACCTTGAGAGAGGCAAACACTTTGTAGAAGACCTGGTTGAATAAAGCAGCTAAGGGTATATTTCAGGTCTTTAGTTAACAAATTCACTGATGAAGGCATTTTCCTAAATCATTCTGCAAACTGGTCTACTAATCACCCTGCAGTCCTTCTAATAGTTTTAATTCTTTAAAATATCTTGCTAATATATTCTATTTCAAGTACAATGCTTATGTGTTGATTGTTAGCTCATGTAAAACTCTACCTCCACTAAATAGATCACGATGTAGAACCATGTGTCCACCAAATGCATACATTAGCACTCTTCTATAGTAAAACCAGAAACAGCAACTTTATTCCCTCAGTAGATATTTAATGAAGGGCATTTAATGTGCAACACATTCTCTGAGATTGTGTTTTTATTCTTGTGCCATAGCTTTAGAAATGCTTTGCTCAGAAGCGTTCAGCTTTGAAGGACCCACAATGCTGCTCTGTCAGGCCTTGCCCATCAGATGAAATACTGATTGGAAACTGCCAGTGCCTGGGGGGGAAAGGCAGATGCAAGTCTGCAGCCTGGGTCACATGATAACTATTTCATTCATTTGCAGAAGGAGTTTGCTCATTAGAGGCCCAACATGATTTGTGAAATCACAGCTCCGTGTGGTTCATTCATGAATGCTGCTTTTCCCCATTCAAAGTGCAGGGAACTGAACTGAGATTACTTGAGGCAATGCTTGACAAACCCATACTGGATACCAGCTTAGACAAAGCCACTGGATCTCAGATCACTGAACCTGGTCTCCAGCAGTGTGCAATGCCATATCGCAAGAAACACTTTCATGACAAGCAGAAAACGGCTGGGTCCCCACGAATTTGTACCACTTGATTTGCTGACAGCTTGGAGAATAAAGAGACCTGAGGGGTGCTTTTCTACAAAGTTTTGATGTTACTTAGGAACAGGCAGTGGGATCCCTTTTCATCTGACAAACTCGAATAGAATTGATGAGGGGTTTAGAAAGTTATTGGTGAGAAATAACAAACCAAGCCAGCAGGATGTGACCTCTCTATGCACATGCAATTACACGTGTGTGTGTACACATTGTACAATACACACAACTATACATTTGATCCCTCAGTTTCCTACCAGAACTGTATGTTGAGAGAATGGCTGAGTGTATGTGAAAGATAACACAGCTGGATTTTCTAGTCTTGACTGTATAGCAAGAATATTCATTCTATGCCTTGTGATAAACTTACTAGACTTACTTGTAATATCTTGTAAAAATCCCCACTTGAGGATCTGCCTGCCGGGCTTCTAGAGTTCAGTAAAATTATTTCCCAGACTTCTCTCCCACGGATGTCCCTCCTCTGTGGGAGTTGGGTTCTGTGGCACAAAGGTAAGAGGGGAGGATGGTCGGGGGTCTGAAACTGCAGCCACCCATGGAGGTCTCTCCCTGTCAGTGCAGAGAACAGACCCACTCTGTATGCAGCCGGTCTGACCTACGCTGGAATTTCCCCAGGCTGAAAGGAAGGTTGCTCCCGAAGCCCCGCTGTGGACCACCAGCCCGGAGCAGGGACAGCACTCATCATTAGGCTGAAATAAAGATCACTGCCTGTGACAGAGCTGGCACCACAGAGCAAAGGCCCCGGCAAAAGAAGATTTGGCTCCCACAATCTCCCAAAAGTTTGCTTCTTATGTTCAACCACATGGGCAATTAAAACAGCGCCAGTGGCCTTTAGCCCTTCGTGAAAGCGGAACAAAGCTGCAAAATGGTCTTTACACTTAACAGCAGCCATCCCTTCCTGCCTAGGGAGGAGGGCTGTTAGCCACCCCTTTCCTTGCTGAGGTTCCTTTCCCCTTTCACGGCTCCTGGGGGCAATGTGTGCCCCAGAGGATGGGCGGGCTGGGCTCGGCAGCTCCGCGGGCAGAGCCGGGCAGCGGCCGCCGCACCGTGCGCTCCTGGGGCTGCCGCCCAGCTGGGCACGGGGGAGATCAATCCATTAACTTCTCCCAGCCACGGGCCTAATTAGCTGCATATGTACAGTCAGCATGCTCGCAGGCCTCTCACAGGGAATAGCGGGCTGACAGACACAAATTTGTTGCTCTGAATCGGCTGCCAGATTGGGAAAGCTGAACTTTCTGAAAATGAATTAAAACAACAAAACCCAACCAAATTTGCCAGCTGGCAACGTTCCTTGTGAACAGATGGCTGCGAACACCTTTTGTGAGGAAAGCCCCTTTTGATAGGAGGACAGTATAGGTTCACAGTTAAAATGAAGTTATATCTGAAGTGAGGAGTAGAGATGTTTCTCTCCTTTTCTGGGGTTTCATGATGATATATACATTATGAAAGACAAAGAAGAGAAGAACTCAGTGCTTTAATTCCTGATACCATGCAAAATGTGGAGTGGGGCTTAATTTTTGGATCCAGATATTTTATATAGCCTAATTGAATTTGCATACCGAAAAGATGCTCCCGATAACCATTAACCCTGAGAATGGTAGGTGTAGAGGGCTGCAAGTCAAAGTAATTCCCTCATTTGCATTAGAAATTATTGATTTTGTAGCTTATGGTGATGTTTTTTCTTTGCAGCATGATTTTCATCTGAAACCATAATGTATTATTGAACTACTAAAAGAAGCCTGAATTGTTAATAAAGGAACTTGTATAGATACACTCGTGGGCTTGCCAGTGTATCAAAATTAGTGTTCTTATTTTATGTGGTTTTATTACATACTTTTATTCAATATGGATAAAATCATAGCTTTGCTTAGACTCCCTAAAAGTTTTAATCATGTGCCTTACAAAGTTCAGCCTTGCTGAATTACAGTATTAACATATTTTTCAGCTCATGTGGTTTTTGTTGGCTTTTTTTTTTTTTCTTCCCTGAATGCATGTTGAAAGAAAGAAGTTATCTTTATGGGCTCACTTATATTTGATTTTCCATAATTATGGGCTATTTTGTGATATTTTCCATGGTGATAGACTCTTCAATGATATGTGACCTTTTTTTCTTCTCTCTTTATATCAGTTGAATATTTTCCGTATTTCAGTTATGATTAGAAGAAAAAGCATTAATCTTTCCTATAAATCTTAACATAGTCATTATTAACTAAGTGTGAAAGCTGGAACCATAATTAAGAAAACAGGCTAGTAAAAAACCCCAAAACTATAAGCAAAAATATTTTTCAATGGTGACAAGACTCCAGAGTTTAGAGCTGAGGCAATTTTAACTGATTTTAATGATATGGTTTAATAAGTTCAGTAACAAAACCTGTATAGAAAAAATTTTGGTTTTTCTCATTAAACCAGGCAGTGAACAGGCACAGTTTTGAAAGAATTACATGAAACAGTGTAACTTTTTAAAAAGATAGGTGTTTTTCTTTATTTTTGAAAGGCAAATGTATTATTACATTTTCTTTCTTTTCACTGAAGAACCTCAAGTTAGAAATTAATATTTTTCCCCAAGGAAATTTACTTTCAGTTGAAAAACATTTTCTTTTAGAAATGTTTATTATTTCATGGCAGAAAATAATTAGTTAATCTCAAAATTTTCCCTTTGGAAAAATGAAATTCTGTGAGACCTATCTCAGCAAAATTTGGGACAAAATCTCTTATGCTACCCCAGAGAGAAAAGGTTTTATAATTGAGGTAAAGATTTAATAGTTCTCTGAAGAGAAGCCTGATACTTAAAAAGTGGTCAGTAATACTCTTAGCAGGATATTTGTGCTATTATGGTCATGTTTAGAGAACAAATCTAATTTATCCTCCAGTTGGAAGCAAATTTATCATCTGGTTGAGTCACTTCAACTGAGTTCTTTGCATCATCCAGTGTTAAAACAGCATCCAAGAAGTAATTTCAACTAGAAATGATCAAAACAAAACATTAGAAGATGAATTCTGGTTACTAAACTTCCTCTGGAATATAGACAGACCTTCTTGAAAAATAAAATTGTTTTCATTTTCCAGTTAATTTTATAGTGACTTAATAATCTTGGGTCATATCGAGGACAAAGAAATGTCCACGATAATGACATTTCCAAGGCTGTCTAAACTAAACTTTATAGAAGCTCTATTCCTGAGCAAAATTTCATATTAAATCTCTGAATTTACAGGCGTCCTTTCTGTATTTTGGATAGAAAAGAGCACTGGTTCTGCTTAGAACCTGCTGGACATACCAGAGTGAAAATACATATTCTATTAATAAGGATTGACAGCAACGTGGCACAATGAGAAGTAGATCCTTCAGAGGGTATTCAACCATACCTTTCACAGTGCAGATGAGATAAAGGTTGTTGAGAGCTCATCTCCTGCCCCAGGGCTAAGAACACTCTGAAAGCAAACCATGCCGAGACACTCAGGTTAACGTGCACAGCTGGCAACAGCGAGATGCAGGACCTGTCCTTATTCAAAGGGGAACTTCATTCTGGCCACCCACCTGCTTGTCCCAGCTAGCTGATTGTCGAGGCAGCTACCTGAAATCCATTACTGAGATGAAAGGGAGCAGCTCTGGCAGTGAGAAATGGTGGATGAAATCTCTTTCATTCACACTTGTTTGAAATACCATATGACTTGAGGGAACTTTTGTCCGATTGATATATTCCAAGAAAAGAAATCAGTTTCAGCCTGTGCAATGCCTTTCCTCTTCAAACATCTAAATATTTTACGGAAAGGAGAATGGAGAATCAATCTTTTATTATTACTGAGGGAAGAGTGGTGATTTAGGAACAGAATGGTGTTCTACTGAGAGTCAGACAGCAGTGGAGATCGCAGACCAACCCAGGAGTCCTGCCTCCTAGTTCATTGCTTCAGTAGAGTTGTATAAAATCCTGTATCCTTACCTGCACTGAGTGAATGGTCAAGAGACTTCCAAAAGGTTTAAAGAATTAAAACATATTCTTTGCAGATCACTTATTGGTTGATTTCTCCTCTGGAGAGATTTTGGTTATATGTGGCTGAGAAAAATTAAGTCTTAGAACACAGCACTTTGTTGTTTTGGGTTCTAAAAACAACCAAATGGGTTGGTTTTGGTTCTATTTCTAATGTTTTGTTTGACAAAATAAACCTAATTTTCATGTACTTTTATCTGACAGGATGCCTCCTTTGGTACCCACTTACAATCTGTACTAAAATATAAAAGGGCTTAACCAGCTTTTCATTTTTCCACAGATAAGGCCCATGATGAGGCAAGAGGAAGTGCTTGATGTTTCTCAGTCTATTTCTCAGTCATTAATGAAATCCCCAATGCCCTGACATCTTCAATTAGTACACTCATCTGTTACCTCTGCTTTGCTCAGGAAGGCTGATGTATTATAAAAAGAAAACCAAGGCAAACTAGTTGCTGATTAAATAATATTGTGCTTACACAGAAGGGAGAGTGCAGGGGGGAGCAAAAGGGAAACAAACAATCAGGGATGTTAGAATTACTGATTTAGTTAACCATCAGTGCACAGCTTCAGGCAGCTTCCCAAGCCCTGGCTGTGGGGAAATGCTCTGACCAGTCATCCCGGAGGTCCTCAGACAGCTGTAAGCCACAGTTAGGTATATTGTGGGAGGAGGTACCAAAGATGAAGGCACTTGTAAAATTTTCTAGAGGATGCTTTTCTTGACCAGTGAACTCATGTTTGTCTCCCAATGAAAATTTGTCAGTCTAAACTCACCTTGAAGTCTGAGGTTCTGTAATGTGAGTAGATGTTTACAATAATTTCTCAGCTCCCAGATTTATTTTTCTTTGCTGTCGCCTTACAGGTGGTGGCTTCAGACTGTGACAGAAGATTAAATAAAAAATAATAAAAAAAAAGAGAAACAAGAATTAGAAAACCTATTAACTAAGATTTATATGGTGTTAACAAGCATGAATACATTTGACAGATTCAATATAAAGGCATCCTTTTTTGGCTTACGTTCATGAATCAAACCCTTAGCTTCTGGCTCTGAAATTCTGCCTAGTAGTGAATTTCACAGTTCGACTTGGAATAGATTCTTCGTGTTTTTTTGAAAGGGTCTTTAAACCACAGTCATATCTAAACTGAGAAAGCAAAGCTTTCCTTGCAATGAATAATTGCCTAAGTGATACTAAAACAAATACATGCTTACTTGCAATTCCCAGCCTAATACAGTATTGTTGGGAGAGCTGCCAATAATGCAAATTATGTAAATTAGAGTGAGTAGAACCGTGTGTTATGAACCAGGTTTGGAACAAAGCTAGTGAGTTCATTTCACTCAATTTTGGTGATAAATACTTCAGATCATTATTAAGCGTCTTTGGCAACCATCATCAAATCAATAGTGTAATCATGGGTAGATGCTGAAGAATACAGCTGAGCCATGTTTAATTTAACTATATGTATAGGAGGCAGAACTTCTCACTGCTTGTTTGGGAACAACAGGTTGGTAGGTTTACTCACTTTTTTATGAACCACTTTACTGCTATCACAATGAAATTTATCTTCGTAGTACTTCTGCACAGCTACCTACATCTGACGTGTAAAATAGGGGCTACCTATCAAGGTTCCCTCTTCTGTGGATGGAATTAGGTTCTTCTCACTGAGATATTTATTTTAGGATAGGACTGTTCAGCCTACAGAGACTCTTCACCTTACCATTGCTTTACAATAAATGGCTGCCTTAATGATGTAAGACATGTCTTGTGGTAAGACCATGCTGTCAAACTCTTTCTTCTGAATTACTTGCCTTAATTATCTGTTGATTTCAAAATGTAGCTTGTGTTCTGGGTATGTCATTAGTTCTTACAGTTGTCTCTGTTCATGGCAGTATTTTGCCTTGCCATCTTGGAATTGGTTGAGCTAAAAATCTGGATGAAAAGGACAGAAATATGACAATTTACTGAATAATTCAGCTTGGAAGAGCTCTTTAGAAGTCTCCTGCTCAAAACGAGGCTCAAAGTTAGAAAAGCTCGCTTGGGGGGGTTATTTAGCTAAATTCCAAAAATCCACATGGAAGCATAATCCAGAGCCTCTTGGCACCCTGGTAGAGGGCTGCTGCCATGATGGGTTTTCTCAAAAAGTGAAATTCCTGTTGCTGCAGCTTGTGGCTCTTGCTCCTTTTCTGCACCGTAAAGCCTGATTGTTTTTTTGCTGAAAGCACTGATTGCCCACCTCCTGTTGAAAACAACAGGCAGCTCTTTCCTTAACCTCCCCTTGTGCAGGTTGACAGATTCATCTCTCTCCTCAGTTTGCATCAACATATCCATGTCTCATTTGCATGGGTGGCCCACAACCAGATGCTACTCCAGAGGCCAATTTAAATAAGTGCCAAGTAGCAGAAAAAAACTGATTCCTTGGATTTGTTGTATATGTCCACTTTTAACCCAGACCAATACTCAGCCTTCACTGCCTTGCTGAGAAATATTAATTTTGCTGCCCACAGGCATTGCTATGCCCTTTAATGCAGAATTGTTCCTTGTCCAGCCCAATAACCTGCTTACATTTTTGCATGGAGGTTTTATTTCCTGGTGCAGGACATTGTGTTTGAAATTTTTTAACTTCCTGAAATTCCCATTGGGCTACTTTTCTGTGACCCCTCTGAACAGCAGCCCTACCCTCCAGGCTTTCAGTAGCTCCCTCTCCTCTGCCTTATGAAACATCACCTGGGACTTGGCTGAGGGTGTGTTGTCTCCTGTCAAGCAGGTTGTAAATGGACATATGAAAAGTCATTGTCCCATGACACCTGAGGAAAAACACCACATCATTTAGACTTCAAACTATTGTACCATTTGAACAGCTCAGCCAGTTTTCCACCCACTTCGTAGCCCACCCATGCAGTCCCTCTCCCCAGCTCGGCTGCCAGGAAGCAAGCTCAGATGAGCCGTGGTCACCAGTCACCCCTTGTCTACAGAGTCAGTTACCTTGTGAAGGACAATTTCCTATCATCTGGATGTGGAAGACAGGGGGGTAAGGAATATTTTCCATCAGGAGGATTTGTACACAGAGAACAACTCTGGTTTCTGTTTCCCAGTTCATCAAAAGAAACCCACGGCCTGCTGCTGAGTATGTGACAAACTCCACATGTGAAGGGTTTAATAAGGCCATTATTTATATGATGGACAGCCCAGAGCAATTCACAGTAAGTGACAAAAGGTAGCTTAGGACTGTGAAATCTAAACTTCTTTGTGGATCTGACCCAAAGAGACTTCTAAAAGCCCTATCTTGGGTCTCTAGCCTATCATTAGAAACAACTCTGCTGCTGGAGGGGAGAGGAGCAAAATGAAAGTCCCTTTACCTTAGTGATCAGTAAAGATCGTGTGCTACTCCCAGGGCCCTAGGCACGTTTGAGTATCAGTCCTTTGTCAGTTTAAAATATCCCCCGCAGCTTCAGCTAAAGATCTGTCTACTTTTAGACTCTGCAATACTGCGCTCTGTTGGAGATTGTTGTATTCCTGTGGACTTCAAAATATTAGCCTTCTAGGGGGCAAAAAAAAAGCCAAAAGGAAAACATTATTGGTACATTCCAAATGTTTACCCCTGTTCACAAAGTTTTAACTATCCTTCAGAGAACAAACAAACAGAAAAGCCCTGCTTCTATTTGCAACTAATTTGCTATAAGGTGGATGCTTTGTTATCATTGCTTTCATGTGAATTAGTCAAGTTTTACACATATTGAAGTGATATCTGACCCAAGGAATCTATTAATAAAGCTGTTGAATAACTCTACCAAGAGCATATCACAGCCTAGTAAATGATCAGGGGATAACATGGCATAAACCAGCTCATAAGGCTAAGATATTATTTGAAGCTTTAAAACTGAGATTTCCCAGTGCAGTGACCTCCATCAGTCACTGGGAGAAGAGTTACTTCTTGTATGCAGGACAGATAGCTCTTTTCCCCCACTGTTTCTGGAAGGGATGGGGAGTTGCCAGGGAGATGTTTCCTCAGGAGGTTGTGGTTTATGTGCTCTGATCAGGAAAAAGTGTGCAGCCCATGCAAAGTCATCTGCCCTCTGGAGAAAATCAGTGAGCCAGGTAACCTCAGTCAGACTGAAAGGCTCCAAGGCAAGGGAGTACGTGAATTTTTGAGAAAGGGGGTTGTCTCTTTGTTTCCCCTGCTTCTTTTTGTTCGTTTGTTTTTAGGGGAGAGAGAGTTTGTGTCTAATGTAACAGCATTACAAACCCTTTTGTAACATTTCTGCCTTCCCCAGCAATCTCTAGTCCCGACTCCTTGTTTTAATTTGCCTCTTCCAAAGGCCTGTCCTGGCCTATCATTTTGTATTTCTCTCTTGATACTGCACCTGTCAGGTGGATAGGGACCTATCCATGTGTCTGAGATGACTCCTGCTCTTCTTTGAAGAGGCTGCAAGGACTGCTGAGCTAGTAGGGCACTTTTCTTTCTTCAATCTCGCTGCAAAGGCCTTCTCTAGTTCTTTCACCTGCTGAATACACCCTTTGAAAGCTCTGCCTCAGACACTTTACAACAGACTGGGGCAGGAAAAAAGGTTTTTCAGATGATCTCCCCAGTGGAGCTGGCACTAGGGGATTTTGTAACAACACTTTGAACTGTGGTTTCTGTTATCCAAGAGGCTCCAAAGGACTTCTAAATTCATTAAGTCCTGATCCACTAGCATTATTATGACTTCTAGGAGATAAGAACACCAAGCCTTCAAGTAAGCCCTGCAGGTAAATGACAGACCAGGACTGAGAATGGAGGTGTGTCACCCCCCAAGCTTCTGCGGTAACAAGAACAGAACATGGCTTTATCAAAGCCTGTTGATGTGACACTCTGCATTTTACATAGCTTTCACATAGTACTACATGATTTATCTTAGTGCAAATGTTCATGGTAAAGGTACATAACTTGCCATGATCAAAGGAAATTTATGGTATTCCTAAGGCAAAATATTAATAAAATATAATATTAAATTATATTAACAGTCTCAATTTATATTGTACATACTAATGAGGCTTTAGAATGTAAGGTAATTGCATAAATGATCTCCTTGTCCATCTCTCTATTTTGACTTTTTAGTTGCAAAGTCTAAAGAAAGAAAACTAAGTAGAGGGAAAACAACTTGCATCTCAATGCCAGAGATGTAGCCTCTACCACACTCCTGACAGAGATCACTCAATCATGGTAATCCATGTATGCTCAGACAGATGTTGATGCTTGACAAAATTGACAGTAACCACAGAAGGTCTCTTTGTTAAGATATACAACACTGCAAGGGCAGGAAACGGAATATTCTAGGAAGCTCATGATGAAAGGAAAATATAAATGTCCTGCACAGTCTTGCTTTGTGAGCACAAATCAACAGGCTGGAGGCTGCTTGCTATTCCAAAGTCTGTCATGGATTTATAGTCTGACCTTGGGAATAGCTCTTTTTGTTTCCTTTACTACCTTTTGCATTTCCGGAAGAGGAGTGAATCAGAGTCAGATGAAATTATAATATGATTGAAAGCCAGAAAATGGCCTTTTCCCTGTCATGCCACCCAGAGCATAGGCTGTCCTGGTTATTGGGAAAGAGGCAGAAATAGTGCAGACCTTCTCCCTCATTGTAAGTTTATGTTACCTACTTTGAAATAGCAACCTCCTCAGCTCCCAACCACAAGCCACTGCTGCAACAATAAATAATCAAAATGATGTATTTTCTGGGATTAATGAAGTCTTGCACAAATAGAAATGGCTGCTCACACTTCCAGGGAAATAGACTCATGAACAGGCAGCAAGGCCATTGCTCAGGTAGAGCTGTGAGGTTCCAGGAGGAAGCAGGAGAGTCTGGCTGGTGCTGCCCAGCCCTCCCCACAGTGTGAACTACAGCTCCCAGCCACGCAGCCCGGGCTCAGCTGTAGGGGCAGGGGCTGCTCCCTGTGCAATACCACATTCTGTGCGTGTTCCCTCGCTCCCCACAAATCACTCTGGGTGAGCCAAGAGCCATTTCAGCCTTTCAAAGCAGCTTGCTCTTATTCCCCAAGAAAGTGTTTATAGCTAGGATTTAATAACTCTGTAGTGCTCTATATTTTGGAAAAAAAAAATCACGTTCTGCCCAACACAAGCTATGTAAACAAGAACAGTGATTATACATTCAAGTGATGAAATGAATGTAATGTTTATACAGTAGGATAATAGAATATTTCTGATTCAATTGGTGGTTATTTGTCATAACCAGTGGAATTTTTATTTTAGTGCAATAGGCTCTGACATTTTCACCCTGGAGTAATTGTATTCACAAATTTGGTATCGCTCCAGTCTATGTCCTAGATATTCTAGCCCAAGATATTCATGCTGTGCAGCAATTAATTTTGTGATGCTTCTATATGTGC
The DNA here is from genome assembly GCA_013397315.1 of Donacobius atricapilla. Lineage (NCBI taxonomy): Eukaryota > Metazoa > Chordata > Aves > Passeriformes > Mimidae > Donacobius > Donacobius atricapilla. The sequence continues at coordinate 540,631 of WBMY01002130.1, read as the reverse complement.
TGTGTTTTTTTCAGAATTTCACTCTTTATATTCCCCTCACAGTTTTTCAGCACAGCTGAAACTGAACTCTATTGGTATTAACAATACTGCAAGGCAATCTTTCTCAGCTAAAGTTAGATATCTGGTTTTCTTCTTTCTTAAATCACTCTGATGATGGCAACTACAAGTAATAAAAATGGACGTGCAGTAACAATACATTTACTCCTTTACTGTCATATCATGTTTCCTTTTTCATCTCTCTCTTAATTTCTTCCATCTCTCTTGTTTTTGAAATATTCTCTTTTCCTCTATTCAGTCCTTATCCGAGAGAAATGAAACACCTCATTCTACCCTGCCTTTTTTCCTCCCACACTTTGCCTTTACTCTCTCACTGTAAGACACAAAACATCAGGCCCAGTAGGAGCATTAAATGGGAGACAGACAGGACTGCCTAGAGCCTTTGATTAGAACCTTCCACATCTGAGTAGAATATGGATTAATGAAAGACTGTGCATTGTGGTTGTTTGCTTTTTTTTTTTTTCTTTTCAGACAACAAAGGAGAAATCAAAGTGCTCATTATGGGTATTGGGCAAATCCAGTAAAACAGCTAACAGACACATCACACAACCAAGGCAACTACTTGCTCTCTTTGCTGTCCTACGTGCTTGGAAGGAGCTGAAAAATCTGTACAAACAGCCAAGAAATCACCAGAATGGCTATACCTGTTTTGTCTAACCAAGGAGAGGATGGAGCCTCCTAGAACTTGCAAGTTTGAGGTCATAGGAGAGACAAAGCAAAGGTACATTAATGATGCAGAATATGCACTCAATGAAGAATAACTTTCTGCTGATTCTTTGGTATTGTCTCAGGTATTTATAACTACATGGGACAAAGCAATAAACTTCCACCACATTTTCCAGGTAACCAATGTGAGAGATCAAAAACACTTCCCACCAAAGAGGTTTTATTACTACCTTGTCACTATTGCTGCAGGTCAGAGACCTTATATGACCTAAGGTAACCCTCCTTGTGCTCAGAACATTTCCTATTGTGTTTTAATCCCTTTATAAGTCTCTTTGTGACCTCTATAATGGATTTTTTTTATTTTTAGCACTTCCTCTTCAAACTAACAGGAGGATTGCAAAGGTGTACTATCTGTAATATCTGTAAGAAAGCAATAAGTCCAGGACCCAGAACAAATGGCTTTGTTTCTTATCTTTTCATTGTTACTTTCCTTTTTCATATAGAAAAAGGTTGTTGTACAGAATTGATGATGAAGATACATCAATGTGTCTGGCTTAGTGCATGCACAAAATTCAGGGCTATTATGTATACAACTCCCAGCTTTTGGGGTAGGAATATATAGACTATAAATGAAGAATAAAAAATTAAAAATCTAGGGGCCAATGAATGTACATGAGTACTGTGGATTTAGTTTGATGTTTCTGGAGGACATCTGCCTTACAGTCTGTTAATGAGTGAGGAGTTACTCCTGCCAGTGAGGAAAATATTCATGCTGCTTTCCACAGATGGGAAAAGTGACTGTTAATGTGGACATTCATAAAGGCTACTCTCACAAGGATAATACTAATGTTTTATTGTTCAAAGCATAACCCAGCAAGGGTTTTCAGGGTGACTCTTTAGAAAAGTTATTATCTTCCTTTTGACAAAGTAAAGAGCATAGAATGTAGATTTTGTGAGCAACCTAGGACAAGATTTCTTTTCCTGGCTCAGTTCCTAGATTTCCAGGATGACAATTGACAGGATGTATCAAGAAGTTAACTTTAATTAAAGAAAGCAAACAGGAAGAAAGTGTTATCAGGCGTGGGTGAACAATATGGTGCTCTCCCCCAAATAATTTTGAGAAAACTTAAAAAAGTATTTTTGCTAATGTTTCCAAGGAGAACGTGGAAATTCAAAACTTTAACCTAGTTTTTTAAGTTACAGTACACCTAGAATGATTTTAGGCTACAAAAAAGACCACAACAAAGTTAAAATCTTCGTTTAAATGTAAATTTTTGCATGGCCTCTCATGATTATTAATTTTAAAGTACTAAAATGGATTTTGTGTTTCAAAAAAGAACACAAAAGCTTTCTAATGGAAGGACTATCACAGCTTTTTTTTCCTTCATGTCTGTGTTAGGACTTGAAGACAAAGCAAGGGCAGACGAGGTCCCTAAGGTTAAGATGACTCTACTGTGTGGCTAAATCTGTTTATTCATCTGTATGACTCAGAGGACTTATGTCAATTCATCCTAAATATCAGAAGACTGTTAAAAATGAGTGTTAGTCATATAATGTGCCAGCGTGTGTATCACTTGTTCCTCTACTGGCTGATTTGCTGCAAGATAATAGCCTATTATTGCTACCAGCTGCTAATTAGCTGCTAATTAATAGGTTGATAGATTCTGAAGCCCGGAGGGACAATTAGCTCTAACAGTATGACCACAGAAGTTTTAACACATCTCACCCATACTACCAGAATTTGTGAGAGGCTGTTAAAGCCATTCCTTGGCAGCAGCAACCACTCCACTGATGTTATCTAGAAACTGAAAATCTCCCGGTGCTTTTACAGTTATTCCAGTACTTTACCACCATCAATGATAAATATTTAGACCTCGATTCTCACGGAATGTGTTTGCAGCTATTAGTTATTCTCCGCCAGGATAGAGAGCTGTTTATTATCTGGTACTTTCTTCTGACAAAATTGTTCACTTATTGTAAACAAGGTGCCTTTCCATCATATCATTCACAAACTTAAGAGGTTGTTCCCATTGACCGTCTATCCACAAAATTTCTCATTTATCTCTGGAACTATTTCTTATACTCTCTTCACAATTCTATTAATTTTTTTAAAAAGCAGTGAGACCAAAACATCATGAGGTTTTACTAGGTAGAGGATTGAAAACAAGCTTTATGCATCTATCACACAGAAATGTCATCTAGATATTGTCTTGAATTTGTTAGAGGTGACGAGGTAGTTCGCCACACTATTAGATGCTTCACCCACCCCATCATTCAATCTATTAAGCAATATTTTCATTTAGAAGGGATTCTTTTTGAAACACAAAGGAAAGTGATATATCCTGCACTGAAAATGGTTTTAGTTTTTCTTGAGAACATGCATATAATAATTCCTCTGTCGTATTCCAAGCAATGGGAATGTGTCTTCAGTTTCAGTGTCTGATTACGACGTGATGGAAGTGGACGAACAATTTCCCTGGAAGCAGACTGGCAGAGGCACAGCACAGTAACCCTGGATCCCCCATTCTTGCTCAAAGGCACTCGCTTTGGCACTCTGATTCCTTAAGCCTTTATTGTATCTTCCAGCAAAGGTCACATTTTCATTTTCTGTGCCACTAACTCTGCAGAGATCCGATGTGATTTCCTTTTCTTACTTCACGTTCTCTTTACTTCTCACTCCACCCCCTCCCAGCACTGGTTTATTTATTTATGTGTAATTTATGGTATATTTTTAGGTTCATGTGTAGCAAGTTATACATTATAACATACTTGATTGCATGCAGGCTTTTGTTATTATAAAAAATGAAGCAGTAAAGTAAATTGGTTCACAGCTTCTTTTCTACCACTATTATCATTCTCAATGTCCTAATATCACATGGAGAAGGGTGACACCAAAGGTACTTTATTTTGTGTGCATTGTTATTATGAGACAGACATCACAAAATCACTGCTTGGATGAACTAAAACACAATTCTGGGAATGCAGTGCCAGATTGCACAACCAGGTACAAAAAAAAAAGGACATTCAGCAACACACAACTGACAGGATGACTACAGGCTCTTCAAGTTTTGGTGCACTGTTCTCCTAAGCCACCTGGATACTGTATGTTCTACAGAATCCATAGATATTCCCAGCTTTGTTCATTAAGAAACCTTTCATCACAAAGTAAATTTGCCAGCAAGTCTAAACCACTGAATGTTTTATTGTAGTTTTTTCATAGCTTCTCGGCTCCCCATTTAGATTTTCTTCAACCATGGAAGAATATACTCCTTTTCTTCAGAAAATATAATGAAATGCTATCAGTAGTTTAATAAATCCCATAAGATCCTCCTTTAAGAAGAAATATATATTCTGTAATACACACACATGCACAGGGTCAGCTCATTAATATGCTTTTGTGCAAACTGGTTTGGTTTCTTCAGCCTGGCTTTACTGTATAAATATACTTATAAGTCACCTGTTTTCTGGACCAATCATGTGAGCTGAAGTTCATATAATTAAAAGATATATGTTAATTCTGGGAGTACAAAGTCTTTAAAACAGACATGTGCTGAGTAGAGGGTTGTACAGTAACTACCATGGTGTGGTCACCTCATCTGACAGAGTTTGAATGCTGCCAGAGCTGTGGGTTCAGATCACTGGAGCTCAGCAGCTGCTTTCCCCACATGGGCTGGCCTCAGCTATCTGTTTCCACTCTTTGGAACAAAAACAATTACTATGGTGCTGCAGACATTACTGGGGATAGCAAAACATAAAACATTAACTTCATCATGTGTAATCATTACTGGTATAAACAGCCAAGAACATTTCCCAGTCCACTGGCTATTTTATTAAGCCATAAGATGTATCTTTTGTTCCAGTTTTTGACAGCAAATCCCCCTGTCCCTTTTTCATGATTCCATGAAGCACAGTGGTGCAGTGATTTACTGGCTTCAGGCCAGGAGTTAATAGAAAAGCCAGAAATTCTGTTTAAATCTTTTGTACCCAGCTAAACTCCTAATATAGCAAAAAAGTACTACTTGCTGGTCCATGGGGACCTAAGAACAATCCTGAGGATGTGTGGTACATAATTTAAAGAAAATCCTAAGTGATGGGCATTGGCCTGTACACCTGGACTCTCTGATCAAGACCCACATCAATTTGATCTGATCCACATCTGATCAAGACCTACAGGAAAGGGCATGGGTCAATTAGGGAAAATTTTGTCTATTATTTCCTGACGTTCCCTCTTTGAGCTATTTCTTTAACTGTTCCTCTAAAATGTTGTTCCTGAATATTGTGTTCAACTTTTTTTTCCATGACAAAACATCCATTTTTGGAGCACAATAACCCAATGGTTCCCAACAGAAACTCCCACTATGTATGTGTATATGCATATAAATATAAACACATATATACACATATATTAACAATTTATTCTCTCCTATGACTAGGAAATAACAAATTCGGACACAGGGGAAAGATGTTAAATTGTTTTTATTACATTTATTTTAAATATAGAGTATGCCAGTTCAGCTCTCAGAGGCATTAACTGAAAGAACCCAAAAGCAACATAAACAAATTCAAGCACAAATAAAAACAAATTCAGCACTCACAAACAACTCCATAGTAACATGGCTTCTATTTCCTATTAAGGGTTTTGCCCAGAAAACCTAACATTTAAAGATCAACTTTTAGACTCCTAATATTTATATTTCCCTGTTCCTGGGTATAATATCCCAGGAATTTGTGGGGGGCTGGTCAGTCAGAATGAGAGTTTTGTCATTATTTGTTGTTATAAACTACATAGAAAAGAAATACCAAAGGAAAATATTATAACTGTTGAAGAGAATGCAAAAAATAAAAGAAAATGTATTACAGCTGCAAGGTTCAATAACAATAATTAAGGACCTTAATGCTGATTATATTACAGAGTTGTAATTGGTTTTTTGTACTGAATGCTTATGGCATGTAGTTTGTCTCTGTAGTACCTATCCCCTCTGTGGGAAAACACCAAATCTATTAAAGTAATACCAAAAAAGAGGTAGAAAAACTTATTATAAGCAACTTTCTCAGATGACCTAAAAAAAAGGCTCATTATTTCCTTACAAAGTCAATAACAACTTCGCACACTCTACCAGGAAGGTCCCAAAATTATTATGACTGATATCAGAAGATCAGGTCCTTTAAATCTCTGAAAAAATCTGTTTTTTTCTGTAGGTCTTGCTGGCCTGGCTTTGAAAGAAAATCGTTGCCAGGCTTCTCAAAAAGGCAGCCTTCTACTGTAGCCTGCAATACTCTTATGTTTGCTCCAAAAGGCATCTCCTGGCACTTGCTCCACTGGTGGTCTCCAGATTGTGATTTTCTGGAGTAGATTAGTCAGCAAATTGTCTGCTGATTCATTTATAACAGTATACAAAAGAGATGGATCAAACCTTGACAGAGAAAACAGAGACATATGCATTAGTGGGAATGGGGACAAAATGCACTATGTGTTTTTCAATAGTAAATTAAAATTGGACAAACCTGATGCTTTTCTGTTATTTTTAATTAGAGAATGGGTTTGGGGTTTTGTTTATTTGTGTTTTTTTAGATAGAAATGGGAGAGAGACTAAGAGAAAAAAAGCCTTAAATGATTGTTCTCTTTTGTGTTGCCCTTGACAACCTGGGCACAAAGTCCTGCCACACCTGATGTCAGCAGCATTTGGTTATGATGCAGACACGGTGAGAAATGAAAAGCTGGCGCAGAAATAAGTTCATTTTCTGCCTAGGACTGAAGATGGGCAGATTTTCCATGCCTGTTCTCCTGGCTTGGGATAGGAAGATTTGTAGCAAGTTACAAGGAACAGAAAGGAAAGGAAGAGATGGAAAATGTTTGTATGGACATTAATTACATGACATACTGGAGATTTTACTGTGAAAAGTCCAGTGGACACATATTGCAGAGATGCTGTCTCACCTATTTAAAAAGGAATGGCTGAAAACAGATTCAAATCAACCACTGAATAATCCAGTGGTTATGTTAGGAGACTGGGATATGAGAAAGCCAAGTTCAGTTACTGTCTTAGCATCCAGTTACTTATATGATCTTAGACAAATGAAAACATTGCTGTGTTAAGTTCCTTGTCGATTAAATGGTGCTAGAAGTACTTCCTGATTTAGTAGTAGATGTGGGAAAAAATACCTTAAAGTTTACGATATGTTCATCTCCTATTCTTTGTGAGCATCACTCTTCTGGAAACTGTCAATGGATTTAATAGAAACAGATGATTTCCAGTGAAAAATTAAGTTGTTAATAAATTTATATAAACATTTAACAGGCTGTGTATAGTTTGATTCTAACTGCTATATCTGGGAAACTCAGTTTATTACATTATTTGGTTTCTAAGTTTTTTGCTACCTGCAACTTCAGGCCCTATATTGCTTAAACACCCTTCAGCTTCTAGTGCTCCAGGAAAAAATCTTTACTGCTGAGGAAGTATACCCTGTCCATGCAGGAGAGGAATCCTGTTAGACAAGTTAGGGCTGTTAGTGTTGAAGGACACAGCTGTTCAAAGTGCGCAGTTGCAAGCCTGAAACTGTGCCTTGCCCACTGCCATAGCTGGTGCCTCCCACACTCACCCTTAAACTCATTTTAACAGATGTGTGCTCACACAAAAGCTGGGGACCTGTCAGCTCAGCACTCTCCTGGATTTAGTTCTAAAAAAATATAACTACTGTTAAAAGGCCGCAAGAAATAAGTGGAATTGGGACAGAATTAGAAGAGGGCAAGTAGAGGAAAACATCTCCGAACCCTTTTTCATTTAAAATGTACTCTTTGGGGAAAATGTCACTTACTGCAGATAAAAATGCAATGCATTGCTGAGCAGGTGTAAGTAATTTTGTCTAATTACTACAAATGGGTTTTCCATGTATGTGAACCAGCTGGGATTACTGAATGGTGAAAACATGTACGAAGAAGGTAGATCTGGAGAAGGCAGAAAGAAATGCTTTTAATAGCTGATTACAGCGAGTACTCTAGGGTAACAGAGATGCTGAAAATTATCTGAGGCAGTTTTATAACAAGAAGTTATTTCAGCAAGATATTTGGAATAGCCTTTAGGAGGCACGTGAAAAAAAAGTCACATATGTAATGGTTTTGTAGATCTCTAAGCATGAGAAATCCACTAAAGCCAGGAGAGGCATGGCAAGTCCCATGATCACCAATGTTTCCAAGAAGTTGCCTGGCTGTTATTAGGATAGCCTACTTAGGCTACGTCAGAAATCAGCTTTCTTAAGTTAAATGACTAGTGACAAAATTTATAGGGGAAAAAAATAAGAAAAACTGTTTTGCAGTAATTTGTTTTGGTGGAACTCAACTAGAGACATGGCAAAGGACCTTAGGTATTCCTGCAGACTTCTATGATTTAGCAGTTTCTCTTTTTTTTTTTTTTTAGGAGAACTCTATAAAGAAGGCCATAAGAGAGGGAATCAGGTGTTTGCAGTCATGCTGATCATAGCAGCTAGAGCAAGTATTATTCATATGCTTCATCTTTTAGGTGGTCCATCAGAACGTGAAGGACCAAAACCATACAGTGACCAAGCAGGAGCCTGGTAACATTTATACAAAGTTAGGCAGCTCTGATCTTCTTCTACAGAGGATGGCAACCAAACACCCTTTGGCCATCACCCTGCTCTCTTTGTCTTTTCCTCCAGAGTTCCACATTTCACTGTCAACCCCTCAGTGCTGCTGAAGCACTGAGCAATCACCCTGATAAAAAGAGGTGAGCACCCACCTCACACACGAGCTGCTCGAGACTTTGCCGCTGTGTGTGGTTGAGTACCTTGCTCTGTCCAAGCTGAGATGCCCATCAGCTCCTCCTGTGCAGGGAGTGCCTAGCACAAGGCTCACCCTGTTTGCCTGACATTTGGACATGCAGAGAGTGTGATACATGATTCTAAAAGGTCAAGGACAAAAGCATCTTGCTACAGGTGGGTAGACATTAACTCCTCTGTGTGATGCAATGCTGTCAGCAGCACTAAAGCTACGTGCTGAGGAGAGGGGTATCTGTGTTATAATCTATTTTATCTCAGCTAAGACAGGTGATGTATTGCTCTTTGAGCAGCAGCACAGTGGGACCCATCCTTCATGCACAACAACAACTGAGAATCATTTCAATGGTTTATGACACCTCATATAAAGCCAAAATTTGGTGGGGAAAACAGGAATTGGCCTGAAAAACAGATTGGTTTTATAAGAGGGGAGAGACAAATTATAAATATGACAGATGTGCTGAGCATGGTTATGCCAGAGTGTTTTAGAAAGCCACTGGACCCCAGCTAGAAGCTGAACTCACCCTTCACTTGAAGCACAATCTCTGATGACGTGTACATTTCCAGCTCCTCACACAGCAGCTGTAATCTGGGCTGGATTACAGCAGCTGTTCCCCTCCTTGTTGCTGTGCACAAACAGCCACATGCACACTGGCAGCTTCTTACACCCTCCTGCCAAACACTGGTGCTGGAATGCAGCATTACCACAGCACAAGGCTCCTGGAATTTGCTCTCCAGACACACACTGAGCCCTGTTCAGAAGGACCCCAAACACTCTGAAAACTTTATCATGGGTGTAATGAGATCTTGGAGCAGAGGATAGGTGTATGCACCAGCAGCAGCCTTCCAGTTATGCTAGATGTGCTCTTTTATTCCTTTTATTTAACACCAAGACCACCAGCAGTGTGACAGGTTGAAAAGAAGGCTTTGGAGTACCCTGAAAAGCAGCTTTCTCTGGAATGGATGACTTGACCTACGAGTGGATATGCAGAGTTGCAATGTCAGGTTCAGAGGACTTGAGGAAGGAAGGATCTCTCGGCCCACTAACACAGCGAGGGACACAACAGAGCAGTGGGTACTTCTTGAACTTGGACTGCCAGAAGGCAAGGGTTAGCCCTCCTGCAGTTTCTTCCTATGCAGCCATAACACCACAACACATGGATGTGTCTCAGGGAAGCAGCTACCGTCACTGAAATCTTTTTTTCCCCTCCCAAGCAGGGAATCTCTTAAACCATTAAACTGTGAAATGAACTGCATTGCTTCTGCTGCCCAAGGCACTTTCCTTGACCTTGGCTAGAAGGACAAATTGTCCAATGGATCTTTAAAGAAGTCATAGGGTGGGTCTAATGCTCGCCATCTATCGTAGCATGGCTCCTCCACGGGTTTCCTTGGCATCCAGGGAAGCACCAGACCCACTCCTCTTCCTGTGCCTGACTGTATTGGTCTGACTCCCACATCTTTGCCTCTCCCACCTCACGGGGTTGCCAAGCAACCTCCTGTGAGAGGAGTGAGCAAGAGCTGTCAAGTTTATTATTTTTTGTCTTAAAGTAGCAAAGTCTCTTATATAACTGAAAAGTTGTAAGAGAGAATTAATTTTTGGTTGTATTTCACAGTTGGGCCTCATCTCCTTGCCTCTCCCCATTCCCTCACTTGGTCCTGCATAGTTTCAGAGGGCCCAGGAAAGGCTTGCACCTGAACACATGGAATAAAATAAAGTTTGAAGCCCGTTCTGTTTTTCACGTTTGCAGCTGCTTTAGGAGTGAGTGGACCAGCAGGGTCTCCCACACTGTTGAATTTAGAATCTGAAACACTGCAGGAAATTGAAGCCACGGGAGGTCATATTATCTAAAGGCAGTGAAATTACATGTATTTAAAAACAAAACAAGAGGTAGATACAGCTACAATATATTTCTCATAGTGATTGGCATGTCTAATCTATGCCAACTGGAGTTCTTCTGATTGAACCTTAAAAGGTGACAGAAATAACTGTAGAGCAGGGGGGAGGTGGCAGTGACATGCATGAAGTAGTCTGTGCCCCACACACACTACACACACAGGTACACAAAGAGTCCATTCAGGATGATACTGAGGTGTATGTGCAGGTCCAATTTGGATAGTGAATCACAGCTGGGGGCAAGCAGCCACCATGTCCCCTTCATCCAAGCTCCTGCTCCAACTCCTGACAGACTCCTGGGCTTTGTCTGGCCAACGAGTGTTATGAAGATTTCATAGAAATTGTGTAAAGAGACATCATGGGTAAGATTAATAATGCATAGAATGCAACTGGGTCATGAATCAGGATTTGATAAAACTGTCTGAATAATGAACAAACATGTTCACTAGCATGTTCATGGACCAACATCTCAAATGTAATTTGCTCCTACATTACGTGAGCACAGTCTTTGCTTACTGGTTACATTCAAACAGCTGAGGGGTAGTAATGGAAATGCAGGCTTGTGATTCACAGGCTTCATGAATTTGGACCCAGTTTGAATTCTCTGTTCATTACTTGTCCTTTTTTGGCTTCTTTGGAAAAAAACAAAAGGAGGTCAGTCATGGAAAAGAAACAAAGGTTTTGGGGCTAAAACGACACCAGGGATAATTATGGGAAACAAATAAATACCAAGTGAGATCACTATTCAACCATAGGTAAATGAGGGAGTGGGAAGGAAGAGTTTTTGAAGTATTCACAAACCGGGGGGGGGGAAAGCTTGATTTTTTTAGTTTTTTTTTTCTCCTTTTAAATCAGATTTACTGGCTGTGCATCATAATGAGATGGTGGCAGGGGTTTTTTGAGGTAGAACATACACTTCTTGCAGCAAGGAACAGCCATTAACAAAGTTCTTTCTCACTAGCCCTCCATATCTTTTTCACTATCTGTGCAGGAATTTATACAATTTTTAAGCTAAACATGCAAGAAGTTCAGGTAATGATAGAGCAGGTGTACCCTGGGAAAATTAAATTATGGGAGCCAATGAACAATTATGGGGTAGCAGCTGGATGATTGAAATAATGTTTGCAGCACTAATAGTTACAGAAAATAATGTTTCTCTGCTCCATGTGGAGGTCCTTATGTCCAGAAAATAAACTTTCAGACTCAACTGTTTTTTGATTTGAAACTTCATAAATAAGACCAATCTTGTGTTTATGTGACCCTGGGTGCTGTCTTAGACTCTGGTAAGATATAGTCTTTACAGTACTTAAAGTCCATAATGTGAAAGTAGGGGACAAAGATGATGTTCATGGCAGAAGGTAGAATAATTTGCATTTCAGCTACACTTCCATGGTGCCATCGTGACCCTTAAACCAGAAGAATTTGCCACTGAAGTCTAAAAATGTCTGGTTCTGAACAGCTGTGTCTTCTCCTATCAAATATTAGTGTGTTATAATCTCTAATACATCACAAGAATTTATGCAAAAGGTGGAAGGAACAGTCTCTCTGCTGGGGATCTGAACTCTTCCAAATGTCAGAATTCAATAGAATAATGTTTCAGAAGTGACTGGCACCATCTCAGCCCTTCTTATGGCAGGGTGCATCCTTTTTTTCCATTTGTGGTTACCTGATCTCATTGTCTGTTACCAGTGTCTTTAGAGAAGGCATGAGCAAGCTCTGGGGCAAGCTTTTAAAAACAGCACAAGAAATCACTGTGAATGTCAGAAATACCAGTGAAAGTGAGAGGGAAACCCAGGGCACCATAGCACTTTTAGAGAGGCATCAAGATCATTAACAAATATGGATTAATTTTTTTTTTTTTTAAGAGGGGGATACTTATAGCAATTTAGGTATATTCATGCAGGATTACAATATAAAAATAGTATTTTTCTTAGGAGGTTCAGATGAAAAATAGTCTGTAATATTCAGGGCTACACAATTTAGAATGTTAATGAAAAAAAGTCTAAAACTGATGATTGAATCTTGTACATAAGTCACAGGAGAAATGAGCTCCCTCAGCTCTTCCTTTTTTGCAACCTCTGGAGTATCTTTCTGTCATCAAGAATGTGAGAACAGATTCTTCAAAGTGTAAATCTGGGTGTGCAGTGCCAGTTTATGAATTAAAATAGACTGAACGATAGAGGTGATTTAGCAAGCAGTTGATCAGGTTTGTTTTTCTGAGCTTATTCTCGACAAAAGAGACCAAAACCAGGATAAAAAGTGTAAAAGTAGCTAGAAATGCGGATGCTCTTCTAACAAGATATACTTGATTCTACAGATTTCTTCCCCAAAGTTCAAAAAGGAAATTTCAATATTTGGGGCATTTGAACTTCCTTCAGAATGTATGTTATATTAAAACCTCCTGTCAAAATAGAGCTTGACAACCTTGACTACTCGATTGCTTTCCATCACTTCTAAAAGTCTAAAAGATTACTTTTAAAAGTAAAAAGATGTCCAGCATCTGGTGACTGAATGAAATGTGTTGAATTTGGTTGTATGTTGGCAAAATCTTCTTCTGACTATTTGAAAGTGGAGAGTGGGTGTACAGCATGCTCATCTATTGATAACTCCAGCTGGAAAAGATTTATCCAGGCCGGTTATGTGTTCCGTTTCTCAATTCTCTGTAATACTTTATTAAATAAAACCTGCGGTGGAAAAAAGGAATCTTCCAAAATGTGATTTTCCCTCTAGAAATATCTGCCTTGAACAGAAAAGTGTCCTTTTAGAGATGAATCTTTGGCAGGGGTTTTATTATCTCAGAGGACATACTTTGTGGATCAGGACCTCACCCAACAAGACAGGATTTGTTATCACTTGGAGATGGAAGCACTGCAGGTAGCTGCCATACAAACTCATCACCAAGATTGCTACTTGGGAACAAAACATCTTTGGTTTTGCATATTGGCATCAAGTCTGAATCTAGGATGTGTTCAAAGATATGTCTGATCCCATGGGGCTCGGTTATAGGAGCATTTCCTGATGCAGACACAGGACACCCTTTGGATCACTCACTGTGCCCAAGACAACAGACCTCACCCAGGCAGGCTAAAGTCTGATAACTTGCTGTAATCAGCAAGAAGTCCAATAAAAACTAAGACAATTCTCAAGTTCATGGACAAGCCAACACTCCCATATCAACTAACAATGGATAAGAAGGCCTCAGCCCTAGTACAGATGACAGTGATCTCGCTGATCAGTCACGCTAGTCTGGAATAGCTTTTATGAAGTCGGACACCCAGTTGCACATTACAAAGTGTGAGAGATGTGAAAAGGCTCTCTGCAGAGTGAAAAAACAAATACTGCTGAGCCACAGACTGACTTTGAAGGTTAATTGGACTTTTAGTTTTAGCTGCTGTCACAATAGACCAGTCATGTCACACTGTAATCAAAACTAACACCTTCCAGCAGGCTTGTTAACTCTTCGAACATAGGAGGCAATTGTTTCAGTAATAATGGCAAAGGTAAGGAATTTGTGTGTTACAGACGTTTATAGCAGCAGCACCACCTGTCCTCCGGAATTATGAGCTGTTCTGTTTCTGAAGGAGTGACCTGATTTTTTTGTTTGTTTATTTGCTTGTAACACACATAGAAGTCTGGCTGGATCAAAGTAATTCACGGTAAAAGGTCAAAAATGAAGAGCTGCTCGGTTCAGAAGATGTCAGCAAGAAGACTTACAAATAAAAGCATAGCCTGCAAAAGACTGTGGCTGTATTTTTTCTTTTTTTAAATATATCGTATTCAAGTATATAAAAAGATAAGCCTAAAAAGTTCTCAGACAGAGCTGAGGATCTGAAGATAAAACTATTCCACAGAGATGTGTCTTCAAGGAAGACTGAAAACAAACTTCACCCACACCGCAACCCTGTTATACAAAAAGAGGCTCATGTTTTGGACCAAGGGGCACAACAGAAGGGAGGCTACATTCCTTCTAGCTCCTCCTCTGTGCAGCTCTGCCCAGGAGCACCTCGCAATGAACATCTCCTGACGCTCCCAAGGCTGTATGGTGCATTCAGCTTATCACTGATACCATGACAACAGCAGGTTTTTCAGCCCATCTACTTGCCTTCTCAGGTTCTTCTCCAATCACTTCTTACAATGATTGGAAGGTTTCCATGTTTCTTTTGGCATGACTTGTTCAGGAAAGACTGAAAAACTAAATGGCAAATATAAAACTGAGAAGTATAGATATAAAAGGAGATGCAAGGGAAGTTTTCATAAAATTTAGTTACTGATTAAAAATATTTTAACAGGTTATGACATATCAAAATATTGTATTCCGGTGACTCCTGTGAACTGTGTTATTGAAAGCACCATTATCTACATGTACCATAAAATGAGGACACAATCTTGCCTATGGTATATTCAGCCTGAACTGTCTTCTTTAGAGAAGGAAGCATGGCAGGAAAACTTGGCACAAAGACTGAGGAATCAAGCAAACAACAGTTTTCAGGAAGTTCAGTGCATGCCACTGAAAAAGATATGAATTTGTCTGAAGATGCTTCATTTTCATGACAAAAAAAAAAAAAAAAAAGATTTACTAGAAAAAGAGAAACCTTAATAAATATTGTTTTGCTCATGATTGCACGTTCAAAATGTTGTATTTACAGACATATATATCCCTCATCTATATGTGGGGGGCATATATATTTTGTGAAAATATAGCAAAAGCTGTTAAGGCAATTGGAATATAATTACTGTAATGAAGTGGTAAAATTGTGTAACATAGTCTGGTAAAAAAAAAAGAAAGAAATAAAAAATTTAAGAAAAACCATGAACAGAGGTGAAGAAACTCATAGAATAAAGATGCAATTCTTCTTCAAGACTGAAGAAGGAAGAAAGAAAAAGCCATGATGAAAAAAGGCAGTATGATCTGTATTTAATAAGACCATGTTGCTACATAGCCGTGACACAAGAATTTGTATTTTACCTTTAGGGCTGAGGACTCTTTTAGCCCCCCTCATAAATCTGTTGCTGAAATTAGAAAACAAAAAGCTCCAAAGTAGTTTTGCTCCTCGAGCCTGTGATTCAGGTGTTGTGAACATCCGTGCGTTCTCCCTTCCTTCAGGCTGTTTTCTTTGGCAGCTGCTCAGTTTTCCCACTCAGATTTGTGGGTTATAGTGAAGGCTGCTGATAAGTTGTTGTGTACATGGCTGGCTGGGGCATCTGTGGCTTGAACCTGTTGGCAATTTCCTGGTAGAGAGAAATTAATTCTCCAAAGGAGGGAAAAATCTGTGGTTTATAAATATATTCTTTACAACTCAACCTGCAAAAAACTAAACTAGAAAGACATTTTTCTACTTTCTTCTCTACAAACTCATTGCCCAGGTTTTTTTATTTTCTTCACTTTCAGTAGATGCTTGTCTCAGTACAGCTGCAGCTGACCCTTGGATGCATGGTGTCAGACTTTGCTTCACCAATAATATTCTTGATAGTTATAGATCATCTCTGATTCTTTTGCTGGACCAGAAACATCAAGTTTCTCCAAGTGTAGAATAGCAGGGACAGAGATCAAGAAGCAAACTATAAGCAATCCAATCCAGAGCCTTTTCCTCTGTTTCACCTGTGAGAATTGTGCTTTGAAGCAAAACCTCCCGTGAACCATACTCCACAAATCTGCTACTCTTTTCCTTGGGCAGAAAGCACAGTGTGCCATGCTGTGGACCCCATATTTCTCTGAGATGTAAGAAGAATTACTGGCCTGGGAAAGGCAAAGTGCTTCTCTCTGAGCCACAAGCTAGATGGCAGCCACCTCCAGTGTGTGCGAGTCTCAGACAGAATCATTGAATGACTTAGGAAATGACCTTTTATATCATTGAGTCCAACCATCAACCCAACACTGTCAAGTCCACCACCAAATCATGTCCCTTAATGCAGCAGAAACCTGTTCTACTGAGCATACCTGGGCTTAAATGATTGCTAACTGAGATCCAGGGCATCTCGAGAGGTGATTTCTCCACTTGGTACCTTCTCCATCATGCTCCCTATCCTTCTGCACCTGTCTTGGCTTGAAAGAGTTGGCAGGTTCCCTCACACCCTGCAAGGCAGTCCTGCCTGTCATGCTCAGTATTTAAACTGGGGAAAGATGACCAGGGTCTATTGGTCTGGGATGACAGGGCATCAGCCAGTGAATGTTAATCGCATTGCGCATTACTTGTTTTTCATATTCTATTTCTATTATTATTATTATCCTTATTACTGTTGTTCTTATCATACATCTTTGTTGACACCTACAAAATGGCTGAAAATTTCATAACTAGAAAATTCCCAAACTCATAATTCCCCTTTGCAACAGCAGACTCTGCAAAAAGACATTCTCCCTCCAACTGAGCCTTTAAGGAACAGAAAAAAGAGAAAGTGGGCAAGCATCACTATTAAATCAGCAATAAGTCTTCCCTGTAAAGCTCTGGAGGGCCTGATTAAAAGCAGATATGGGTAGTCCTAATGCGGGAAAAAATTGCAACTTCTGGAAGAATTAGAAGTTCCATGAAGGCCCCTTCACTCTGTAGCAGACCTTCACACTGGGTTAATAGATTTATGGGCAGGCAGCAAGCTATGGGTTTATGATGCTTTTTGTTAATCACAGGAGCTGTGTGTTGCACTGCAGGATGAGCAGAGGAGATGGGTTAAAGTTCAGCCCTCTCTAGATGTATGGCTCTAAAATTGAAACAGTTTTGTGATCACTCTGAGAGATTTGTGTTCCCGATATCCATGTGGTTGCAAGTGTCCCTTTTTTCAGTGTGCAGTATCTCCTTGAAAAACCTGAGGGTAGAAGAGAAGGATTATGCCAGCAAAGGTGCTGAAAACAAACCATGGTGAGGGGGGACAGGTTTACTCTTCCTACTTGGTAATGCTGGTGGATCTCTGCCAGCTAAGGGGCTGAGGAGTGATGCGTTCCCTTCAGACCCTTCTGGCAGGGAAATGGCAGCAAAGTTTCCAGAAGTAATTCAAATTTATCTTCAACTACAGGAAAAACAAAACACACATGGAATGCCTCAACTGGCAGTGCTGTGAACAGGGTATTTGTGTTTGTAACAGAAAAGTGCAGTTCACACATCAGGAATGGAAGGAGCTTCAAAAAGCTTTAGTGAAGAAAAAAAGTCACCCTTCAAGACTCTTCAGCTGGAAACTTTTCTCAGCAGCTATGTGCAGTAATTTTTAACTGCTTTTCAACTCCCAAGTGTTACCAGAAGTCTCTAGAAATGAGGCCTAGCGTGGACATGTGGTTTCCAGAGGCTGCATTCACATGTATGAACTGGCATTCCCTCAGCTGCCTACCAGGAGTGTCTCATGTGTAACTCATGAGTAACTCTCCTAACAGGAGATCTCAGTGTAACTGTGGATCAAAAATTGCTCATAGACCACAGAACTCTACCTTTACATTTGGCTGATTATTTAATCAATCTCCACATCAAAAGGCCATCTGAACATCCCTGAAATATGTACATCCTTGCCACAATCCCACAAGACAAAGTGATACTTCAGACCATATTTCAAACTAGATATTTCTGACAGTCATGAATAATTTTCCATAATTTTTTGTCACTAAAATATCTTAGTCCAAATTGTTTCAGTATTAAGAGTCAGGTGACATGACATGACATGACATGACATGATTAAGAATTTTCTCTAAAAATTTTCTCTCTAAAGAATTTTCCCTCTTTCATTTTAAAATAGAGTTTTATTAACTGTACTCTTAATAGAAGAGTTATTTTGGATGAATTTTTAAGCTGAAAATGGGGCAATGTTGTCCAAAAGATTGCTTTGACACTCATTACAGGAAGAAAAAAGTGTTTCAATTTGAAGTGCCTTTGTATTTAAACATTATGCCAATTTTAGTCAAGTCTTTTTTTTTTAAGTGAACATCTAAATGAATATTTTATGATCTTCATTTTGAGCCTTTTCAGTGGGCTCTGACAGAATACATTTCAGTGTGACCAGTTTGGGGGAAGAGATGTGGTTTGCATTTTTCAGGTTTAAGGTGGCACTTAAAATAGCATCTGGAGTTTGGTTTTCTTTAGAGGTGAAATTTTGTTTTCCTGACTCAATTTTCCCAGTCCTCTTCACTTGGGAGATGGTTAAATAAACAAAAAAGCTTTATTTTTTCAAAATATCTCCTGATGTTCATTGTAAGTTTTTTTAAATGGCCTCCACACAGCACAGCCTCACAGGTATGCAAAATTGAGAATATTTTTGCATATTTGGATATGCATTTACATCCTAGTTAAAGTGATTTCTTTTCTAAGGTAGAATATACTCCAGAAAATCTCGAGGAAATAACAATGGTCTCCATGGAAAATGACTTTGTGCACCTTAGATTCCAAATTTTTAAATAGTTTTAGGAGACCCTTTTTTAGTAAGGCATGCATCTGTTAACTTCGGGGGTTTTTTAAATTCATCAAAAGGACCATGGATTGAAAAAAAAAAAGCATCAAAAAGAGTATGGAATCTCCAGAAATACTGTGCACAAACAAGAGCACCTGAAAAAAAGCCCTCTTGAAACTACAGAGAAGCTCTTATGAAAACATGTGGTGATCCAGAATATGTCTGTGCTGAAGCAAAGTGCATCCTATTTCCCAAATTAAACAAAGGAGAGAATTAAAGAAAGACACTGGAAATGAGCCCAAGCTAACTTTATAAATCATTAAGTAATAATAATTCAAAATTAATTCTTGTCTGCATAACTTAGGCAAATAATCTACCCACTATGTTTTGTTCCTCAGAGAGCAGTTCTTCTAATGCAAGCACTTGAACTTCCCCATCACATCAGCAGCAGTAGGTGCTCTTGAAGAGCTCCTGGGTGATGTTCTCTCCCCAAATGAAGCCTTTTGTCTTCAGCTTTTTCGTCTGCAGACTATTTCAACCAGTGCCACAGCTGGGCAGAATAGTTACTGTGTTTGCTGTGGTTTTGATGGTGAAGGTACAACCACAAGAAAACAACAGTGTGGATTTGGTGTTTATCTGACCACGGCAGCTAGCAGGGCATTTCCTATAGGATTTGCTGAAGCAGAGAATTGAGCAGTTTGTTGGCTGGTATTTGTCTGCCATGCAACGCAGCTCATTCTGTCTAACACAGACACATTTACCTCCCAACTGTGTTTACACATCAGCTAATTTCTACTTGCGGCTGCCGCTGTTTAAAATGAGAACCAAGCAATTGTTCCTAACAATTCTCTAAAAATAAACGTGCCGCCTTTACTGGGGTAGTTAGAATTCTAAATAGTGCATTTCATGATCATTTATAATGCAACAGCCTTAATGAACACTGCCAAATCAGTCTTAGCATTCCTGATCTACTCATTGCGTAGTTCCTCTCTCTCTTTCCATTGCCTTTATGGAAAGAATAACAATAAATCCTGTTATATTTAGAAAATTCTTTTTTTTATCCAGAATTAATCAAAAGGATTAACAACCCTCCACACAGTCTTCAAGTCCCCATTCTAGAAAAAGAAAACACCAACCATGACAGGAATTAGAGCAATTACTGGAGCAGGATTTATCACTATTTATTTATTTTTGATGCAGGTATCACAGAAGAACAGAATAGGATGTAAAACATTTTGGGTCACAACCAGAACTACAGAAGAGAATTTGCTCAGCTATTTAGCATAAATCATTGTTCTTGAAGAAAATTGACATGAGCTTTTTAATGACAAGAATCAAAAATTCTTTTTTTAAAGGCTTCTCTGAAAGTTAATAAGCTTAAAAGACGTGGCCCAAGTATCCATCTTTGGATATTGACTCAGTATGGATCTGTAGGTTAAACCATCCTCCAAGGCTCAACAGGACATATTACTTCTATTGGGAGAAACTCCATCCTAGTCCCCTAACTAGCTCTGTGATAAAGGTTACATACTCTTCAGCATTTTTGATGTGAGCTTTTCACTAGAGATGAAGCAATTGAATCCAGTGCTGTGAGTTCTTCTTAAAAGGGACACTGGCTGAGAGGAATGAATGGCTGAAAGATATTGATGAACAGTGCTGGATGGCACAGTGTTTAATAAAAATGAGTCACACCTTGGCAGCTCTCAGGAATGACCCTACAAATAATTAGGAAATTAAACTTACTGGAAAGGAATCTGGTGTAGTCAATTTTTGTTTTTCTTCTTTTACATTCAAGGATTTTTTTTTTCAACAGCACTAAAGTCGCCTTCAAGAGAACCCCAAACCACCAAAGGTAACCACTCTAGAAGCTACATTGTTCTGCTGATAATTTACTTTTTCTTATTTGGTATTTTCTCTTTTCTATCTGGCTAGGATTCATCTGTTTGGTAGAGGACGTCAAACATCTTTTCCAAATTCCCTCAGGCTGCCAAACTGAATGTCCTATGAAGAATATCCAATGAAGAAATTTATTTTTAAAATCTCTTAAAATACAAGCTTTAACCTTTTTTCTTCTCATTTTATAGTGATTTTTGGGGAAGGGGAGAGGTAGAGCAGTTTAAGTTTACAACCCTTTATAAAATGTATTGGCTTTGATTGGTAAGGTGTTGGTAGCAAGTGGCTTCTGAGGCAAGTTAAAGCTGAACTACAACAAAATTAAAAGGCTGAATCAAAGTTGAAAACCACCACATATTTGAAATGAAACATGGCATAGTTGTGCTATTTGAAAGCAATGTCTCAGGTTGGCATACCAAAGGTGGTTTTCTCTTTCATACACACGTTCTTTTTGCCCAACTATAAGCAACTATTAATTCCCAATATTCTATTTGGATATTTCAAATCAAAATGGCAGCTGTTCTAGATATCAGTTTAATCCAGATGATCCATATCTTGAATTTGAGCAGAAGAATTTTTAATCCTTGTTGGATTTCAACAGAAAACAAAGCATCACAAATGAGAAGAGATGCTGAGAATAAACTGTGTCTAAAGAGTACAAAATCCTGGCAGACTACTGAGATTCCACTGCCTGCTGGTTTATTGTTGAAGGCTATAAAAGCCAAGAAAGCACTGACATAAAACACATGTTATAATATTCGGTCTGTGGTGGCAACAGGAGCTGAAAATAAGGGGCATCTCAGCACATTGGTTCATTCTGCCTGACTTGCATCCTACCTGTTTGTAATACACAGCTTGCTGAAATTCAGCTATCCTCCATCTGCTTCTCTTAGAAGTAGAAGCACCAGAAATATCAATGTATATGAAACATATGAATCATCATTACTAGTAAGCATCTGGCAATGCTAAAAACAGAAACATAAAAAAAAAAAAGTGCATAGTGATCATCTACAATTAATACAAATGTGTGTGGAGGAAAAGGGCTTTATAAACAAATTCTAAATTTTTTTTTTTTTTTCAGACTGAAAGAATCTTGGGAAATTAGGCGCCTCAATATATGTGCAAATAAACATGGAGGTAAGACTTTCCAATTTCCCATAGTTCAGATAAGACTTTCGTAAACACCCAAGTTTAAACAGCGACTTTTGTATATATAAAATATTGTTTAACATAAACCAACAATAAACCAGTTTAAAAATAAATAGCAGCAGATAATGAGGAGGAGTTAACATTCCATGAATGATGGAAGAAATACAAGCTTATGTGCAGATTTCTGCAGTGAGACAGCCACCATCTCTTCCATTCATCCTTTTCTGCTTGCATATTCATTTTTATATGCTCATGATGTATTACTTGCTTAGTTTTATAGTCCCATATAGAAACCCAGATTTTCCTTAGCAGTGTCAAGTTCCATCAAACACAGGCTGTTTTTAGGTTTGTGACAGAAACAGACATTAAGGAGTCAAGGATATGGCAGGCGATTGTTTGAACTGTATCCTGGACAGGGGTGTAGCAGCGACTTCTGGAGTAAAGATCAAGACTCCACATGTAGTGCACCTGGAGGTAAACAGCCCTATCCCCCTTTGCACCCTGACACATTCTTTAAACACACAGATACAATATATAGGGACTTCAAATGGGAAGTAAATATATCATTCCTGGTGAACCACTGCAGAGGCAACACTAATTCAGTTCAGTGAAGCAGAGAAGTCCTGGGAGGAAACTGAACTAACGTAGCTGTATAAAAAAGTTAAGCCTGTGGTACAGTGGCATAAAGAGCTGCAAAGAGTAATTAGTGGGAGGGGAACTCAATTAACTGAAACAGACAACTGATTGTGCAATTAAGGGGCACCCTGTAAATCATTACTAACTTCTTGCCATGGAGCATTTCTCCACAGTCCTGCTGTACTGGCCCTGCTCAGTCAGCTGAGTTAGAGCTAAGCTGCAATCATGTTTTGATTGCTGTATTATGAACCACAATGATAATGACTTGTATACTTTCCTTAATTACCTTGAATAACAATGCACACTGCTAACCCTCCATCTAACTAATATTTTCACATATGGATTGTGTAAAAGGAAGAGTGCAGGAAGTAATACAGAAATATACAGCCTCATATACCATGTACCATGTGCAGTTTACTGGTTTGCATTTGTACTTTCTGTACCAAAGACCAGCCCTCCAAGGGAAGGCACAAAGCTCCTTCATTATCAGATCATTTAGCCAGAATGCAACAAACGGTTATATTTTAAGTTTCAAACCCACTCAGACATCATTGGGAGGAAAACTAGATTTGTACTTCTTTGATTGTAAGGTTTGCTTCTATTTAGAAGAGATAGGAAGAGAGAGAAGAAAAGATCTCATTTCAGTATTATTCAAAAAAGGAATAATAGAGAAAAAAGGGATCAGTACAACAAAGCAGAATAGTGATACTATGTGAGAAGGAGATATAAAAACTAACTTGGCACACTTGTTTAGAGATAAGATTCCTTGAAACTTCACCGTTATGAGCTTCTTTGCTGTTGTTTCACTAATTCTTTGTGATGAGATTTCTGTGTTGGCTGAGAATATTGAGTGTGTTTAGTCTCTAAAATTTCAGTAGAGCTGCATGAGAAATTGGTAAGAGAGGGAATTAAAATGTTTGTGCTGCATTTTGTCATAGCCTTTCCAACTACATGAAAAATGTTAATATAAAAAAAAGAAAATCTTGTCATTGTTCATCTGAATTTCCCTGGGGGGTTTTGGTTTGCTTTTCCTTCCAATCCTTATATGTCAAGAGAACTTTGTTACAAAGGCAGCAGCTGCCCTCATGGTGGTTGGGGCATCACTGTCACCTGGAAAAAAAGGAAGCCTGTTCCCCAGCCTCCTTTCTGCCATACTGAGATGCATGAGCCACTTCTTTCTGAAAGCACAACCACTGCCATGTCCTCCAGCAGTGACTGCTAGTGAGCAGTGCCATACTGACTGTTCTGAAGAAATGCCATCCTTTCACACACTTTTCACAGTACAAGCAGCTGTTTCCTATGTTCCCTTGCTAAAAGCATTTTTAAACTATGTTGGCAAAAATAATCTCTACGGGAAATCTGCCTTCTGTGGCCCATTGGTCCTTGGCTTGGGTTTAGAGAAGCCACTAACGAGGCTGGTGATTAGTGACAATTCTGATGACAGTACGTATGGTGGGAACATCTGGCTGCATGCTTTGAACTGGATGCAGACCCTCCAGCCTGACCCACCATTTGCTACTGTGCAAATGGCTTTATATTACAGACTGCTGGGTCATTTATCTTCATTAAGCGACAGTCCCTAAACCCAATAATTAATGACAACTAGTCCAGGAATGGTTGTGCAGAAATGTGACTACTAACAGAACAAACAAATTCTAGTAAGAGGAAAAAGTGCAGGCTGGAGGAAAAAGATGTGAAAATGTTTTCCTCTCTGAAAGCTGTTGGGATCCTGAGAGGACATTTTAGTGTGGAACGAGCCACTGGTATTTCTTGACCAAAGTGATGAGCCCAGTGGCTGTGTAAAGCTGCCTGGATGTGTGAAAATGACACAGCTGGCAGAGGGCAAGCCTGGCAGCTTTCCTGGCATCCCAGGCATAAGCTGTGCTGGCCTCTTGCTGTTTGTCCCCTGTTATTACCAATAAACAGGAGAGCCACAGCTGGGATTCATATCCACAAGAGGAATAGGAGGAGGGTCTTCATGTAAAGTGTAGACAGGATTTATGTTTTTTTCTTCTGAATTTTTCTGTGCATCCAGTCCCAAATTTCAGCCCATCCTAGCTGCCCACTTTCCTGGGCTACTTGAATTAGATTTTCCCTATTCCTGGAAGCAGGGTACCACTGCCTAGGTGCCTTGGTTTTCAATCTTTGTAAATAAACTGTATAAGGCACAGTCATGGGATGGTTGTCATGAGTTTCCTAGAAAGAAATTTTCAGTGAGAAAAAGTTGACAGCTTATAAGAAGGACAAAATAGTGACAGAAGACTTAAAAATACACTTTAAAAATCCAGTGGACTCAAGGAGCACAGCAGAAGGAAGCCTAGTGTACATCTCTGCCCAACATCTACAATTTCCTCTAAAACCCCCTGTGACCATAGAAAGAAAGGTGATTTTTAAAAGCTGTGGTTTAAGGTAAGAGGGAAAGTGGTTTCTATTTACTCTTGTATTATGTTAATTCACATAAATACTTGGGAATTGAACTTTAAAAAATATTGATGGGAATTGCTGATGGGTCTTCTCCAGCCTGTACAGAGAAGATTTTTTATAATTTCTAACCAGCATTGAGACCCAGCACTAAAATCGCACTTTCACCTCCTGAGCCCACTGCTTGACTAATCACTTTTCATTACTTCCTAGTCCTTTTGTAAAAAAAAAAAAAAAAAAAAAAAGGATGAAAGCCTCTGATATTAGTCTTTGGCCTATTCTGTGAAGAATAGTACATAAATTCCCTCTTCTTAGGGCTATGAAGAAATTTTAACTTTAAAATGAGCAGATTCCTTTATCAGCAAATCCCAGCAATGTTCCAATTTGACCAGTGGGGGAGAAAGTTCTAACTCATTTAAAGTAGCCTTGACAAGTTTATAATGAGCTTGTATGAGGAAGCAACCTCAGGTCACAGAGGACTGGCCCTGATCCAATAAATATGTTTTGGTTCTAAGTTTTAAGTGTGCTGAAGGCTGTTTTATATTTTAATGAAATTTAGTAATGTAGGAATACCTTTTCTTTGGGTGTTTTGGTGATTTTAAAACATGAGTAGCATTCTGTAGTTACTGAGAAAAAGTACAGTAGGTAACAGCAGAAGAAACAAGTAAAAATGATAAGGAAGCAAAGTAAGGAGATTTGGGCTTATTCGGAGGCCTCTATTTTTTATAGTGAGGATAAAAAATGCGTTGATCAATGATTCACAGGCTGCTGGTGGTCTGCAAAACCATTCTAAAAGGCTGACAACTGCTCTAAGGAACAGTGTCGCCCTCCTATAGGTAAGTCAAGAAAAGAAGTTACTCTCTGAGCAGGAACCAAGTCGGCTTCCTGGGGAAGCTCAGTCCCTCCACATACATTTCTGGGCCCTGGGACAGGCAGGTCCCTGCATGGTGGTTCCCTGCACCGAGCTGACCACCCTGCAGCGCCAGAGCCACGTGTGCTCATCCACGCCACCAGTGCAAGGCAGAGATCCCACTACCCGGAATGGAGGGGAGGGCCCTCCCTGTGTGCTGGGCCTGGGGGATCACCTCCCGTGCTGGGTGCGGTGTCTTGGTTTGCAACAATATTTGGGCAGAGGCTGCCGGGCAGCTCTGGCCATCTCCACACACCAGTAAGTGATGGAATTCTGTTAACACCTTCGGCACCTGATGGACAGAAACCAGCAATCCAGGCGTCCCCAGCCATGGGGAAAAGGAGCAGTGTGATCCTGCTTGAGCCAATTCCCTTCACAGGTGTGTGTTAAATACCAGCCATTGTGAAGAGTCAGTGAAAGGCCCCAGGCACAACCACAGTACTAATAATTTCTTTGCTATAAAAAGAGGCTGCTGTGCATTCCTGCATAAAAATTCAGCACAGTTTTGTGAACTTCAGACTGCTCCTGTTTCTCCAGTGAGCACCAAATGTCAGAATCTGGTCGTTGATTCTCTGCTTGTTAGGAGCAAAATGCTCAAACAATAATAAGCAGGAAACCTGTAAGAATGGTCTCCGTTTTAGAGGGCTATGAAGCAGATGGCCTGGTTATAGCATTGTTTCCCTCTGCAATAAAGGTTTTGCTTTAATTCTCTAAGTACAACTGTTCTGTCTCAGCCAAGGGGGATCCTGGAGGCTTTCTCAGTTTTGTGTGTCTGTTTGGGGGCAAGACAGAAAAGTTGCTTGCCATGAAAAATTAATGTCCTTCAATACAGCAAAAGAAGGAGAAAAAAAAGAGACACGTTATTATCAAGGAAACAGTGATTTTTCATGCAGGACGGGAAGCAAAGCATAAAATAGGGTATACGGGGAAAGAGGGCAGGTAGAGCCCCATCTTGTGGCAGAAAGTCCAATTCCTGCTCCTCAGCTGTGGATGAGTCACCGTGTCCCAGAGACAATGCTGTGGGACATTGTTCTGTGCAGCTGGCCTTTAAATATTTAAATGTATTGGACTACAAGAAAGATGTCTGTTCTTTGCCAAGCAGCCGCCTATAAACAGCTTTTCTAAATTGCAAGTCTAGACCGCACTAGTGTAATCCAGAGGAGAACAGGAGGGATTGTGTAATTAACTTTTCCCTTTTTTTCAGAAAAGAGCGCCTTTGTGCTGTGAGGGCAGGGATGTGTCTGAGTCTAGAAAAAAACCGAAGTGATGCTGGGCTTTGTTGGTGTTTGTTTGTTCAATTTGGGAGTTTGCTGTGCTCGGGGGCAGGAATACAGCTACATGCTGACTGCTGGCTGCTCTCTGGTTAAAGATAATTTCTCCAGCTCTCCCTTGCACCCAATCCAGCCATCAAAACAGACATTTCTTCAGGTAATTTCATATCCCAGGACAGTCACCCCATTCAGCTAGCTGCAGGCAGACAGCAAACTATCAGTCCGTGACCAGGTGTTGCTATTTTGGGCTTTTCATGGTCCCAGAGCTGCAGGGGTGCAATGTAGAAGTCTCTTCAATTTGTGCCCTTGTCACCTCTCCTAGGACTTCCTTCTGTGAATATACCCCAGACAATCTGCTGCATGTTGAGGAAGACAGGAGCAAATAACTTGCAGCTATGAATGTCTCAGTCATATCCATGGGACTGTGTGAAAGAGATCAGAGATGCATTCACCTTATTTTCTAACAAAGATCCAGACCTTTAAGAGATTTTGGCACATTGCACTGATTCCAATAGGAGCTGAATTTTCTCCTAACTTTTCCTAAACACCATCAAATTCTGAAGTTTCATGATAGGGGACTTTCCTGACATAAAGATGGATTTGTCTGAATAAAGCTTACCTTCTGACTTAAGTCTCCAAAAAAGATTGGAAATCATTACAAAGTTCTCTCCTGAGCCTTCTCTTGATTTCTCATCTCTGTTAATGAGCATTTATGCATGGAGAACCTGTTCTCCCATGTCATTTTGTTACCTTTGCATCTAACAGTGAAGTAAAATGAGTACAGAAAAAGGTTTTGCATGCTCATAAGTTTATTAGAAACTTTTGTCAAGTCAGATATTTCATTATGAACTTGGTCCAAAATTTGCAGACTGCCTGAGTTCATCCAGATGTCCTTATGAAGAACTTCCAGAAAGTAAATTGATGAGCTGTTTTGTCCATTTATATTTCCAGCTCAGATAAGAGTCTGTGGTGGCTCATTTCTGCTTTCCTGTGAGTGAGAGTGCAGTAAAGAGCTGAACAGAAGCCTTCACCTCCCACAGAGACCCATCCTTGAAACTAACGTGCCTAGAGGTCACTTTTGAGCAGACTTTGCCACGTGGCTTCTTCACATTCTCAGTTCAGTTCCTCAAGGGTGGGAATTTGAAGCACAAAGTTGAATGGCAATCTATTAGAAAACTAGCAAATGGGATATGGGCCCGTCATGGAAAAAGTGCTCCTATATTAGGACATCTGTTCCTAAGAAAATAATCTTAACATCTTTCTAAAGAAATAGTTTGTGGTGAATGCAGAAACCATCATATCCTACACACACAAGCTTTTTCATTAACACTTTTTTCTACTGGAATCTTCTAATTGTTACCTGACTCTGCTACACTGTATGTGCCTCAAGCAGGACTTGAGAGAAAGAGCCTAAGGGTCCTCAGGCTGAGCACAAGAACAAATGAAAACAAGCAAATGAAGTTCATAAAAAGAACCAGAAAAAGGATGCATATGTTTCAGCTTACAAACATCCACTGGGCCACACCCCCTTCCATCCCTCTCCTTCAGCCTAAGCTTTTTCTGCCCTATTCAATGTTCTTTCCCTGCCTGCCAGAGATGGTGGCTCTGTAAGAGAAATGGCTGGACAGGAAACAAAATCATAAAGTAAAAGCTGTAATTTGTGATGGAATGGCTGACAGAAACATTAGAAGGGCATACACTGAATGGTCAAATGGCATTGGGGAATCTTTGGATTTATGGGATGGCATGCTGGGGCAGAGGGAGGTGACCTTTGATCTTATTTACCATGGAACATAGGCTGTTACTTTTTTTGTTTCTAGAGAAGTGCCAACGTCTCCTGGAAGCATCAAGGGACCGTAGAGGGATCTTCACTGGTAGAAAAGGGAAGCACAAATGCCAATAGCATGAGCCAACTGTGGATTATTCTGTTTCTGGAAGAATGCAGAAATATTTTATTCAGTATTTTACAAAGTTTTGTATTTTCTGTTAACAGACTTTAAAAATACTTCACAAGGATTATTTTCAAAAGGTCAGGAAGTGGTATTAGTCAGGTTTGTTTTGTTAAACATCCTTTGAAGGATGTTTTTCTACAGTAAACAAAAACTTGAGAAATTCTTAATTGGCAATTAAATGTGGATATCCCCATTTTTTAAAAAGGGCATTTAAAAAGCTCAAACTGATATGGGCATAAAGTTTCAGCTTGGCTTACCAATGCTTTGTACAAATTTGTTCTTGGTGTATTTCAATGTGTGACTTGCAAATGTTTGCCCAGTATTCAGTTCTGGCTCCAGCTGAATTTTCTTTGCAAGTAATATTATACATTATGTTTCTCCCCCGCTATTGTTCATGTTTTCTTTGCTGATACTCAGCTGTTGGTGTACACATTTTGTTGCATTATGAAATGAACTTTCTCAAGAGCTTCAGCTGAGGGAAGACCTTGTGGTTTGTGGGGGCCAAGTCCTTCCCAGGTCACGTCACTGTCAGAAGTGCTCTAAACTCTGGTCCTCTAAGGCACAGCCGGGGGTCATTGCAGTATATGCCAACACCCAGATCTAAAAGGGATATTTTTCACCTTTCACAATAACTTTCTGTCAGACAGAAAACCCTACAGCAGCAGAACTCCCTTGCTTTTCCTGGTATAACTTTCCTATAAATCCCACAGCCTTCTCTGCACATTCTGTAACCTAAAATAAGTTTTCTTGCCCCTCTCTCTGCCCCTCCCTACTCCTTGCCAAACACAGTTTCATCTCTATTATCTGTGTATCCCTGCTCCTGCCTGTCTTCACTGCTGACCGTGTATCTGAATACTTTTATTTTAATCTCCACGAAGCAGCTTAGCACAGCCCCTGTAATTCACACCCATCTTGCCTGCTGCTGAGTGTTTAATTCTGTAAAGCTCCCCAAGTTACAAGCTGCTATGCGCTGTGTCATCTTGTATTGGCATCTTGAATCTTTAATAAAATTGTTAAATAATATTTCAATAAATGAAATGTACCTGCTGAGTTGATATTTTTGCATATCAACATGATGAGCAATTAATGGGAAAGGAGATACAGTCAAAAGGAGTGATAGAGTAGCTTAGAAAGAAAGAAAAAGAGCCTTCCCACTATTTTTCTTTTTGCATTCAGAGGTTTCAGAACTTTTTCTTGAGATATCTCCCACATAATTGTCAAGTTTAATTATTTAGAACACATACCTAATAAAGCACTAAGACTAATTCCCTGGAAAACTGTCAAATGTGTAAAAAGGAGTGGTGAGAAAAGCCCTGGGGGGATTCTGTTTAACATTACTGCAATTCAGAAAAAGATGTGCGCATCAATACTACGGGCTTGGGTATTTGCATATGCCTGTAGATGTGCACACGTGTTTATACATGCATATGTATTCATTTGCATACTAAACAATTCCAAAAAAAAAAAAAAGAAAAAAGAAAAAAAAGAAAAATAGACAGCTGAAAACTGTCTCTTTTTAGACAGAATAATAAAAAAAAACCCAGAATATCTAATTTCTGACTCTGTGCATTGATACAAACAGATGATGGAAAAATTAGTTCTGACTTATTTGTGATGAAGAAAGTTTGGTTTTCTATGAGGATTCATTATGCTATGGATAGTCAGATCCTTACAAGTGCAGGGGCACCCAGTTACAAATGAAAATCAGTAAGAAAAAATTACATCCACCTCCTTAAGAATCTGAGCCAGAGGACCTCATCTGAGGCCCATTTTCTGGTTTCCAGGGACTTGGGAACAGGTGCTATCTCCAAGCTGCTACAAATAGAGATGAGGCCAAGGTCTGCTGCTCAGCCAAGGGAAGATAATGTGTTAAATCCCTGGTGCACTCAGCTCCCTGGCACCTTCCCTGTGTCCCCAGGAGCAGCAGGGGTCAGGCAGAGTTAACCAGCTAGAGAAGTAGGAAACATCTAAGAAGTAGGAAAATGGGTGCCAGACAAGTAGTCTAAACTACCAGCTCAAGTTCAGATATTCCCGCTGCCCCTTGGTTCTTTGCTCATGGGTTAGCACTTGTTTACTTCATAAAGGTGCAGGAGCGACAATTCACCAGAGCTGTGCTGAAAGGAACCACAGACATGACCTGAGTGACAATGGGGGAGTCTCCTAGAAGCCAGCCAGGATCAAGCACTCAGCTGAAGGGCCTCAGAAGAGCATGGACACAGGAAGCAGAAAAGGATGTTCTTCATCTCCATTCTACTTTCAGAGGGCACAGAGTTTGGTGAAGAGGGGCTTTCAAAGAGCAGAGCCCAATAAAACTGTTACAAGCTCCCTCTGGCCTGTCCCTTCCTCTTAAAATAAAGAGATTTTCATCCACACAGAGCTGTCAAGATGGATGGAGAAAGGGAGGACTATAATAGACATTATTTAGTGTCTAAGAACACTCTGAGGTTTTAAAGGCCACAAGACATGGTGGAGCCTAATCATTAAGTGGCATGCTTGCTTTCCCCTTGATTTTGTCATTTACTTCAAGATGTCATAGACTGATCACATTGTCTGTGCTATTCTTTTATCAGTGGCTTCTGTGTCTGCCCAGGTGTACTTTGTGCATCATGCATGAGATTGAGGTGTCTGGATTCTGTATGTGTGGTTTTGCACAACCTGTTGATAAAGCCTCAGGCTTTAGGAAGAATAAAGCTGGGAGAATCAGCACAGATAGTAATAGCTTCTGCTAATGGTTGTAATTTAGAGAGTAACCAGAAACTAAATCAGGTACATTTAACTTTTTGCCAGATTAAAATAGTGATCCTGGTTGCTTGCTTTTCTCAAGAGTATCCTGAAAGTTAGAACTGGGGAGAAGCAATTAGTATTATACTTCTCAGATGTTGAAATGTGTCTCTTGGGAACAATTTCTATTATTCAGAATAAAATTAGAGCCTGTGAGAGTTCTGCCACCCAGTATTAAAACTCTTCCACTCCCTAAATGTTCCTTGATTTTACCATTTTTGTGAATACCTGAGAATGGATGGTAATTCCCCTGAAAAGAAACCTTAATAGCATAATTAAAGCTGCAACGCATCCTTTCTGCTCCAGTTTTGAACTTCAGGGGAGCTCAGTGCTGTAATCTCCCTTCTGGGATGATATATATGTGTCTTCCACTGAGTTACTGCTAATTCTGAAATGCATCATCTGCTGTCATTCCAGATCTGCCCCTTCTCTTCTGCAGTTTTGCTGCAGCACCTCAGGACCTACTGTCCTGACACTATCCCATCCTAAATAAATGACTACAAGCCAGAAAGAAAATATCTTTGCTGTTGTAAATGTCAGCTAAGTCATGTTTAGCTGCATGTTCTCAGCCTGGCCAGCCTACATGGTTTCAAACCAGCCATAGTTTGAGCCTTTCTGAGGTTTCAAAAGGGGAGAATTTCCTTTCTCATCTCTCTATCTTAAGACCTGAACTGAGATTTCCTGAGATATTGCAGCAAGGAAAAAAAGAAAAAGATGGTCCACCCCAATGTGAAACAATTCTTGAAGGGGTTGCTGTTGACAGGCCTACAGCTGACCTTGGCAATATGATGGATTGCTCCAAACCATCCGTAACATCCCAGGGAAGATGCACAGACATTTCCTCATATACATCTTTCAAATCATTCATCAAAGTGTGGATTACACCATGGGGCAAGAGCTGAGGTGTCACTGATCTTCCCAAGCTGTTTTTGCTTAGCAAAAAGCACAGGAAGATAAAGTTTATACCTGTATTGTTTGCTTGATATAAACAAATTACATTGTGGGTCAGATGAGGTACAGAAACTGTCCCATTAGCTTGACAGCCTATAGTGAGGATCTGGTGGTTTTGAAAAGGAAACAAGAAAGACACAATAATTTTGCTCAGTTAGAAAGTTTGGGTTGTTTTATCATGAAGTACAGAGAGCTAAGAAGTCAGGCTGTAGTATTCAGAAGACCAAGCAGGCTAAGTGCTGAGCTAAGCACAGTAGAAGTCTTCTGGGTAGCCAGCAAGGGTTATATCCTAATGTGGGTAAGAGATGCTTAGGAAGTGAATATGCAAAAGAGCTGCAATAAAGTAGGAAAGGTAAGCCTGAGGGGGTGGCTGTTTTCCACAGGACAATATTTCTAGGTGTCAGAGCACCCCACATCTGGCAGGTTGTGTTCAGGTAAACAGGATGCAGAATTGCTTTGATGTTGGAAGTATGCCGAATTTTTAACTCTGTTTCCTGATTTTTGCTTAAGCAAGCCTGTGACTTTCTGTAATAATCTTTGTGTGACTGATCAGAAGCAAACCAAGCAGAGATAAAGAGTGGCAATTGTGCTACTTAATTTCAGTGTTATCTGATGCTTGTGATCCTGGTCTCCCATAATGCTGGTTATTGATACAAAACTAGTCAATTCTTCTCTGTCAAGGAAGCTAAAGCAGGCTTACATTCTGTCCAAATGTCCCATTGAATGTTATTGTTAGGAGAGAGACATTTACCTCTGTCCTGGGGATACGGTCATTAGGAGAACAATTAACAAAAACAATCCTATTCCTTGCTGAGCAGTGCAAGGTGGCTTCACCTAGATAGCCGAGAAGGGGGTGAAGTGTCTAACTAGTGATGTTCAGTGGCACAGGGTTTGCACCCAAAAGAGATTGACTGGGATTTGGGATGCACATTACCCAGAAAAAATGAATTCAGACATTTCTGAAATAGTTATTCAGGTGTCTTGAGTTTCACAGAGTCTGCAGGCAGCTGAACATGAGGTGTTGCAAGCTAAGAGCAGCTGTTGCTCTAATTTATACCTCAGGGCCTTTTTGCTGCTCAATGTCTGTTGAAATGGAGTAGGCCTGAGGGGAATGTAAATTCATCTTATTTTTGCCCTCGCCTTAGTCTGTTCTCCAGGAGTGTAGCATGATACTCTCTGTATTTTCCTATGAATTTTTTTCTGTTGATCTCCTCAAAATGCAGATTTTTATTATTTTACCTCATGATCTAGTTGACTCCTCCTGCCCAGTGTGTAAGAATGCAATGAAACTTGTTTGGCCTTCTAATGCCTAGGTACTTTTCCAGAAAAAAAAAGGACTCAAATTCCCCTGGAATGAAATGTTTCTTTTCTCTGAGTCTCACTGAAATGAAAGGGCACCAATTTGTTTTATAAAGCTGTCTTTAGCTTCTTGTAAGAGCTAGTGATAGAGACTTGATCTGGGCCTGAAGGATAGCAAGGAACATGTTAAAAGGTCTGAAATCCTTTCACTATGAACTTGTGGCTCTTTCAATGAACATGTCTTCCACTCAAATACATGTGCCATGGACAAAATTAGACCATGCCATTGAATTATAAACCCTTTGGGGCAATTAGGCAGTCTCACCCTTAATATCGCTTCTTTTATTGAGATTGCATACTACTTTCTCATTCTGTGTTGGCCATATTTTAACTTGTGATTTAAAATTCTTCCTGGGAATCAGTCACTGCAATACGCTGGGCTTGTACCAAGGATGGTGTAATTCTCACTCACAATGCAAAATTCAAAGGCTTTATTAATGTTTTTCAGTATTCTTGCGTATGTCTCATTATGCATCTATCTGCACTCCTGTTTAGCATATGTACCAGTGGCATGGATATAAACTTAGTTACAGAAATACAGCTGCACCCAGTGCCTTCCAAAAATAGCTAAATATTCTTTATCTTCTTTATAGATAACACTTCTGGAAGCTGTCAATATATATGACAACTTCTGGGTCTAATGTGCATTACTCATGAAGCTACTCACAGGAAATGTGATGGGACCACAAGGAGTCCGTGGGAATATTTTGATACCACTGAAATTGAGGTACTTCGACTCATTTTAATTTGCACTCCAACGAGGAAAGAGCATGATTCTAAGAAGCTGACATTGTCTCTTCTTAAAATCTCTGAAGCTTTATTTATTTCTTTGGATGTCACCATTTGCCTACTTTGCTGGGGCTTTTTTCCTATAGATAAATATTTAATAATTCAAATAGCAATGAAGACATCAAGGATTTGGGTTTTTGTTGGTATTAGAAATTTCTGAAGACCCCACACAATCCACTCTTGCTCTTCTTGGCCAAGGGTCGAGCTCTCCTTCATGGAAAATTTCAAAATTTTCAGAGGTTTTTCTCACCTGACACAAACCCAATCTCTGTGCAGCTCATGTCACAATAGCAGGGGTTTTTTTCCTCTCTCTTATAGAAACATTTGGTTTTTACACTCTTTTTTCTTGGTAATATTATTGACCTTTCTTTCCATTCCCCATTGCAGTAAGCACAGTTAAAATTTCATCCCTTTACTCTCAAGGTTTCTGTAACTTGAAGACAAAGATTATACTGAAAGGCATTTCTTTGGCTTGATTTCACCAGCTGAAAATGCTTTGTAGAGGCAGAGCTAGGGGACTAAATTGACCATGAGATTTGACTTCTGTGGGTTAAATCTAATGTTTTTTTTCTTAACTCTCTTCTGATCCTGGCTGAGATTCCATGTCTGACTTCATCTTGCTCATTTGCTGCAAGAGGGGGTTTGAGTGTCCCTATTTAGATAGTAGAATTTTTAGAATTCAAATCATATTTGGGTCTCAGGGACTATTTGGAGAGGTTTAAAAGGAACTAGACATCTGGCTTAGGGGAATCTGCTTCTTAACTCTGTGCTTTTGACTTTTCATTATTTCTTGTTTTCCTGACAATAATACTATCAATACCAAGTCAAAGGGAATTCCCTGGTTGAACTTGTATTTTCACAGACTTCTTATCTATCTGAACATTCATCTGCCCAGAGCTTAGATCCTACCCTAAAGTTTTATAACATTTATTTTTATCAGATAGAGTTCTTCTTTTGAATAGTCTTCTTTTTCTCTGTTAAAGAAAACTGATATTCATGTACAGCCCTTGCTTTTATCAAAGAGAAGGAGTTTTGAAAATTATTCTTTTTTTTTTTTTTTTGGTTAAAAAAAGACAGATTTCATGTAGACTTTGTATTGCAAAGTCCTGTGGTAGCTGCAGAGTTAGCCTGGGATTCATGGCTGAAATCGAAAGTGGTAAAAGAAGGAAAGAACTGTAATGCAGAGGTATAGAAGATGAATTGCTCCATCATGGGTTTAATGCCAAGTTGCACCCCAGATTTTTTTCAGAGTTTGCCCTAAGGACATCAGTAACATTATGGTGTTTAGAGCATTTTCTCATGTGATTTTGAGTATAGGTACCATAGTAATTTACGTGCCCAGTGAGTTCATTCAGATCTGGATTGATCTTTTTGGATCTGTATGACATGAAAATGAAACAGAGTCTGCTTGATGATCGAAACGGTTGAATAGTTGTCTCTTTTGTGTAGCAGGTGCATTTTTTAACCTTTTGAAAGCCAATAACATATAACAAGGCCATTTGTCTAAACAAGTGCCCCTGACATTTTGGCAGGACTTTCCAGACCCTCACAGAATATAAGTAATGCTCTGTTTAACACAATATAAATGAATCAAGTGGGCTGCCTCTTGTTGGTTCATAAGTCTGTTGCTAGCCACAGTGCCTAACACTTAAGTCTCTGGATGTTTATACCGCTGACTGAAAGCTGCTCTTTGCCTCCTGTGCCTTATCACCTGCATATGAAACAAAGATTTCTTTTCTGCTGTGTCGTTTGTGCTTCAGAGGTTAAAACTCTAGAAAAGAAACACGACTAAGTCATCTCTGAATTTTAGTGCAATGCTTTAGCACATCACACCCTGTATACTCTGCTAAGCCCTTCTAAACAGCAAATAGGAGATGTGACAGAATTAAGTTTGTGCCTGCTGCCCTCTGTCACAGTTTGGCTGCTAAAACAAAAACTTCTCCCATCACCACACTTAAGCTCTGCTAGTGACGTTTGTCACCTCAGGAGGCAAACACAGATTGTGTTGGGAGTGTTGCTGCCTGGCTCACAGTGTCACATCACTCTCTGCTCTATCCGATCAGAATATGGCAAGAGTCTCTTAGACCTTCCATAAATATTTTATTTAAGAATCATAGTGAAAAGGTATTCAGAAGAAATTAATTTATTCATTTTCTTAAGATACAGCAAATAATTCAAGAAAATAGTTATTTAACCAACTTGACTCTGTATTACACAGCTTCTTTGCTGATATAAAGTGACATAGCTCTTTTTTATTCAGTGGAGGTATACTAATTTCTATTTTTGGAGAATCTGGCCATATCTCCTTATCGTGCTAAGGTTATCTATGTTGTTGAATATCCTCTGCTGCAAAGA
This sequence comes from Donacobius atricapilla, assembly GCA_013397315.1. Classification (NCBI taxonomy): domain Eukaryota; kingdom Metazoa; phylum Chordata; class Aves; order Passeriformes; family Mimidae; genus Donacobius; species Donacobius atricapilla. The sequence goes on along the minus strand of WBMY01002130.1, from coordinate 503,395 downwards.
TCATTTACTCTTTATGGAAATCAGCTCAGAAACAAGATGCTAGATCATATTATTCCTGACTGTTGTGGTTAAAATACAATCAGTAATGCAGAAACCATCTCTCTTTCAGGAAGGTGAAAGAGCAATACAGAAGATCAGAGACAGTATACTAAAACTTCTGGAAGATGTCATCTTTCCTAAAATGCATATCTTGCTGGAATTTGATTTAAAAATGAGCAATATACCTTTGTATATTTCAGATATAAATTAGATTTTCTTGAATTGTTTCCTTTTCCCTCATCATTTTAATGGAAAAATTATTTCTAAAAAATTATTGAGAACTCTTACTAAAAAAGAGCAGTAGTAAAATTTCACTAATATAGAAATTTTGGGTGTTTTCAAATTTATTCCTTAACCTAAAGCTTAGATTTCTATGTTTGAGCATGTACAACAATAAAATTAATGATAATAATTGATTGTCATAGCTGACCAGCTCAATGAAACTTTGGAATATTTTAGTCACATGCACAAGCAGTCTGTTCTAGTACAGGTATTTTTGATAAGAGATTTACAGTTCAATTTTGGATGAAATGAAGCCAAGCATTTCAAAATACTTTCATGGATAATTTTAGAAGCAGGTACAAATGACAAAAATATCAATTATATGTACAATATAAAGGGGGTAGGAAAAAACTGACCTCCAGCTTGTCCTGCAATTGGGTAGTGTTTTCAAGAAGGTATGAAGGTACGTGGAGTGGGGTCATCTGTAGAAGAGATACACTTGAGTAGAAAAATCATGATATCAGGTATACGAACCTCCAGCTTTCATTTCTTCTACTCTATTGTATTCATTTCTGGCTTTGCTTGGGTCTTTCTCACCCAAGAGAGAAGGGTCTTTCAAAGTTTCATGACTCAATTTCCCTAGGGTTGGTATCTTCGACAGGAGAAGCAGAGTGAATACACAGAGTGTGGAGTGAGGCCCTCAGAATAAGTCAGCAACAAGAAAAGGTAATGAGGGAGTTTTGTAAGACTATCAAAACTCCATGAGAAATAGCAACATTTAAACTTGAGCACTGCTCTGTGTCTCTCAGCTGGAGGGTTCCTTTGTCCTCTGTTATTTCTGTGATCAATACTGAATTACTTTCAGAAACTTCAAGGCCATCAGGCAGCCCTGATTCCAGGACCCAGCCCCACAGTTGCTATAGTTAAGCAGAGATTTCTTCAATTTGCTGCAAGAAATCAGGATTTTTCAAGTTATTTCTTTTCAGTTTGTTAGAAATGTCATTCTTTTTTTCCTCCTCTTTAGCTAAAAGACTTTTTCCCTGGCTCACAGCAAGAAACTACTTCTCTTGGGGGAATGCTCTAATTTCTCCTGTTCTCATCTGGCCATCCCAGCCACTCAGATGAATCCTCTGCTTCTCACTGCTTGTATGCTTCAGCTGCTACCCTACAGACCGAAGGGAGCTAAAACTTCTCTTAGCTCACTTTAAAATAATCATACACTGTAGCGGACACAGCAATGTTCCCTCAGTATTGGAGCCAAGGTGAGGGAATTTCAAAGGGGACTTCAAAAGTGTTTCTACATTTCACCACTCCTGACCCAAACTCCCAAATGGTTGGGGCTCATATAATGAGGATGCACCGGTATCTCATTCATAAAGACATCCCTTTATCTGCAAGGATACCTTTTTCTTCTCCAAAAAGCTCCCATCTTCTTGACAAATAAAGGGCTAAGCCTGAAAAGAGCAGATGTTCCTCATTTAAGTGTCATTTTCTCTGGTAAACCCTGCTCAGTTTGGTTCTTGTCCCTCCGAAAGAAATTTGAGCTCTTCCCCATTGTGCCAGCATTCTGCGACTAAAGACACATCTTCAGCAGCCCTGAAGGAAAGCTGTGAAAAGCCCCACAAAAGCTACAAAGCAGAAGATTTGGTGCTTGAAGAGAGAAACTCACTAAGTCCCAAGGTTTGTTAGCAAGCAAGGACCCGATATTTTCTATCCATCTGCCTGAGGGAAAGATGCAATCATCTGGCACATGTTTACAGGGCATGAAATAACAACTTGGCTGTGACATCTCAGGTCAGATCCCTTTGCTGCTGAGCCTTGAGGAGGTGGGGGAAGGTTGGGAGCAACGTGCATGTGTCTGAATGTACAGATCATTTTCTTCCTTGCTTAGGATTTGATATAACTGTATTAGCACCTGCTGAATGGAAAACTGAATTCTTCCTGTCACTTGAATGACAAAGCTGCCAAAACAGTGCTGAATATTTCTTTCAAGGCTGATAAAGTAATCTATCAGTGCTGGTCACCACTGAGTCTCTGGGAAACCTTCAAATGCAATTTTCCCTTTGCAGGATTGTACTTATTTTGATTTTCAATGAATTGCATCAGCATGAAACCACCCAAAAAGGACACACAAGGAAAGAAAAAGACTTAACCGGTATATTTATGATTGACCGTGTAGTTTGATATTGTGCTGTGAGCTTCATTACCAGTTAAGCTCATCTTTTTCACAGGGAGTGGGATGCTCTGGAGGGAAAGCAAGTTATCTAAACCATGTAAAAGACAATAAAATAGTGAAGACTCATTGGGATGGGGTCTTTGACATGGATGAGACAGAGTAAACCACCACCTACCATAAATCTAGATACTGGCAATTACTTAAGAACAAGTTATATCAGCGCTTTAAAAATTAGAACTTACACATACACTCACACATACACTCACTGTCCCCTTGCACTGCATTCACCAGGTTTCAACTTCACACTGGGAGGTGGCATCACCAGCCCAGGCCACTCACTGTCCCTCAGCATTTATCTTCCTGATCTCCATGATGTTTCCCACATCTTTTCCCCAGCAGAATCTTCACCTTCTACTTTCTGCTCTCACTTCCTCCTTTGGAAACCACTTCTTTTTAGGAAACCTTTTTCTTCAGTCTCCTTTTTTCCCAATCCCCTAAGCCCACTGTTTTCCTAACCTGAACAGTCAAAATGCAGGACAGTAGACTATATGAGATGAACAACAAAATCATTTAGTCTAGGTCATCCACCCTCTCACACATGCACACCCAGTCATCTGCTGCCCGTTGGCGTTCACTGCATAAAGTGGTTTCTCCCTATAACTGTTTCAGCTGGTAAAAATCAAACTCTCAGAGTCAGCAGAGCTGTTCTGATCTGTGAGTTGTCTGGCCCTGAGACTCTTTGCCCAAATTCCACAGGCAGAAAAGGGGACTTCAACATTTTCAGAGATCTTTGTTTATCAGAAACTAATCCTAGAGTTGGGAAAGTAATTTTCTTATTTGCTTGAATATTTGTGTGGCTGCTTTACAACAGGAACAGGATTTTTCTCATTAAAATCTCGTGTACAACATTGTTTGAGCATCATGTAAACCCTTCATATAAAGAAGATTTACTGCTTTTCCTCTTAATTTTCCTTGTTTAGTTCAAGTCCCAGTGTGATTACTTTAATGCAGGAGTTTGCCACTGAGGACGATTTGAAATGCAATGCTTGCTACTCCCCAACAATGAGGCTACCTAAATGAATCCCAAGCTGGAACAAGTTTGAGTGCTCTGCCCTACTTCATATTAATGCAAAAGCAGCAGTAGAAGGAGAGCAGGGACTGAATGAGGGACAACTTCCCAAGTAACCTTGTCATGTATATGTATATGTATATATACATATCTATCTATCTAAACACACACACACATATATATATATATAACATGTATACCTTACTGCCTTCTATATTCATTTCAAATAAGCTCAGCTTCTGATATTTCTGATATCTCCCGCTTCACAGCATTTTTTTTCTGTGGAGAATTAAACCACCAAAATGCCACGGCAGAATGATGTTTGCATGTCTGATCTCAAACTTCGGCAAGTTTTGTTTCATATCTCTTGCTTCACACTTCTTTCTCCGGCAGTTTCACAGATTTGATAGAATTATGATGAGCTTTCATGGGTCCTTGCCTTATACTGCATATCACCAGTAAAATGAATCCTTTGGAAAATAATTTTAGAAAATTGTGAGATAATAGTCTTTAAAAGACATCTCTGTGTATGTCTGCAGACAGAGCTGAATTCCAGTGCTGCTGTTTTGGTCTAAATGCATGCTCTTTGGTCCAAGATATTCAGAACCACCTCAGCTGTACTTGTGCCTGATAGACCTACCTTTACGTACATTACCTGCCCTTGGAAAACTTCAGGTGAGAGCAGGCACAGCTGAGCAGCATGGGCTAAACTCTGGGTGCTTCTGTCTGTAATAGTCTAGGAAAATCGATGATTTGCCATTTTTGAAGGATGTGAGCCAAAATTTAAAGTTTCTCTATGCTTATGTAAATCCAGTCTCCCGTTTCAGGGATGCTTTGTCCCTGGGATATCACTCAGGGTAACAGAGGCACAGAAGGCATTTGATGGGATGCAGGATGGAACTGCTGGCTTGCAGGTTGTGGATTTCCCTTTCCAGAGACACACAGGTGACAAGACATAGGAATTTATTAGGAAACCTTCCTCATTCTTGTGCGACAGATAGATGACACATACTGAGGCAGGATGACCGGTTAATGAAAAATAAGACCTGGGAGCTTTTAGGTGCTATGGTAAAGTAGGGAAGTCAGGATGCAGTGTCTGTTTGTAGTGTAAGCCTTCTATGATTCTGAAGTACCCTAGAGAGCAAAAGTCAACTCTGTGCAACCTTAGAAGCAACCTTATTTTACATTTCTGTGGGCAATGCATTTGTTTAGTTGTTGGTTCTACTCTGTTCCCTGAAGTGGGGAACAGCCCCTAAGCTGTCCCTTTCCCACAGTGGCAGGAATGGCTCAAGAAGGTGCTTTACCCATTTCTAAATTAAAACAAAACAAAACAACCCCTCCCCCGCCC
>WBMY01002130.1:470177-498530 GCA_013397315.1 Donacobius atricapilla | reverse complement strand
CCAAAAAAAAAAAACAAAAAACAAAAACGAAACAAAACCAAAAAATCCCACAAAAAACAACACACAAAAAACCAACAAAACAAACCAGAAAACCTTGATGGAACATCTGAACATTTGGTAGTATTGAGTTGCTGCCTCCTCAGAACTGTGGTGAAGTGCAAGAAACAGCTCCCTCCAAAGACTATTTAATGTCCCAGCTCACAGCTGGGGGGAATCATTCCTGCTCCTTCTTCATGATAAGAAAACCTTCCAGTAACTGCTCTTTTTAGCCTCTGGGTCAGATGAGATGTTTAGATTCAGAGGCTTGGACCTGTAGCTTTGGAAGCAATCAGGAAAAAGCTGGCTTTATATGCAGCAATTCTGCAGGAAGGGGTGATTTTTTTGCCTGAGCTGAGGCATGATGTAGAACAGAGGGCTCCAGCCTCCCTCTCTGAACCATAGTCACATCACATAAGGTCTTTTCTCTTTCATAAAATCAACCAGGAAGAAGCAATGTGGTGAATATGGGTGGGGCATATGAACTGATAGCATCATTTAGGTAAGAACAGACCTCTAAGATCATTGAGGCCAATCACTAAGTGACACACCTACACATCTTTGAAATACCTCCAGGAATGGTGGTTTAACCACTTCTTTGAGAATCCTGCTCCAGTGCTTGGCAGCCCTTTCTGTGAATACATTTTTCCTGCTATCCGATCTTAACCTCCTCTGAAACAACTGAAGCCATTTTGCCTTGACCTCTCACTTGCTACCTGGGAGAAGAGACTGAACCTCACCTGTCTGAAACTTTCTTTCAGGGAGTTGTAGGGGTCACTCCTGAAGGTCACTCCTGAACCTTCTTTTCCCCAGGCTAAACATCCCCAGCTCTCTCAGCTGCTCCTCATCAGACTTCTGCTCCTGATCCTTCACCACCTCCATAGCTCTTCTTTGTAAAGTGAGCATGTGGGGTTTGCAATATTTAGTAGCAGCAAGGGGTGGCTTTTTGCTCTCATCAGAGACATATTGACAGTGCAGCTTTCCTCTGCATCCTGCTGAGGCACAGGGGCCATCCTGTAGCCTACTGGCTTGTCACTGCTGACACCTGCAGCACCCCTGGGCTTTGGGAGGGTTTGCTGCTCTGCCTCCTGACCTCCTCATGTGTGTGATCTGAGACGATCACAGCATCACCTGCAGAAATACAGCCACAGGCAGAAATACAGCCACAGGCAGAAACAGGCTAGCAGCAGCTCTGGCTGTTCTGAGATGTGCAGATGATGAATCGATGCCGGCAGAGGCACCACGGCAGCAGCAGAACGCTGTGTGCAGCAAGGGGCTGGGCTGTCTAGGCCTCTGATTTATGGCAGCAGGCTACAGATGAGGTCAAAGTGCTGTTCACATGGATAGGAAGACAAGTATTATCAGAAGACATATCCAAAAGATACCTTCTGGAAAAAAAAGTTGAAGGATAAGAAGCTTTGCCTAGACGTAGCCTCCAGCTTCTGACCTACCCTCCTCTCTGGACCCCAAGTGGCTGTCTGGACAGGGGAAGGGGAGAAGCGAAAAGAACCAGCTGCATCTCAGGGCCACAGCTCAGCTTGACCTCATGCTCTTAAATCCACAGTAAATCCCTGTACCAGCTCTGCTGCTGACTCTCTGTGCCAAAACAGGCAGGAGTAAATACCACCAATAACATGTTCCAGGCAGGAAGTCAAGGAAATTATATGCAGGGTGTCAGCAGAGATGAGAAGAGAGGCCACTGCTCATCGAGTCCAAACTTTGCACTGACCCATGCACCCAGGCTAGCAGAGAGTTAGGGAGGACAGAAAGATGTGGACATTGAAAGATCACCCTAAAGTAATTAAAGAAAAAAAAGGTCGGAATAGTCACCAGAACTTTGACCTGAAATGGGTGATGGCTCTCTTTTAATCAGACTTCAGGTCATAATAAACATTGAGGTTTTTTATTTTCCACATATCTGTGTTAGTTTTCATACCAGCACACTATCTGGAGAAGTAAGGGAAAATGAATATTCTTTCATGTAGTTAACAATTCATAAGCAAATTACTTATTTCAGCAAACACTGCCCGTTTTTTCCTATGTTTTGAAATGACAAGAAAATAACCAAATTTTTTAATTTTAGTGACATGATTTATTTGCGTGGCCTGTTACCTAGAGCTATGTCTGACACTAAAAGATGGTTTAGGTGGGTGAACACCATAAAGTCTACAATGGGCCTGCTGCTGCTATAACTGGGTATTTTAATTTTCTCCAGGCAGCAAGGCATTGTTGCCACATGATCATTTTAGGGCACAGTTTGATCTGTCAGCCCAAGTTCTTTCCCTAAACCTCAAAGACAAGGTATAAGAGCCAGGATTAGCCCGGGACCATTTAAAAGGTGAAAGTAAATGAGTCACTTCTGTTTCCTACTTGGCTGTACATGAATGTAGGCAGGGAGCTGCTTCTATGGGGAAGCAGAGGTGGGTATTTAGTGTGACTGGAGCTGATACCAGCACAAATGGAAATAGCTGGGGGAGGAAGAAGAAGAAGAGGAAGAGGAAGAAGAAGAGGAAGAGGAAGAGGAAGAAGAAGAAGAAGAAGAAGAAGAAGAAGAAGAAGAAGAAGAAGAAGAAGAAGAAGAAGAAGAAGAAAGAAGAGTCAGTGCTCAGCTCTGGGTACTACCTGCTGTATTTTTAGATGTGAGCAGTTAATTACGGAATCCAACCTTCTGTTCCCTCAGGTGCTCAATGTCAGGAGAACTTCCTTAGTTTTAGTGGGGAAAAGGGAGCATTTGATTCCAGTTCCTGCAGGACTGTTGTGTGAGAGCTGGGTGTTCTTGCAAACTTTGAGTTAACAGTTTATGAACTGTGGTGTTCAAAATTAGATATATTCAAGTTGTATTTTTAACAACGACAATGAAATGATATATACCTGTACCTCCACAGCTGAGCACCCTTCATGTATATTGATATTTATAGTGTACATAAATCAAGTTTCTTTTCTGCAGAAGGATGCAAGTGTTCCTTGTTTTGTAGCTTTTGCAGTTCATTATTCCTGTGCACATCTTCCTCAATTTATTTTCCAAATCAGCTCATTTAAGATGAATTTCATATTTGTGTTCTGATACCCTGCTACAACTCCATCCCAGCTCTAACTCCATCCTTTAGGTTTTTAATGTGAGCACAGCTTTTAAAACAATAATATGAGGGAAGAAGACACAGTGACTTATTTGCAGGTGTTATGAGATTTTCCCCTTGCACAAGGGGCATTGGAAGAAAAAGCACAAAGCGATATTTGTAAGATGTAATATCAAAAGTCAGTTATCATCAAAGAAAAGTGAGCAAGCTTTCAGTGCTGAATAAGACCAGGTAGAGAGGTGCAGGCAGGTTGAGCTCTAACAAAAGTGCATTTTGATGTGAGAAGGAATTGAAAAATACAGAGAAAAGATGAGGGGGAATCAACAACTGGCTATGGAAACATCCTGCATCTGTATTTTTTGGGACTTAAACTGGAGGAAATGACCTTTACATGATGAGTGTGCATATGAAAGTGTAGCACACTTGAAACTTGAATAGTTTATTTGCTTTCTAGCTGATTTGGGGGTTGAAATGGGGTCACTGGGATAACTGAGTTGTGCTGGTTCTGCTGAGATTCATGGTTGTACTGCTAAATTTGGGGAATGTTGTCACACTCAAAGAGTAGAATGTAGTGTTAAGCAAGATTTGATGTGATGGTCAAGGGTAATAAATAACCTTTTAAGACTAAAATCAGAAGTATAAAAGATGAGTAGTGCAGACTAAGAGGACAGACAATATTCTCAAACCCAAACTCACGTCTTTGCACTATCATGCCTTGAATTTTAATTTTTGAAAAGGAATTAATATATCAGTCATCTTCAAAACAGCTTTCTATGGTAAGCCAAACTGGCCTTTGCAAGAAAAGAAATTATGATAATTCTGAGAAGCCTGATTGGAAAAGTTGCAGCCAACCTCCTTCTGTGGGCATGCTCTCATTTGAGGAGGGGTTTGGTTTCACTGTTTTTACTAGTAGAGTGTGTCTCACTCCAACTAATGGTTGCCTTTTTCTCTGTGAAGGGTGTGTTTGGGATGGGATGCCTGGTAAATCATCCAGATGAATGCCACAAATATAATTATTCCAGTTTAACTGGGTTTACAATAACTTAACTGCATTCTAGCCTCATTTATTGTCCCATGTGTTATTTTAGCATAAATATGAAATGCACAAACAGGAGTAAATTACTGAAGGACATAGGATTCCATCAGGATTGGACTTTGGAGTCAGCAAATTACAAACATCAGAGACTGCTTCCTGCATTTTACTTGCATCTGAGTACTGGACCAACACCAGCTCTTCCCAAATACTGCTTGGTTTTCCTCAAGGTGTTTTCTTTGCCTAAAACATCCTGAAATGCAGATTCTGAAAGCATGATAAATGTGCAGATCTGCTCTTCCAGCACCTGTAAAAAGTTGTGCTTAACTTTAGTACTTTTGTTTTCTTTCATCTTCCCCTGGGGGGGAAAAAAAAAAAAAACAACAAAACAAAAAGCAAAAAAAAACCCCCACCCTGTTATTCTGAATCAATTTTTTAAAATGATTGAAAAGGATTTTTGAAATGGATTCTCTGGGCAACCTGTGCCAAGGCCTCATCACCCTCACAGGGAACAATTTCTTCCCCATATCCCGTCTAACCCTCAATGTGAAGCCATTCCTCCTTGCCCTGTCACCCCAGGCCTTTGTCCAAAGTCCTTCTCCAGCTCTCCTGGAGCCCCTTCAGGTACTGAAAGGAGTTCCAAGGTCTCCCCAGAGCCTTTTGTTCTCCAGGCTGAACACCCCCATTGTGTAAAACCCATCATACTTCAGAACTTAAAAGGAAACTCAGGAAATCTGTGGTATTATGATGAGTATCTGGTCTGCTAAAGAGTTCTGCATATCATATCTCTTTTGGGTTCAGTTTCTTCCTTTGAAAAGCAAAGGTATTTTGTTACCGATCTCTTTTATAAAGAGCTCAAGAACTGAAAGTTATTAATACGTAAAAATACCCCTATCTTTGGCTAAAAAAATGTATGAAGAGTTGAGCCTGTAGGTATTGTTCCAACTAGCAATTTACATCTCATTATCTTCTAGAATATTAACTTTCATCACATTGTGGATTTTCCTTACACGGTTTCCTTTCATACTTAGGTTGACTGTAATACAAAATCACAGGAAAAATCTCTCTTGTTCGGTTCAAGTTAATTGCACTGTAGTTGAGGGATTTTGATAAATTGATACTTCACCCCCATCATCTTTGGACCTGAAGAGGATGGAAGAAAGAAAGATGAGATTTTATCATAATATTTTGCTTTGAAAATGAGACAGTATATGTAATTATTTTCTTCTGCTATATATGATTCTGTGAAGGCAAATCATAAATGGCTGTGCTGCTGATGGTTGGGCTCACTAGGGTGATAGGGTCTTTACCTCAGAATGTGTCAATTCTCCTTCAAATAAATCATGATGACAGTTCTACAGAGGCACAGCTATCCATGGCACCTGGATTGTGTCTCTGTGTCTGGGTTATTTTACTTGCACAGGCCTGGCCTCCATCACTCACGGATCATGCTGATCACTGGACCACCAAGACAGGAGGTGACTGCCTTGAGCCCCTCCCCAAAAGAAGCATTTTAAGCCCATCATCTGCTGCAAAAAACGTTGATCTTTTCAAGTGGATCGTCCTTGTGCCTTTGCAGGGAACTCTGCCAAGTCTGACCTACTGCTTATGGGCTCAACCCAGTGAGAACCTGAGCCCACCTCTGAAGGTGCTGAGGGCAGACTCACAGGAGCCAACTTTAAGCTCATTGACAATGTAGGCTTTGTAAAAGGAAAAGACTTCCCTAATTTTAAGGACCAAATACACCTACTGGAAACCAGAATAGTTCAGCTGATTCAGAATAATCTTAGTGATTTAGCACATAGTCCTTATGCTTCCTTGAAAGTCTTTTATTAAGGAACAAGCCCCATCTCTCCTGTCTCTGTTTCCGTGTAATTCTTTCATTTGGTTTGATGCAGCAAGATGATTTACACTGCTGCAAGCATCACAATTAGGATGATACCAACATATAAAGAGACTTCTGATATTAATTATCCTCCTGGCCACCTGAGTTATCCTTTGTATATTCATTTTCACCTTTTCTCTCTCACAAACGTGTACACATGTGTGTACACAGGTGTAGAAGATAGTTATTGTTTATTGAAGAGTTGTTTCATAAAAACTTTAATTTTTCCCCTCAAAATCCATTTTATATGTTAAATAATAGTGCAGAAGCTCACTACTATCCCCCCTTTTCCCCTTGGATTATTAGAGGCAGATTTTAATCAGAACAGAGAGCTAAAAGTTTCCTGTTTTCCCTGTTCCATGGTTTCTGAATCCTTTAAAAATATAAATTAATCAATAGATGATGGTAAAAAGAGGTTTGAAGTGTTTGGGATTTTTTCCACAAAACACATGCAGTCTCAGCTCATAGGCTTATAGATACATTATGTCGGAGGTGTGCAGCCTAATCCTTTATTTCTGCAGTTTAATTTGACACCAAGAACTGTGTGCCTTGAAAATGACAGTCATGCTCTCAGGAGATGCTGAGGAGTCTTCCTATGCAGTAGTAAACTAACCAGAGCCCTTCAGCAGCCTCCAATAAAAACATAATTATCAGAGGATGAACTATGGCATAGGCAAACTGAGTAGTCACTGTCTCACCCAGACAACCGCACCCCCCCACACCCTGTTTTATCCAGCTTGTGTGTTACTCATAGCACCAGTCAATAGCCCCATCTACCATATTTTCACCTTTCCATCTTCAGGCCCCCAATGTTTTCCAGTAGAACAGTGGTGTCAAAAGATCAGATTTAACCCTAATGATTTTCTTGGTCAGTTTTGTTGGTTCCACTAAAGATGCAAAACAAGCTTAGTGGCAACAGACAAAATGAAGGATCCCTCTGCCACCTGAGTGACACAGATCCTCCTGTTTCCGAGCAGGCTTTAGAGAAGAAATATTTGTCATTGAAATGGACCATGGTAATAAACTTCCAAAATACCCTAGGTTTAGCTGCAATTTGCAGCAATATCACTGTTGGGATAGCTCATTCCTTCTCTTCAGACAGGAATGGAGGGTACTTGTTTCATGGCCTCTATGATAAATGAGTGTGTACAAATTCCCAGCCTCTATTCAGAATGGTATTTTCAAATGTAAGGTTTCCTCCTAAAAGGCTAGGCAGTTCATTTTGTCATCTCTGCTTCGACTTCAACAGAAGCAGAAAACTCATTTCTCTCTTTGAAAAAATGTAATTTAAAACAAGAAAAAGAGCAAACTTCCTTACAAAGAGAGGCATTTTGTTAAATCTGAATGTTAAAATGAAACCCAAAGTTAATTCAGGAGTGACTATGATTTCTTTCTATTATTTTTTTTTTTTTCTGCATCATTTATATGTAGATTGGAGGCACTTTTCAGCAAGTGTCAATGGGGAGAGGACTAATGACACCTCAGGGGCATTAGGGAAAAATTCTCACCTGAGAAAGAACATAGACATCACTGAACAAAACTACTGTGGATTTCAGTTCATACCAACTGTTTTCAACACCCCAGCTTCTCTGAGGTCTCAAAATGGTGTCAATCAGAACAGCTCCACTGAAATTCATGATGGTGTCAATAAATTGGGGTGTACTTTAGTCTTTGGCTTTTTCCTTTTAACAACAATCTCCAACCTGATGAGAAAGCATTGCAGTGATCATTTCTGCAATGTCTTCAGTAAGTACATAGACAATTTCCTCCATTATTTGCATGTTTTTCCTATTTAATTAGTGTTACTTTTATCTACACCAAGTGTTTAATTTCCTACATAGAAACACAGAATGGCTAGGGTCGGAAGAGACATTGAAGATCATCGAGCTCCAACCCTCCTGTCATTTTAATGTACCAAGAATAAGCTTCCCAGTTAAGTAAAGATACAAATATTCACTTCAGGTGACTGTTTGTCTAATGCATTTTTTACTCAGCATGAAAATGAAAGGTGGAAAACCATAAATAGAATTTTGCTAAATACAAATCTGGGCATTCCTGATTCTGCACAATTATGTTGCTGCTGCAACATGGCTTTCTTTCTGCATGCGTTCATATTTTATTATGCTTTCTGAGTTGAAATTCTTTTTCTTCTCTCGCTTTCCCAAGTGTCTCACTTTTGGGACACCTGAACTCTTTGATTTTACCTATTTGCCTCTCTCTCTCTCTCTCTCTCTATATATATATATATATTACTAGTGGATAAAACTGAGGTACTTTACTTAAGTTTCTGTAAAACAAGACACAAACTTTCCATGCTTGACATTCAAAAAGAATGAGATGGAATAACACTTCTCTCCAGAAAGATATTCTCTCTGTATTTTCTCTATTCATAGTGATGGGCTGTATTTTCAGATTGCCAATATACTGGATAACTACAGAAAAGACTTGAATATAAGGTCTCTTTTTCCAAGTGGCTCTGTCGAGTCAGTCCATGCGATAATCACTTTCTATCTTCATTTTCTTTCTTATACACCATCACCAGATGGATTTGGACTCAAAGCTGTTTGATGTAGAAATTGTCTCCTAATGCAACTATGGCACTGCACACAAAAAGACTTCCTACATTGGAACCTCCTATTATTTACTGATAAAACAAAATATCTATTATGGTTCTTCCAAAGCATCCCCGATATACTGGATAGGGAAGTGAGGAAGGGAGGCATCCAAGTCTTGTCTGCCTTATAGCAAAGTGCACCTGAGATGTGATGAAAGACTTTCTCTAATGCTGATTACATCTCGTCGTGCTTTCTGTTTGCATTCTGGTTCCAAGTCCTGAATCATCACCATACCTATTCCATTCAGCCATCTAGAAGTCAGTTGCAGATGGGAGCAAGATATAAAATAATGAGCCAATCACAGTTAATTTTCTTGGTATTTACTGTAATAACATTAATTTTGATGAACCCCTCCATTATTAATGTGAATGTCACAGGTGCTTCTATAGCATTTTCACTTGGATTCCATATTAATTACCTGGACTGTTAATCTAAAGTGCCACTACAGGAATATAATAGAACATAATAGTGAGGGGAAAAAATTTCTTAGTCAATGGGAAGGTATGAGCTAAAAAAAAAAAAAAAAATCTACCTTCACTCACTGATTTCTCAGGCACAGTAAGGTGTCAGTGTCTTGGAGAGAGTCACAGTCCCATAATGGATGTCATTTACTCTTCTGCAGCGTGATGATACGTGGCTGGATTACCATTTGAACTCTCTTTACATGTAATGGACATAAATTGCATTTACGTTTTCTTTATAGCCCACTTTAGTGCCATCATGGAAAAAGCTTTAGAACAAATGAGAGCACATGCACATTTCTTATCCAGTTTTCAAAACATGGACCAATTTGACTTTTCTTACGGAGTTTGAAGCTTAGCAAGGTACCCAAATAAAGGACAACATTTCCATCTTTAAGAAGCAGTGTGTCAGGTTTCTATAGCATGAGAGCTGTAAAGTTAATCTCTCCCATGATTTCTGTCCAATGCCCCTAATCGTCCTCTTCATGAATTTTCTATATTGCAAGGGAACATTATATAATTCACTAACTGAGCAATATCTGTTATATTTTCCTTTTATGAGCCATTCCATGCTCCTTTAATACAGATTATCCCAGATAATTTAGACTCCAGGAAAAAGCACTCTTTACCTCCTCTATTTTATTTCTTTAAACTTGGGTTGAGTGGGATAGAGATGGATTAAAAGCATCATTATTAATGTGAATGATAATGTGTGCTTTTTGTTACTCTGCTTGATACCTCTCTCTCTCAGACTTTGTCTTCATCAAACATTTTCATTGACATAATCTAAAATCCCCTCTTATTCCATGGCTGCAGTCCTGGAGGTCCCTTTACCAGCCACTGCTTCAGACCCACAGTTCCTGTTCTCTGGATTCTCCTCCTGAGTGAGCCCAGATGCAGTGCTGGAGGCTCCAAAGAACTAGTATCCTTTGTGTGCTGCCACGGTATCACTTATGAGTAAATTACTCATCTGGACCCCTTGTTTGCTCCTTACTTTCCCAGCACCAGACAAGCCTTTCTAGCACTTTATGAATGGCCCTTCCCTGCCTCAAATCCCTGAGTAATTTTCCTTTACAGTCTTACACACTCATGATTTGAGTGGGGACTCATGTGCCTCCATCTTCTTTTCTTGCCTGTCTCCAGGCTTCAGACTGCTTTTTCCTTTCTTCCCCTGTGTACATAACTTACTGTGGTAGAAACCCAGGCATGCACCCGCATGCCTTGCTCTGGGTGACCATCGTGGCATGGTACTGGCACCCACAAACACCTCAGCACAGCTGTCCCTGATGCTCAGCATAGGTCTGTGCCTCATAAAAAGCAAATCCTTTGCGCAGTTCCTCTGCTTCTGAAGGAGAAACTTCCACTCAGAGTATGATTTGAATGCAGATTTTGATGAGCTGCTTAACTATTCCTCACAAGAAAGTGGCCCATGTGCCATCTTTGCTAAGAGCTGTGCTCTGTGTGCTGTCTGCCTGGAGGGTTTGGGTCCTGCTGTCTCTTGAATGATTGAAAATTGGCTACAAATACATTGTTTTAACTCCAGAAGAATCCATATCGCAAACTTTCTGTGTGGTTTCTTCTCAGGTTTGGGAAATACCAGCTTTCATCTGCTTTCATCAGACAATGCCCCATCTTATACAGAAAAATCCAAGTGTGTTTAGCGTCTGTCAACACCGACTTCATCACAGGCCTGGTGAAAAGAGTGATGAATAAGTGAGAGAAAGATATGAAAACATAATAAGCCTTATTTGTCTCTCCTAACACATCAGTGTTGAGGAATTATGAAGAACCCTTTTCCCAGTCTCAGCCTCTAAGATCACAGACCTTGTCAGTCAAGCCTCTAAAACCCAGGGCTGCTAAACATGTTGCAGTACTGTGATGATGTAACAGATGGCAGGGAGCAAGACACCAATGGAATGTGATTACATCCTAAGGAAACTATTTTAAAATATGGCAAACACATCAAAATCTCCTTTCACATATTCTTCCAGGCTGAACTGCAAAATACTCTAACAGCTCAGCAAGATTAGTGAAGTTCAGAAAAATTAAATGTTGGAAACTGCTTTACCCAACTCTGATAGATGCTACCACCTATGTGTAAAATAATAAGAGCTATATGTTAAGCTGGATTTCTTAAAAGAGAGGCAGGGGTTGCCAAGACCATTAAATATTAGGGAAAAGATTTAATGATGATTTTAAACTTGGGTGAGAGATAGACTGCATCAGCTGAGCTGATGTGTCACTGCTTGAGAGAGGGTTTTATTTTAAATGAAACAACCTTTCTAGTCACTGTGGGCTGCCCTCATCATCTCTTATGATCCTTACAGAGTTTCACATGTCAGCTGAGGACATTGTTTAGCTTGTGTATCTTCTGCAAAAGCAGAAGAGATACATCAATTTACAACATCCAAAAATCTGCCTCTTTTGTGAGGTTGTGTCTCACAATGAAGTACAGCAGGGTTTTCAGCATTGCTAACTAACCGTTTTATTATGAACCTTGTTTTCATGACTGCCTTTTGTACAAAATTTAATTGTTTGAATTCTTTTACTTTATGAGATGACCCTTTCAACAAATTATTCACCTTAACAGCAGGGAAAGTTTGACTGCAAAGGGCCCCAAATTATCAAATTCATCCAAAAGCATACAGTTCTTAATCTTTAAGATAACAAAATAGCAAATTTAAGACATTTTTGTGGATGCTTTTTTTTTTCAGTCACCATTTGATATTTCTGCTTCCCGTGTGGTCTCTTGGGCTGACTGGGAAGCTGAGTCAAAGAGCAATTAGCCAAAAGGTTCCAAGAGTGTCAGTATACTCAGTGCTGACATGAGAAATCTGGGGTTATCCAGCTACCAGACACTCCAATAGTAGCCCACTGCCTCAGTGTCTGACAGTCCCAAAGGCACCAACATGTTCCTAGAGGCCAGGAACAAGGTCTCCATGGAGAAATNAGAAATAGAATAAACACCTTTGCAGACCGAGCCACAGATTCCATCTAATCTTTTAAACCCTGGTAGGGGACTCTGAGAGACAGAAAACCCCTGATTAGGGGAATGTTGGGGTGAAAAATCCCACCAATCCCCCCTCAGAGCCAATCCTTTAACTGAGTAGCTGAGAATTGCCACCCAGAATAAGAAGAAAAGTACATTTATTATACTCCTCCCTTTCAACTTTCTCATTTTGCTGCTGCTTTATCAACTACCAGGAAATGCCCTTTCTATCAGCATATTACTGCACAGACATTGTGTAAAGTGCTGGGGAACAGACTGAGCATAGCTTAGAGCTTATTAGTGATGGACTTAACCAATTAATAAGCATGCCTTTTCTGCTCTCTGAAAGCCAGAATGGAAATATTTTGAGCTCCAATTCCTCTTGCTCATGATGTATTTCTTCTTCACTTTTGCTTTGTGGGGTCTCTGATTCATGGCTGCTTTATACAATGTTAGCATATACACTAATTAAAAAGGATTTATCAGGTTGAGCTTATGATGACTGAAGGATCCTTTCTCCCTTGGCAAGGTCTGAATATTTGACTACCTCATTAATGCTTCTGCTTCTTCTCTTTGTAAGAGGAGGCTGAAAAATGAAAAAAGGGATTTGCTGTGCAGCTTTAGATGAAAGGCTGGTTCATTTATTTTTAAAGCTGTCTAAAGGGGTTAAGCCCTACTCTGATTTACACCAAAGGGCAACTTATAACCCCTCAGCAAAATAATTACTCATTTACATTGACAGGCACCATTTATTTGCAGGATTTCTTCAATGTAAACAAGAGAAAAAAATTATATTAGGTTTTTTCTTTAGAGGGCATAAAGTTGACAGAGCTCTTCTGGATCTATGTGAATCAGGAGTTACCTTAGTTGACCTGGTTTTGATATTTCAGACCATCATAGCCTTCAAGTTATAGGAGCATATCCTTATTTATGCCACCTGGGGATTTGACCCTTGAGTTAAAAAAAATGTCCAGTATTGACTGTTATTCTGCCACTATTCACACACCCCTCCAAGCAGAATTACTCCAGATTTACCTTGCCACAGATGAAATCCCCACATCTTCAGAAATGGAGTGCCCACATAATAGTTATAAATTTCAAAGTAATTTAATATACCCAAAAATATACATACATATTTTAAAAATCCCTCCTATCAGTACTAATCTTTGATGTTTGGCTGGATTATTATCTCATGGAGATTGTAACATTGAGAGTTTTAAGTGCCCATTATGTCTTCCTTTTTTATTCTTTCCAAAGTACTTGAAAGATCCCACTGAGTCAATTACACACAGTATCTCTTAATAATGTCTTCTTCCTGGCACATCATTGTTTTCCTTTATGTTTATTTCAAAAGGTTAAATTAAATAGGAGAGTAGAGATAAATCCACATTATGAATTATAAAAAGTTACCACATGCTCCTGAGAATGCCCAGAATTTTGATGGGGAGGATTTAGTGAAGTAGCGCCCTGGGGAAGTCAGTGCCAGAGAAATCCAGGATTGTTTAAGTCAGAGGAAAGCTGGGTACATGAACCTGGCTGTTCACAAGTTTATTTTTTCCTGCACTGGGAGTCTGGTGCCAAACACCCTCTTGCTTGCTGACTCCGACAGTTTTGTTGGCCTGGAAGTCCCTGCACAACATAGGAGATTAAGTGGATGCCAAATAAAGTGGAGCAAGTCCCAGTGGTTGGGAATCTTCAGGAAAAGGCTAGTTTGACACAATCGAAGACAGATTTAGGTGCTGACCCTCCTTTCAGCAAGGTGATCCTTGGAAAATCCTCAAGGTCTGCAATTATCTGAAATTTGCTGCAGGATGGAGTTACTTTGTGTGGGAGTTTCTGCTTCATGGGAATAGCAACAGTGGGCATCTGAATGCTACAACTGAGTCCCATAGCCTTTCCTGGTGCTGCACCTCTTTGGAATGAAAGCTTAGCAAACTCTTGACTGTGTGACTTTGAGCTTTATCTTCACTGTGGACTATGAAACACTGGCCACATCTCTCACACCAGAACTGCATCTCATAATGAATGAAATATGATTCATATTGCCTTTGAGTGAGTACATAAAGCACCTTATGAGCCTTCCAAATATAAAAGGTGATATAAAAGGAAATAGTAATATGCCCACATAAATATTAAGGGAAAACTGACACTTCCCTTTTATAAAAGCAATATCCATTCCTGACTTAATATTTTCTAGCACATACTGAAAGATAAAATCTGCATGTCCACATTTTATGGCTACATTTTCGCCTACGGAATTTCACTAGGAGTTTGTTCACCCTTCTCATTTCCTCCTCTCCTCCCCAGTAAATCATTAAAAGCAGTATGGTTTGTAAACCTGTTGAGTACAGGACTCCCTGAAATTCCTGTCAAAAAGGGTCAGGAAGGAGAGGTTTGTTCTGAGAAGCAAGTGGTGAGAAACGAAACCAAAAACCTCAGCTTTTAATGCTGCAAATGGAAGAACACAGTGCTGAATGTTAGAAGGAAGCAGCAGCATTAAATGTCAAGGATAGTGGGTAATGAACTCTATCTCCAAGAGTACGAGGAGTAGCCAGTGTGTTACACAGGTCATCATTCCTTCATTGTCCTCTTTTCAGCTTTCCCATTGCACATGGCCGCCTGAATCCAATGAAGTCAGTGGCAAAAAAACAAACAAAAAACCCCCCAAAATAACAACAGCAACAAAATATCCAATGCAGGGCCTTCCCTGTGATAGTGGTAAAGCCAATTTGCCATCTGCTCCAAACTGTTGTATTGCCTAACATAAATTGGTTTTGCCTGTCACTTCAGAAGTCTCTACTGAAATTGTAACAAAATGGTTCTCTGGCCTCACTTTCATCCTCAGTGACACTTCATTAGAATTACAGCACTTCCATTTCCAGCTTCCTTTTTTTTTTTTTGTCAGTACTGTATCATGAGGAAGATACCTAAAATAG
Source organism: Donacobius atricapilla (assembly GCA_013397315.1). Taxonomy (NCBI): domain Eukaryota; kingdom Metazoa; phylum Chordata; class Aves; order Passeriformes; family Mimidae; genus Donacobius; species Donacobius atricapilla. The sequence goes on along the minus strand of WBMY01002130.1, from coordinate 483,498 downwards.
GGAATGGGAAATGGGGTTATGGCACTTAATTGTAAGCACTTGCAGCAACTGGTTTTGATTTCCCCATCTGAACCAAGGTTTAAATCAAATAATCTAGTTTGAGGACTTGTGGAGGATGAAGAACCCGTCAAGGCAGTGATAGATTATCTGAATCAGCCATTATTCAAGACGATATCCTGCCCTAGTGACATACCCACCGCAGCAGAGATGCACAGAATGAAGCTGCCCCGCTGATTTTGGAAAGGGCAGGTGGGAAAAGCAGAGGGAGCAGAGTCCCAGCCAGCTCCAGCTGAGCTGCTGCGTGGCCACAGTCATTGCTGTACAAGCCACTACCCTGCAACAGGGGCAGCGCAGGCTCTGGAGCTGAGCACTCAGCGGTACCCTGTGGGTGCGGGAGGAGCTCACTCTCTTTAGCTTTAGGGCCGCTCTGCCATCCTTGGCCGAGGATGGCTGGAGAGACCCTGAGAGAGGAATGTCACATCCAGCTCTGGAAGCAGAAACAGCGTGGGAAGTAGCTACTAAAATGAAACTAGCAGGAGAACTTGTCTCAAAAATCTAGGCAAAGCCTCACTTGTGGGAATGAGCAAGCCAGGGCTGGGTGGCTTCTGCCACAAGGCAGGAGTGAGGAACTGAAGATGCTGCTGCTGCATCCATAAGGATGGCCACTCATATTATGAAGGAAAAATGCCTGTCTTTTTCTGTGCTTCTTTCTCACCAGGGAAGACTATCGGCACAACCCAACTTTTCCCTTGGCACCTCCAATCCAGGCTGCAGAGTTTTAATGTATGCAGAAGGGGGAACAGCCATTTTTTTAATCTCAGTTTTCTGCTACAGCAGGCCTCTGCCTGCTTTGCTTGAGGCTGGAGCTGTCTCTGGAGCAGTCCCTCCAGTGATGCCAATAAAGCAGAATGTCACAGTTTCCTGTGGCTTTGCATATTAACAAGGCTATTATGGCTCCTAAATGACATAGTATGACCCTCCTCTTCTCATCCCCTGGGAACTCCTCCTTTGAAAAACTATTTTATTTACATGTGCAGTGAAAGTCAGATCAGGTAGTCATTTCAGAGAATTTTGTGAATTTGTTGCATTTTTCAGAACCAGCCGGAGTTTACAATTTTTTCTCCAGAGTCAATTATTTTTTAGGTTGGAGTTTTGTTTTGTTTTGCTTTAATTTTTTTGTTGCCAAATGGCATCCTGCTTCTTTAAATGAATCCTGAATCCTCCAGGCCTTTAATTCTAAGTTGTGTAACTGTTGACTTCTGTAGAATAGCTCATCACTAAGTATATATATTCAATCCATCTACTTTATATTACACTGCTTCTTGCCCCACTGGTGCTGTTCTCTCATTTGTTTTCCGTGCTGACTGATTATTATTTATGTCAGGACAAGAATTTCCTGCAATGACTATTGCCCTTTAAAAATACCCATTTTACAGTTCCCTAATTGCCCTTTAAAAAAAGCTATTATTAAGCAGCAAAATGGTCATAAAAAGACTTGGCAATCCTAACAAAATCTGATCCATATAAACTCTAATAGAAAGTCATGATAATTTCACACAATTCCATTCAGATATTTCTGGATTGGAACATTTTGATTTTAAAATTACTTAATTGATTGATTTTCATTTTATTGCCTGTTATAGATTTTTAAAGAAATCATTTGNATATATATATATATTAATGGTAGTAAGGAGAAGGGAGAGAGATAAGGTATGCATTTTTCTCCCCAAATTCTTCCAATTCCTGTCAGCTTTCATCTTTCTATTGAAAGTAGAAGAAAAGGGATAGAGAATATGCAGAGAACACANTGTGTGTGTGTTTGTGTGTGTCTGGTTTTTTGGGTTCTATTATCCTCTTGTCCCACAAAAAGGTGGAGGATACTAGGATATCATAAAGGAATTATGAGTCATAAATTATTTATGGCAAAAATGTTATTTACATCTCTGCCCAGTTACAAAGAAACTAGTAATAAGAACAGATTCTGTAAACAATTTGAATTTTATATACAATTCCAATACGGCATGACTGCCCCACCTCTTCTTTCTCTCCAAGAAAAAAAAAGAACAACAGCCACATTGGNACTTTGATGTCTCTTGCTGTAGGGTAAACATTCAATAGATAATGGATTGGAAGCTTTTGTCAAGCATAAAGCTTAGATTAATAAGATAAAAAGGTCATATATAGATTTACATAGAAGCATTAGAGACTATTGAAATGGTGATTATTTGAATTTTTGGTTTGAATAGCACCATGACCTACACATGATAAAGTAGGCCCACAGATTTATTATCAGTCTTTAACTGTAAAAATGTTATAACTTGCTTAGTGAAGGTGGGGAACAGAGTCAAGGCAGATCATAAGATATTAACAAAACAATCACTATGGGGTCAATAAGACAGAAAGATCTTTTAAAACTGAAATTGTATTAAAAAAGGCAGAATGAGAAACTAAGTAAATTAAAAATAAATGAAAAAGAGTTTATGGAATCCAGTGGGAAAAACCTGAGGAAAATAATTATGAGCACAGGGATGTGAGCGCTTCTGCTCCTGAGTTCAACCATTGGTGACCACACTGTGTAGGTTCTCAAAAAAAATTGAGTTTGCAGCTGGTTAGCCTCAGAAATGTGATTATCAGCAATGGGAAAGCATTAAGAAAGGACTACATGTAATGAATAGAAGGAAACACTTCCAGATGGTGAAATTAATTAGAAAGTGAAGCATGCACGTGGGGAATTTCTAAGAGCCTCACAGCAAAGGTCACTGAGCACAGGACTGAACCGAGCATGGCAGATATCTGCTGAGGGGTTTTTCATGGCCAGCTGTGGTTCTCTCTGCTACTCATGAAGAACCATATTTCTTTGGGGGTGAAAATCTTCTCAGACTTTATATCAATAGTCTATTTCTACCAACATTAATCAGGATCCCTGAAGGACCCCTTTCTTTAAGTAACATATAGGAAGTTTAAATCTTTTATTCACCACAGCTGGTACATAAACATAGGCTAAATCCAAAACAGTAAAGGACTTGAAGTCCTTTATACTTGACATATATGGCATGATTTGAATCACCAGTCACAGGTTTCCTGAAACATGGGGACACTTCAGGTGTTAGCATCCAGAAGATCAGCAAGACTCTTAGAATAACCCTGTAGCAGAGTATGTGGCTTTCTTGCAGTCTCACCTGGGCTGTGAGCACAGAACATGATTTATTTTTAAATTTTGCCTGGCACACACACATGTAGCATGTGAGAAGCACCTGAGCAAGGCAAGGTGCCATAATATGAATACAGTTCTATTCTCACCCTGCAATTAAGCTGACAATAAGCCCCAGGCCAACTCTGCCTCATGTCAGAAGGATACCCAAAGCCTTCTGAAAGCAAATGATGCTGCACTAATGCACTGCATAATTTACTTTCCTAGGGGTAGAATGGGGATTTGCAACAGCTAAAGACGTTCATGGATTAAGGAGATATCCATCCCTTTAAGTGCTCTGTGTTTACAGGGACTTCTGGGAATGCTTCTGAAGTACAGTGATTTCCTGCACTTTTTTCCTGCACAAGTAACATCTTACTCACCACAAAATAAATGAACTATACCATGAACTTAAACAGAAGAGTAAATATTTCTCCACAACCAGAAACATATTTTGGGGGAGAATCTAATGATCCTGTGAGAAAAATCAATCATTTCAATTTAGTTTCAACATGCACCAACTTTATTGTATATTGATTTTCTACCTTCACAATCAGTTTCACACCAGAAAGTAAGATAGGATGGTGACCCACCTCCCTGCTTTACCACTATAAGCTTTTACAAAAATTCACGCTCTGCCACATCACTGGAATAAATGTTACATATACAAGGCTGCTAGAGAAACTTTCAAACTGAAAAAAAGAAAACTTCATGGTCGATGTTTTAGGACCAGAGACCACGTGGAAAGGGAAGCCAGTAACAAACAGCCAGTAAAAATGAAAGGCAGAAAAGAGAGTTTTAAACAGGGTAGTGGTCACCAAAGCTCTAGAAGGATGCAAGGGTGCTCCTTGAAAGCCAGTCTGATTGTTATTGATCTGTGTCTAGAAGTGAGAAGTCAAAGCTAAGATGTGACAATAGGAATTGTGCAGGGTACCTGCAGTTACATGGGAAAAACTAAAATTTGCTTCTAATGCCCATAGCAAAAGCCAAGGGATAACTCTCCTGGTTTTAATCAAGTTCTAGCAATAACATGAACTAGTTCATGGAAGTGGGTTCTGTTACCAGCTACCAAGAAGTTCTCTTCAGCTGCAGTGCACAGATATATGACTGGATCAGATTTTCTTTATATTTTCATCTNGAAAAAAAAAAAAGAAACACACATAGTAAGTTATACTAAACACCCTCAAAGACAGACTCTCTTCTAGTGCCCTGTAGTGATTCTTTTCCTCTTCCTATACTCCTATATTAATTTACTGACTTCTTGAGTTCCTAATCTTTCTAAACTTGGCCAGACTCAGGAAGACATCCTGAGTGAGAGAAGACTTAACCCAGAACAATCCTGATGCACTTCTGCCATATGCTAAGAAAATCTTTCAGACTTTTCTTAGGTTTGATGAAAAATAAGCAATTCCCAACTAAGGTCCAATATATGGAGGATCCTGGGAAGATGTCCAGGATTTCTTTTCTGCACTTTAATTACATTATTTCCCCTGGTCTCCCTGAAGCAATGGGTTCATCTGTGAAGTTCAAATGAAGCTGAAGTCAGACTTCTCAAATATTTCTACGGACAGGATGAAAGCCCAGTTAAGGCAACTTTCCCCATCAATTAAACTATTCTCATGGGGATTATCCTCTGAGATTTGGAAGAAAAAACTCAAAGAGAACAAAGAGCTGATCCTTTCAGAATTTCTTGATGTTCATGACTTACTGACAGTGAATTAATAATAACCATGAGTAAAAGCTTGAAAATGAACTTTAAAAAGCTTCAAATTGCCCCTGTTTATGTCTAATGATCATTTCCTAGTAACAGGTGGCTGATTGAGATCTTCAGCTGTCTTAAAAGGTGATAAATTATGTTAGTTCTTCTCCAGGTGCTGTTGAATTCCCATATTATCCTCAAAAAACATGTCTTTTCCTGTTAGCTAATACTTCATGGGGTGTCGGAACATTTATAAAACTGTCATATTGCTGAGTGGAAAATAGCTGAGAATGAAAAAAGCATTAACAGTGAAAGATGATGTCCTCAAACGATTAAATTAAAAGATCAAGTAATCACAGAAATTGTTGTTTACCAAAATTCCTGGTGAACAGAACCAGAGTGCTATTTTTCCTAATTCAATTTGTCTTTTTGCACACACAATTTACTCATGTCTATTTTTTTTCTAAGTGATTCTCCCCCGTTCATCACTCTACAAATGAGGTCCTCTTCTTCTGAGTCATTTTGTGCTTCTGCTTTTCAAAATAAAGGCAAACCTCTAACCACACCTTTATGAATCATTGTCTTTCCTGATTTAGGTTTCTTCAAAATTCTTCTTTGAGGAGGCCTATGAGTGAAAATCACATAGAGACTATTATATGAAATGATTAGAGAAGACATATGATCAGTGAGTGACTGGGATTATTCAAGGGAAAAGCATCTACCAGGAAACAAATAAATGCCTGAAAATTGGTGATGTGATCAGAGAAAAACACTGTCACTTTACAGATCAGAAGAAACTTGAAGTCATTGATTCTGCTCATTTTGCACTTCATAGAACTATTACACCTTGTTGGGATCAATCGTAACAACTAATATACTACCAGTCACAACAGTGATTCCAAGAAGCTATTCATCAAAGGCAATCATGTTTTTTCTTCAGAAGTCCATGCATTAAGTAGAAAAACATCTGAAGTGAAAGTAAAACCCTGTGCTGAAGTCAGCATGGCTATTAGACCACCACAGCCGTAAACGTAAAAATGGACTTCCTGTACTGAGCCCACTAACCAGCTCTCAGTTGAGATAATTCTGCCTGGAAAGATATTTAGGTCATCAAAGGATTTCCAGATCTGCAGAATCTATCCCCTCCATAATTTCTACGTTTTTTTAGTCAGTTGCAGTGTTCAAAATCTTTATCTTGCCTCTCATTTAGACAAACCTAACTTTAAACTCCCAGCTCTCCGTTCTGATTAGACTTTTTTTGGCTGGACTAAAGAGCCCTTTAGGATCTGGTATTTTCTCCCCACAAAAGCACTTACACTGACATTCAACACAGTGACCTCCCAATTTGGGGTGCTCATTTAAAAGTTTTACTGCTTAATTATTGGAGACAAGCAGCCAGGGATTTCATTGACTCAGGTGACCTTGTCATGGATCAGAGGCAGTGGTAGCACAACTGAAAATAGAAGCAATCCTTCTGGGCTCTGCTTATGTGCACAGATCATAAGCTATCTGCCAGATAATATTCACACTTTGCTGGAGTACACAATCATGAGTGTATTGCTTGAGACATAATATGTTGTGCCACTAATGGAAGGTAGTTCCAGTGGGATGGGGAATCTAACCAAGAGGAAACTTAAAAAGAAGTTTGGCAGTTCTGCATTGAACTCCTCCACTGCAACAGACTTTTGCACTGATCTTGGGTTTATCCCTGAAATTTGCTGTATTCCACCTAAAAATACAGCCCTGACAATACAGTGTGGGGAGAAGAGTGTGAGACACTCCAATTCACCCTGCTGTAACAGGAATACAAGGCAGCCTTCAGTGCAAGTGACACGAAATAACCTTTATCATCCAAATTCATGTTACTTGGCTGCATCAAACACCACCAACTCTGAGCATTTGCACCACAAAATCTGGGTTTCTAAAAGTGCAGAAACATGAAACTCCATTTTAATTAAAAATAAGCATTTCAGTCCTTGTATCAAGAACAACTGAATCATAATAGCTTAAAACACAAAGCAATATTAATAAATAAAGCTTTATAGTTTCATCTGCTTTTTTGCCTTTCAATCATTTTTTGGTGGTTATAGCTGATTATAACAAATCCCCAAGGTAAACACATAAGCCATGATTAGTTTCAATTTCCTGTTACTGTTGAGTGTTTGCTCTGAGTAAGGACATATAATGGCACATAAACTAGAGAGTTTCAAGTTTCTTTTCTGTGTAATGCTAATATTAAAATATTTCTTCTTTACTCAAATGTCAGAGATTTCTGGTCATTATTTTCAGACTGGGTTTTTTTCATTCATTATCTGTGAGCTTAGATAGCCTTACTTTCATATTCATGCCTTCACACAGAGGGCAGTTGGTTCTGAAAATGCAAATTAATAAACATATAAAAAGAAGACCCCGTATTTTAAAAGAAAATAAATCCTTATTAAACAGAGAAGTATCTATTTTGAGGAGGTCAGTCAGAGATACTGAAAGAGGCAAGGGTTCTGTATGGCTTGTTTGCTTTTTTAAGAGTACCCAACAGTGAAAAATGAACTTCTAAGGCACTAAAGCTTGGATTAGAAAAAATGTATTTTTCAGATACATAAGTGCTCCATTTAAAATTATATATTTATTTTTCTATCCAGATAAGGCTTTTGAATATCATATGCTTTTCTAGTTTAACAAACCCAGTGTTGCATTATGTAACTACTCAAATGTGTCTATTTAATGGACAAGATTTATTTCAAATAATGACTTCCCAGAGAAAAACAGCTTTAAACAAACCCTGATGCAACAGCTGCTTCTGAATTCCAGCTGAATTGTGCCTTACACTCCACAGGGCTGCATGGTCAGGCATGAAGGAGCAATGGCCTTCTCCAGCCAGACCTGGGAGCTTTATCCACTGCCTTCACAGATATTTCTATAGCCAAGACATTAAAGGAAAAAAATATCGAGTAACAGCTTCCCCATCCCTTGCCTGGGTCATGGTTCTACCTTTCGCACCCCTAGGCAGAACAGTGACACGTTTTTTAGGAGGTTTTCACTGCTCCCCTGGTTCCGTTTCTGGCCATGGCCACAATTCACTGCGGCTCCAGCCCTCTGGATGTATTCCTAGAGCCATGCGTGCACACTCATGTGTGCGCTTGGAAATTAGTCATGTTAGTTAAGAATTAAGAGGCACACCAGGTAGCAGATCAGCTAATTATCTTAAAATAACTATGAAGAAATCTTGTTGGAGCAGGGCATCCAAGCTCCATCATAGGCCAGTAGCTCTCTGCTGGGGAGCATCAAGGATTTTCTTCAGAGGATTGGAAAGCACTTTAAAAATTATAATTAGATGCAAATCAAAGATATCCCTAGGAGCAGCGAGATATTAGCATCCCTGTTCTGAGCTCCTGTTCTGAGTAAGAGGAACCAAGTTCCTCTGTAAACTTCAAACTGGTCATATAGAAGGCAGAAGTAAGAATGGCCCACAGCAGGATACTCCAACTTGGGAAGGTGAAGGCTCATGTTTAACTGGTGGCTCTGAAGATGTTTGATGTTCTCAAAGTGAAATACACACACCCTGAAATCAGTTAGTCCCCTCTTTGCAGAAGAAGGGGACTCGGCTGCGCTGCCTGCGGAGCACAGCCCGAGTGTGCAAACCTCTGAGGTAGTACATTGTTCCATCTGAGATAGGAAGGAAAAAGATTCTCCATCTACTAACATTCTCTACTGGATGTCTGATAATTTAGAAAGCTACAGGAGGGTAAATATATGTTTTAAATACAAAGAAAGTGATTCTGTGGCATGGGGGCAAGCGGACAGTCATTACCTTTGCCTGCAGCGACAGGGCCAGCAGCCAGCAGAGGTGGGAGCAGGAGCTGTTGTTTCCAACACCGGTGCTCCAAGGAAAGGCATGTGCTGCTTGCAAACCCACATTAAAGTAAGGATTTACAACAATGACTCTCGAGTTTGAAGTGGTCATTAGGTCAAACAAGTAACAGCAAACACCGTTTTCCTCATAATGATTTGTCTCAGGGCACTCGTAGGTGTTTGTAACCGGGTAATTCATCCTACAGATTTTTGTACACACATTATTTTCCTGGTTCAGAAATGGAAAATTTTGACTTTTTGATTTAAAAGCACCTGCTCTCACACTGGTTCTTACAGTCTTGTTAGCTGTACGTGAACTTTGAGATTTTCAGGTCTAGAGCAGACCATTGGGTGAACCTGCCCCATGCTGCAAGCACTGACATTCATTAGAGCTGAACAGCAGCTGAACTGAGCATTGTTGTTTGTGGTCTTTCCCCTCTGATATCATTTCCCTTCATTCTCTGATCAAACACATGAAGACACCTTGTTTGTTTTTAGAGAAACACATTAAAAAAAGAGAAAAAAACACAGAAAATTTAAATATTACTCTTTTCTATGGTCAGAAGTTTTTAACTCTAGCTGCCTCCATATCTTCTTGCTTAAGCATTTATGTTTTCTTAAAGCATTACTAATAGGGGAGATTGAAAAACAGTAACTTTTTTTACACAGAGGTCTTGTAATTTCAAATTATGTTCCAGTATGGAAACTGGAAAATGTATTAGCCATTAATTCATGCAGATATACTCTTGATTATTCCCCTGTGAAAGTGNGGAATTTCTAAGAGCCTCACAGCAAAGGTCACTGAGCACAGGACTGAACCGAGCATGGCAGATATCTGCTGAGGGGTTTTTCATGGCCAGCTGTGGTTCTCTCTGCTACTCATGAAGAACCATATTTCTTTGGGGGTGAAAATCTTCTCAGACTTTATATCAATAGTCTATTTCTACCAACATTAATCAGGATCCCTGAAGGACCCCTTTCTTTAAGTAACATATAGGAAGTTTAAATCTTTTATTCACCACAGCTGGTACATAAACATAGGCTAAATCCAAAACAGTAAAGGACTTGAAGTCCTTTATACTTGACATATATGGCATGATTTGAATCACCAGTCACAGGTTTCCTGAAACATGGGGACACTTCAGGTGTTAGCATCCAGAAGATCAGCAAGACTCTTAGAATAACCCTGTAGCAGAGTATGTGGCTTTCTTGCAGTCTCACCTGGGCTGTGAGCACAGAACATGATTTATTTTTAAATTTTGCCTGGCACACACACATGTAGCATGTGAGAAGCACCTGAGCAAGGCAAGGTGCCATAATATGAATACAGTTCTATTCTCACCCTGCAATTAAGCTGACAATAAGCCCCAGGCCAACTCTGCCTCATGTCAGAAGGATACCCAAAGCCTTCTGAAAGCAAATGATGCTGCACTAATGCACTGCATAATTTACTTTCCTAGGGGTAGAATGGGGATTTGCAACAGCTAAAGACGTTCATGGATTAAGGAGATATCCATCCCTTTAAGTGCTCTGTGTTTACAGGGACTTCTGGGAATGCTTCTGAAGTACAGTGATTTCCTGCACTTTTTTCCTGCACAAGTAACATCTTACTCACCACAAAATAAATGAACTATACCATGAACTTAAACAGAAGAGTAAATATTTCTCCACAACCAGAAACATATTTTGGGGGAGAATCTAATGATCCTGTGAGAAAAATCAATCATTTCAATTTAGTTTCAACATGCACCAACTTTATTGTATATTGATTTTCTACCTTCACAATCAGTTTCACACCAGAAAGTAAGATAGGATGGTGACCCACCTCCCTGCTTTACCACTATAAGCTTTTACAAAAATTCACGCTCTGCCACATCACTGGAATAAATGTTACATATACAAGGCTGCTAGAGAAACTTTCAAACTGAAAAAAAGAAAACTTCATGGTCGATGTTTTAGGACCAGAGACCACGTGGAAAGGGAAGCCAGTAACAAACAGCCAGTAAAAATGAAAGGCAGAAAAGAGAGTTTTAAACAGGGTAGTGGTCACCAAAGCTCTAGAAGGATGCAAGGGTGCTCCTTGAAAGCCAGTCTGATTGTTATTGATCTGTGTCTAGAAGTGAGAAGTCAAAGCTAAGATGTGACAATAGGAATTGTGCAGGGTACCTGCAGTTACATGGGAAAAACTAAAATTTGCTTCTAATGCCCATAGCAAAAGCCAAGGGATAACTCTCCTGGTTTTAATCAAGTTCTAGCAATAACATGAACTAGTTCATGGAAGTGGGTTCTGTTACCAGCTACCAAGAAGTTCTCTTCAGCTGCAGTGCACAGATATATGACTGGATCAGATTTTCTTTATATTTTCATCTTTTATACACCTTTTTTTTTTTTTTAATGAACTGACCTGTGATTTTTGCTGGTGGAGTACAGTAAAAATGGTGAGAATCAGCTACTGCAACTTGGCCTGAGGACATAGTCCCTGAATGCATAATTCCTAAGATGCTAATCAAACTGAATTCATAACAGCTTGACAGATTTTAAAGGTACTTTTGAGGAGCAACTGCATAAAAAAAAAAATTCAACAAAACCCCTAGCAAATCTGTGCTGCATCCCTGCAGGACTTGGCTACAAGATTTGTTGATGTCACACTGAAGATTAGATAATCTATTCAATATTTATTGCCATTTAATAGAGTGAAAGGTTTCCCTCACCCATTCAATAAAACTGCCAAATTTATGGTCACATATAAGACTTTGGCAAAGATTTACTTTATGCTCTCGATAAACTTTCTCACAGTATTCCTAAGCTCAGTGCTTTCTTCCTATATGATCCTGGCAGAGGTTACTCTTATTTCTAAGAGATTTGTGCCTTGTGAGTCTCTTAAAAAAGCGTCTGCCCAAAATCTCCAACAAACCTTTTTCTTAACCATAACAACAACACTGCCAGGTTGGAATTTCCTGCCATTATTTCTACCCTATTACAACATCCTTAGAGCAGTGAAAATCAGATAAAGAAGAAAACGTAACTAAATGTACTGATTTTTTGAGATATTTTTATTTAAGGGACCAACAGCATGATTGTTGGCAATATTAGCTCCTCCACTGGTGGATGATTAAAGTAAATGTTGTTATAAATAATCTCCATAAGAGAGCATACCAGGATTAGGAAAAGAGTAAGAACCAAGATGTGCAGATACATAAGGTAACTAATGTCCCAGTGCAAGGTAAACTTGATATTTCTGTGGTCCTTTCTCAGGATATGAAAGTGAAAAATATTCAAGTACGTTAAATTATTGTGAATTTTAAGTATGATTTTTTTAAAGGTGTAGTTGATGATATTTATTATGTGAATTTATATGCTTGTATACATATTTATTTACACAAATATGTACATATGAACTGACATTAACTTTGGAGAAGTTGGATGAAACACTAGACAGTTGGCAGACAGATTTCATGGCTGATGGGGACTTTTCCCTGTAGCCCTGAATCAGTTGGAGTTTGTTAGAGCATAAACACCCAACCTATTTTCAGGGTGAGAACAAAGACTGGAAGGTGGAAAGAAAACTTGCAAACATGAAAAAAATGAAATTAAATTGACCAAAAGAGAATAAAAGTCCAGGGTAAACTTCAAACTTTCTGTCCCATCAAGCATACAAGGCACACTTGCCCCAGGCTTCTGGATGTGTTGCTGCAGATTTTGGAAGCATTACAGCCTGGGGTAAAATCTTCCAGTAGGATGAACAGTCACTGATCAATTCTCTTTCAGGTTTGTCAGCCAGCCAGATTTGCTTTCAGCAATGTGTACAGGGATCTCTAACTTACCTGTGATTGTTTCTAGCTCTTCAGCTTCACAGTTTTCCTTTTAGCAGCTGGACCTCTCGCATTTGAATTTCAGCCTAATTAGGCTACAAGATTTTGGCAAGCTCTGTCCATTCCTATTATTGCAAATGGGCCTCATTGTATTGCAGAAGCCTGTCCAAGTCAGAAAAAAGAGTATTTGCTTTATTTTCTTTACTGGAAATTTTACATGTTTCTACATGACCTTCAGCTTGGCTCGGCTAGTAGATCACCCCAAGTCTCTTAACCTGAAATCTGCTGGTCACCTTTATGCTTCTGGAAGCCTTGTTGAACATCTGGGCAGGAAATGAGCTTGATCATTTTAAAATATTCACTTTCCAGAGACAAATCAAAATCTGAATGGTTCTAGAGACACTCAGGATAATCAAAAATTAGAATCCAGGTGGTGATGAAAGATCCATAATACTGACCTAGCTGTACCAGCAGCACCTCCTGCAGACTTTGGATCAAGTTTGGGCCAAAATTCTCTTTGGACACTGCACAGTACTGAAGGTGGATACATGCACAGTACAGCAACAAAATGGCATCAGGAAGCCTGTTAGGATGTGTCTGTGATTACTTACTGGACGAGGTTCTTTTTCAAGGAAAAGTCTGTTTCTCAAAACAAATAAAAATATTAGTCAATCAAATGAACACCTAAACACTATTATGTGGCCTTTGATAAAACATTTCATTACAATGTATTCAAAAGAAGATGCTGAGACTTACCCAAAGGAAAACCAG